>JAEQBA010002582.1:102856-317157 GCA_019434445.1 Phalangium opilio
GGGTCTTTTAAACACACATTTTCTAATTTCATGTATATTATATTTTTATAGTTTAAAATAATTGATTATCAGAATGAAATTTAAGTAATCAGTCCTATTCTAGCTTTAACACTTACGTTTGAGCTAATTTCAGGTTTACAAGTGGGGACCTAAACCGTCTTCCAACTTATATCTGGGGACATTTGTGTATAAATTATTAGATTTTGAGTTAGTGTCAAAGCCTACATGGATCCATCAGGTATTTCAAATTCATTTTTCACACTCGATAAATTTACAAGTGGGGACTTTAACTGTCATTTCAACAGACAAGTGGGGTCTTTAAACACACATTTCTAATTCATGTATATTATAATTTTATAGTTAAAATATTGATTATCAGAATGAAATTTAAGTAATCAGTCCTATTTCTAGCTTAACACTTAAGTTTGAGCTAATTATCAGGTTACAAGTGGGGACCTAAACCGTCTTCCAACCTTATATCTGGGGACATTGTGTGTAAATTATTAGATTGTGAGTTAGTGTCAAAGCCTATATGGATCCATCAGGTATTTCAATTTCATTTTTCACACTCGATAAATTTACAAGTGGGTACCTCAACTGTCATTTCAACAGACAAGTGGGGTCTTTTAAACAACAATTTTCTAATTTCATGTATATTATAATTTTATAGTTACAATATTGATTATCAGAATGAATTTAAGTAATCAATCCTATTTCTAGCTTAACACTTAAGTTTTTAGCTAAATTCAGGTTTACAAGTGGGGACCTAAACCGTCTTCCAACCTTATATCTGGGGACATTTGTGTATAAATTATTAGATTGTGAGTTAGTGTCAAAGCCTATATGGATCCATCAGGTATTTCAATTTCATTTTTCACACTCGATAAATTTACAAGTGGTACCTTAACTGTCATTCAACAGACAAGCGGGGTCTTTTAAACACACATTTTCTAATTTCATGTACATTATAATTTTATAGTTTAAATATTGATTATTATAAAGAAATTAAGTAAACAGTCCTATTTCTAGCTTAACACTTAAGTTTGAGCTAACTTCAGGTTTACAAGTGGGGACCTAAACCGTCTTCCAACCTTATATCTGGGGACATTTGTGTATAAATTATTAGATTTTGAGTTAGTGTTAAAGCCTATATGGATCCATCAGGTATTTCAATTTCATTTTTCACACTCGATAAATTTACAAGTGGGGACCTTAACTGTCATTTCAACAGACAAGTGGGGTCTTTAAACACACATTTTCTAATTTCATGTATATTATAATTTTGTAGTTAAAATATTGATTATCAGAATGAAATTTAAGTAATCAATCCTATTTCTAGCTTAACACTTAAGTTTTGAGCTATTTTCAGGTTTACAAGTGGGGACCTAAACGTCTTCCAACCTTATATCTGGGGACATTTGTGTATAAATTATTAGATTTTGAGTTAGTGTTAAAGCCTATATGGATCCATTAGGTATTTCAATTTCATTTTTCACACTCGATAAATTTACAAGTGGGGACCTTAACTGTCATTTCAACAGACAAGTGGGGTCTTTAAACACACATTTTCTAATTTCATGTATATTTTAATTTATAGTTAAAATATTGATTATTAGAATGAAATTTAAGTAATCAGTCCTATTTCTAGCTTAACACTTAAGTTTTGAGCTAATTTCAGGTTTGCAAGTGGGGACCTAAACCGTCTTCCAACCTTATATCTGGGGACATTTGTGTATAAATTATTAGATTTTGAATTAGTGTCAAAGCCTATATGGTTCCATCAGGTATTTCAATTTCATTTTTCACACTCGATAAATTTACAAGTGGGGACCTTCACAGTCATTTCAACAGAGAAGTGGGGTCTTTTAAACACACATTTTCAAATTTCATGTATATTATAATTTTATAGTTAAAATATTGATTATCAGAATGAAATTTAAGTAATCAGTCCTATTTCTAGCTTAACACTTAAGTTTTGAGCTAATTTCAGGTTTACAAGTGGGGACCTAAACCGTCTTCCAACCTTATATCTGGGGACATTTGTGTATAAATTTTTAGATTTTGAATTAGTGTCAAAACCCATATGGTTTACATCAAGTATTTCAAGATAATTTTTCACACTTGATAAATTTACAAGTGGGACCTTCACTGTCATTTCAACAGAGAAGTGGGGTCTTTTACACACATTTTCAAATTTCATGTATATTATAATTTTATAGTTAAAATATTGATTATCAGAATGAAATTTAAGTAATCAGTCCTATTTCTAGCTTAACACTTAAGTTTTGAGCTAATTTCAGGTTTACAAGTGGGGACCTAAACCGTCATCCTACCTTATATCTGGGGACATTTGTGTATAAATTATTAGATTTTGAATTAGTGTCAAAGCCTATATGGTTCCATCAAGTATTTCAATTTCATTTTTTACACTCGATAAATTTACAAGTGGGGACCTTCACTGTCATTTCAACTGACAAGTGGGGTCTTTTAAACATACATTTTCAAATTTCATGTATATTATAATTTTATAGTTAAAATATTGATTATCAGAATGAAATTTAAGTAATCAGTCCCATTTCTAGCTTAACACTTAAGTTTTGAGCTAATTTCAGGTTTACAAGTGGGGACCTAAACCGTCTTCCTACCTTATTGGGGACATTTGTGTATAAATTTTTAGATTTTGAATTAGTGTCAAGCCCATATGGTTACATCAAGTATTTCAAGATAATTTTTCACACTTGATAAATTTACAAGTGGGGACATTGGCTGTCATTTCAACTGACAAGTGGGGTCTTTTAAACACACATTTTCAAATTTCATGTATATTATAATTTTATAGTTAAAATATTGATTATCAGAATGAAATTTAAGTAATCAGTCCTATTTCTAGCTTAACACTTAAGTTTTGAGCTAATTTCAGGTTTACAAGTGGGGACCTAAACCGTCATCCTACCTTATATCTGGGGACATTTGTGTATAAATTATTAGATTTTGAATTAGTGTCAAAGCCTATATGGTTCCGTCAAGTATTTCAATTTCATTTTTCACACTCGATAAATTTACAAGTGGGGACCTTCACCGTCATTTCAACTGACAAGTGGGGTCTTTTAAACACACATTTTCAAATTTCATGTATATTATAATTTTATAGTTAAAATATTGATTATCAGAATGAAATTTAAGTAATCAGTCCTATTTCTAGCTTAACACTTAAGTTTTGAGCTAATTTCAGGTTTACAAGTGGGGACCTAAACCGTCTTCCTACCTTATATCTGGGGACATTTGTGTATAAATTTTTAGATTTCGAATTAGTGTCAAAGCCTATAGTCCAAAGAAGGAAATATCGTTGAATAGGTCATTAGTCCTTTTCCGAGTAAACGGTATAAGGACAGTCTTGTTGGATTGACGGTTAGGTTAACACCCCTACACCAATCCTCAACATCATGCAAGACAGATTTCATCAGTGCAGCGATAGTTGTAGGAAACCTCCCTGTAACAATTACTGCGATGTCATTCGCATAGCCAAAACAGTGACATCCCCTCTCCCCGAGTCGACGCAGCAGCTAATCCACCACCAGGCACCAAAGAAGAGGGGAAAGAACCCCTCCCTGAGGACAGCCACGGTCGGTGGAGATCTCCAAGGTTTCCCCGAGAAGAGACGCCGTCACCCTGCGATACGTGAGCATGGATTTTATCCAACGACACAAAGTGTCGTCAATACCAAACCGCTCCGCAGCGCGAAGGATGACTTCACTAGAGACCCTATCAAAGGGCCCCTCAATATCAAGGAAGATGGCCAAAGACATCTCCTTGAACTCGATGGCCCTGTCAAGGCAGTTCAAAATGCCATGAAGCGCCGTCTCTGTGGATTTGCCTTTCTGATAGGCAAACTGAAAAGTGGACAGGGGTGTGTGGGAAAGAACACCATCCCGCAGATACCTGTCCACCAATTTCTCTAAAGTCTTTAGGAAGAAGAAGAGGTAAGACAGATAGGTCTAAATGCCTTAGCCTCAATATAGCTCGTCTTCCCAGGTTTGGGAATAAAGATAACCTTCGAGCGCTTCCAGACATCTGGAAAATGCGCCAGAGCAATGCAGGCTCTAAATATCCTGCACAGATAAGGGCCAATGGCGTCTATGCCTTCCTAGAGGAGGGCGGGAAAGACGCCATCTGGGCCAGGGGACTTGTAGGGCTGAAACGAGTTTAGAGCCCACTGAAGTCTAGAGTATGTAACTACCTTATTGGCGATGCCCCTGTCCGCCCTGTGCGCTCTCCGAAAGTGCACGGGGGGAGCGCCGGTGCCTGTGAGGTCAAAGGCCTTGGAGTCCGGGAAGTGTACCTTAAGCATATGCTTAAGGGTATCAGTCCCTGACTTGGTAAACTCACCATCTGCCACCTTGATGGTGCTGAGCTGGTGAGTGTTATCATGAGCCAGGATCTTCATGATTTTGGCAGTAGCGGGGGCATCAGAGATGCTACCGCAAAAGTCCCTCCAGGAGTTCCTCTTGGCCTCCCGGATGGCTTTATTATACTTATTGAGGGTCTGTCTATAAATAGTCCAGTCCCCAGTCCTCTTAGCCCTAATAAAGAGTTTCCGAGTGAGCTTGCGAAGCTTGCCAAGTTCCGTATTCCACCAAGGAACGAGCCTTGGCCGGCTGGCAAGCTTCGCTGGGCAGTTGTGGTGGTCGGAATCGATAATGGCTTGTTGCATGAGATCAACTGCCGAATCAAATTCCAGCACCGAGGAAAGCTTTGGAGCATTACCTCTGAGAAGGAGGCGAAGTTCCTCCCTGTAGCCGGACCAGTCGGTCCGACGGGGGTTACGCAGTTCCGTCTTAACCGAAGTTGACTTGACCGCAACCGAGAAGCAGATGTGTCTATGGTCCGAAAGAGACGGTTCATTAGACACATGCCAGTTGGAAACCGACAGACTGATATTGTCTGTGGCCAGGGTGACATCAATGACCTCCTTTCTGTTAGAAGTAACGAAGGTTGGCTCATTGTGCCTGTTGAGAATATGCAGGTTCGTACCGACCAGATATTCAAGCAGTTCATCACCACGTCTGTTGCAGTCACTGCTGCCCCACGTGACATGGTGGGCATTGGCATCACAGCCCAAAATGAGCCTGTCCCTCTGCCTCTCACAGCGGTCGACAAGAGCGACAACCTCCTGTGGTGGAGGGGAACCCGTGGCATCATGGGGAAAGTAAGCGGACGCCATGGTAAGGCCAGTTGCCTCTCCAAAAGAGGAGGGCATTACCTTAATCACTAGTATCCCTAGTGAGTGGTAGTTCGGAAGCGGAAGATATCAAGACCCTTCCTGGTCAGAACACACGCCCTGGGGTTGGGTGAGGTAAAGTCATAAGAGATATTACCTACATTCTTTAAACCAAGGATTTTACCATTATGAATCCAAGGTTCCTGAATGAGGTCCACATCCAGGCCCTCTAAGGCAAACCTCCGGCATAAAACTGCCGAGGCTACTTTGCAGTGATGCAGGTTGATCTGGATCACCTTGATGCTCATATCGCAGGAAAAGAGGCGGCCCCGGCTACTGCTTGGCGGTAGCGCGGAGTCCCGATCCAAGACCGGTATCTCCCACGCCTCCACCAGCAGCACCCTCGGCCCCTAACTCCATCCTAGTGACAGGAGCGTGGGTCCTCTCGGTATCAGAGTCCTTCAAAAAGTCGGACTCTGTCCCGATGTCTATGTCTGAGCTATCTGGAAGGGATGGCTCTAAATTAATGCCAGCAATATTTGCTGCCAGCTCCCCACTCACGCTGGCTGCAGTGTTGCCTTCTTCTTCCGAAGCCTCAAGGGCATTCTGGAGAGGGTCCTTAGGCGCATTCAGGACTTTAAAAGTCCCGACATCCACGCCAGTAAGACCCTCGAAGCCGGCCTCCTTGATGGCCTCCATGGAGGAGCCATCAATTAAGAAGATCCAGCGTCTGGTGCTCTTCTCATCGAACGACTTCAGGCACCGCCAACAGTCGGTCAGAAACCTACCGTTGTAGGCCTTCAATCGCCGGAGAAGAGCCGCCGGATCAGTGGTGCTACGGTCCTTGGTCCGGAAGGACCCCTTGAACGGCTTCGGGAGTTCACTGGCCTTCATTACTGAAAGCCGTGTTCCCCCTATGGCACGCTCATTATGGTGTAGCACCTTCACGAGCCAATCGCCGGTCGCAGAATCCCCACAAGAATAGATCATGGCCCCAGCCATGATGTGGAAATTGAGAGAGGACGCGGCAGCGAGCTTCCCGAAGAAAGCTCAGCGTCCAGTGCGTCAAGTATAGCGGCCTGGATGGGAACAACGTCCCCTCCGTGACCGCATTGGTCGGATAGCCATCTTTAACAATGGCCATCTTGACAATACTAGCGACGTCGCAGTAAGACTTGGTCTTCTTTGACGCCGCAGCTTGTAAGCTAGGCGAGGGATCAGGGTCCTCAGCCCTAGCTCTCTTTCCAGAAAGGATGGTAGCTTCTCTTGCACCAGGCGTAGAGTCCGTACCCAAGACGTTACTCCCAGCACCCGAAGGTACAGGAGTCCCATCTCGGCCCGTATCTCCTGCACCCAGTGCAGAGTTCTGGCCATCTTTTGGGATTGTTTCTTTGTCCCTCTCTAACAAGTTTTTATGCTAAAGTCTGCGCGACCACAAGCCTTAACCCATTCTTTACTACGATCAAAATGAATCCTTGAACTTGGAAATTTAAAGAACCTCACGTTCTCCATGTATGGTTTATCACTATACCTATAGTCACTCTTACAATTTGCGTAAGAACAGCGTTTGCTAGGCATTTTTTTTTAAATATTTAATGTCTTTAACTTAATATCGAAGTAGACACAAAAAAAAAACCGTTTTCGTTTACTAGGCCTTGCCGGTACAACCGTACAATTCAAACTGCGTCGTCTGCATGGGGTAACAAAGTTCTACGTTTTGCCGTCTGAGGGCGCCACATGGCGACACTATTTGAAAACGCCCGGTTTTGCTTGCCTTTCATATCCAGGGGTTATTAATCTGAGGGTAGGTAAAACCGAATTAAACATTTCTCGACTTTCTGGTGACGAATACGCATTGATTGTGAAGGTTTGCGCAGAAGAAACGTCAAATGAATTAGGAATATGTTTCGATTTGATGCCTGGACAGTACGTCGCCACAATTCTGCAAAGCAAGCTTTATTTCGGTGTTGTAGTGGATACAAATGAAGAAAGCCGAGAATCTCTCATTAGTTTTCTTCATCCACCCGGATATCAAGCTCTTATATCTGGCCAAATAGAAAAGATGAATATTGGATTCCCGAATGTGAAATTCTTTGCAAGGTTAACGGTCCCGCTTCACCAAGAGGAAGGCAATATTACTTCTCTAAAGAATGTTTGAGAAGGGGCAAAAAAATCATTTTGAAGAATAATCAGATTTCATAATTTTTAATGCTTAATTCATTTTGAACCTCCAATAAAAAGTGCCGAAAACAAAATTTTTTTTTTTGATAGGAAAAATTATTTCTTAAACACCATATTTTAGGGGTTCTTTTGCATGCGTATAGGGATGATACACCTATTTTTTAAAAGAATTTCAAGTGGTCCGTTTTGTCAATAAATTGTTGCGTGACACACCCAAATTGGTTCTTAACTCTAAAGTTTGAAGCGATGGCGCCAGATAAGTTTCAAATTCCGACTCAGCACTTCATTTTGATGAGGGATACCAATTTTTATATTTTAAGAACTATTACCGGTCGAGATATCAAAAGAAATGTGGGAAAAGACCGCAAATTTTAGACAAAATACAATAAATTTCAAAATTGCATAACTTTCAAATTTATAATATTTGAAGCGAATAACTTTGGGTAACTTACTTTTTAGGTGTATCTACCCACAAAAAAAGTATCATTAAAATCCACTACTAGCGAGCAGCGACGTTTGTCGAAAATTGAAATAATGACCCAATAGAGATTAATAGCTCCTTGGGCAAAATAACTAAATGTATTTATAAGAAACGATTTTTCAAACGCACAAATTTTTATTAAAATGGTTCGACTAGTATTGGTCTCGTTATTGGACCGTTTACAAACAAATATTCCATAAACTCATTTTTACCACTCCGAGAGACGATGACGCCACGGAGAGGTATTACTCTAGACGTGTCTGGCGGTGGGGGTGTCTGTGTCTGTCACCACATTCACAGTTGACAAATCGGAGCAAACGTGTTCGCAGAAAGCAATTCTTGGCTTCTATTCCCATCGTTAGGATTAAGAAGTACAAGGCGATCGGGTAGGGTTACGAGAAACTAACCTCCCAATGGCAGGTAAGGCTTCCAACAAAGTTTCACGCAGTTGCGGGTTTCCTTATCATTTACTGTGAAACAATCGCCTTATATACGCTAAATTTCCAAAAATGTTAAAAAGGGATACGCTTCAATTCAAACGTCAACAATAGCTATGCTTGAAACGATTTAGGAACAAAGTTTCTGAATACGATTTAACTAGAATTAATTAATTAATGTTGATTAAAATAATTAATATCAATTATATTTATTTAATAATTTAAGAAAAACCTCTTAATTGCGTGTCGACTCAGACATTGTGAAGACAGGAACACACATGCGTAAAAATATCACGGAATCGTATTAAAAACTAGAAAACGTAAACTATTTTCTATTCCGTTTACATTTACGTTTCTGGATCGGAATTGCACTTGCACACGTAAACGCAAACGAAAAACTTATTTGCGGTGTTGAAATCCGAAAAAGTGACATCTATCATAAGTCTCTTTCGGTTAAGAAGGATTAGCCGCGGACCTTTCATATGCTCGTAGAGGAGACCGAGGCTAAGGGTTGAAATCAATGCTACGAACCTGATAAACTGTACTGTGCTCTAATGATTTGAAATATAGTTGGTTTTAAAATCGTATCATTAAAATAAGAAAAAAACATTGTCAGAAAGATTTGGAAAACTTCCAACCTTCCCAATAAATTGCCCCAAATCAGCGCTTTTCTCCTCCATTTTTGACAATAAAACCTCGTACAGATCAAGTATCTGATTGGCTGTAGCTTAGCGTAAAATTTTTTAAGACGGAAAAAGTTGAGACAATTTCAACACCTTTTTCTAGTACGTTTACGTCGAAGTTTTTTGTACGTTTACGTTTCAGTTTACGTTTTTGTCGAACGTTTACGCATGTGTGTTCTTCGCATTAGTGTGACGCGAGCCGAAGTAGTAGTAGTAGTAGTAGTAGTAGTAGTTGGGGCCGGAGTTATCGTTATATTTTAGCTTAAAAAGAACTCTATATGGGTGATACTAGTTTACATAATTTTTTTTTGCTACCATTTTTGCTAACCCGGCATAACTCTCAGAATTTCTCAGAAAATCAAACGGCGTCTGCTTATGCGTCTGCTTATTCTATATTAAGCCTTTGACAAACTAAATGAATATGAATTAACCTAAATGAATATAAATTAAGCGTTAGTTGTTAATTGTAGAGAAAATAATAGAAAGGCGACATCCCACAGTACATTAAAGTAAATTTCAAGTAAAATTGCGACTAAATAACTGTATTTAAACCGATTAATTTATCTATAGAAACACAACTCTTTAGTAAACAAATTAGTATGGTATAACAAAACACTTCATGAAACTACTTTTCGCAGAGAAATGACCGGGAAAGATTAGAAAATACACTTTTAATTGATACTTAATTGTTCCCCAGTGTTTTTACTCCTTTGCTCGTTAAATTAAGAGGTGGCATAATGATTTTCTACTTGCTAACCTTTTTTCTTTTGAGTGCTTGAAGGGGAAGTGTACGGGTATGGGAACTATTGGGGAAGGGGAGGTATCCTAATTCACGTATGACAGTAGTAACATTTTCTAATTTATCAACGCTTGTTCCCAGTACAAACTCCAGAAAACATAATTATTTATTAATATTTAATGATTTACAAGCGTTTTTACCTGTTTGCTCGCTTAATTACGTGCTGGAATAAAGATTTAATTTTTGCTAACCATTCTTGCGTGCTTAAAGGAAAATTGAACTCGTGGGGAACTATAGGGGAAGGGAGGTTTTACAAACCAAAATTAAAACATTGAATAAAATTAGTTTTATCACAACAATTTCTCAGGAAACTTCTAATACATAATTAACTAGCTGTTACCCGCGGCGTTGCTCGCATGTAATAAGAACTTCCATCAAAATGTTATAAAAATTGGGTAGATTTTACTAATGACATTTTTGTAGCACCCTAAGAGCGAAGGCACTCGGTGTTGCCCGTTAGCCCGTCGAGACATTTTATATTACTTTTCATGCGGACGTTATTCCATAAAGAAGAATTTTCTGGCCGCCATTTAAAAAGATGGCACCAAATACAACCCAAAAGACCTTTCAGCCCGTCTATAAGTTAAAGGAAACCAGTGTGCTAAATATTTCCGAAATCGGTTGAAACGCGCGGTCTTTGTTGCATAGAGAAGATTTTTCACATTTCTGGGCACCATTTTTGAAGATGGCGGCGGATTGGAAAAATCTTTCTTAGTACGCGCCTACTACTCTTGAGTAACGTTCCTGCAAATTTTCAGCCTTCTAGGAGAAGCGGTTTGGGCTGGGCGTTGATTATCAGTCAGTCTGTCAGTCAGTCAGGACTTTGATTTATATAGATATAGATAGATAACTCATATTTTTTTACCCTTTAAATTTTTTTCAGAACACCTAACATGGCTCTACAAAGGTAATAATTGAAGTTTTGTATTTTACAATTGTTTTAAAATTATTCACATTTTTTCCTTTCCACTTGAAGGAATTTGTTTTTAAATTTCAGTTAAGTTTTTTAAATTTCAATTAAGTTTTTTAAATTTCAATATTTTTTTAAATTTCAATTAATTTTTTAAATTTCAATTAATTTTTTTAAATTTCAATTAACTTTTTTAAATTTCAAATTTTTTTAAATTTCAATTAATTTTTTTAAATTTCAATTAATTTTTTTAAATTTCAAATAATTTTTTTTAAATTTCAATGAATTTTTTTAAATTTCAATGAATTTTTTTAATTTCAATGAATTTTTTTTAATTTCAATTAAATGTAAAAGTTAATTTTATTTTTTCCTTTTTAATCAAAATCTTTCTTTTTCCGATGTTCAGTGAATCTAACATGCATTGATGTTCTTTCTTAAGAAATTAGATTTGGAATTACTTACCTAACTCTCACAAATTATTATAATAATAAATAAAAATAATCTTACTTTGTCAACCATTTTAGGGTATCCTTCCTCCGTGAAGCTTGGGTTTAGATTTAGCACTACTCTCCTTATCCAGTTTGTGTGCTGCTCTCCTTTAAATTCTATTTCATCTTGAGTTTTAGAAAGTGGCAAAGGTTCACTGGAAGTACACTTCATCGAAGTTGTTTCATTTTCTACAACACAAGAACCACTTGGTTCCTCAGAAAGAAGTCTATTTTATCAAAAAAACATGAAATTATAGATACTGCCTTTATAAATGAGTGAATTTTTCGCGAATATGCTGCCAAAATTTTAACTTTACTCTGAAAGTATTTCTTTGCTTAAAAATTTATCTCTTCAATTACCTTCTTCTATGTCTTGTACGTTAATGTTTTCTAGTCCCGCCTTCAAGTGGTTGACTGTAATAATTTTTTCTTCTTTCGAATATTCATTTATTTTTTTTATTGGCTTTATACGATTTGATAAAAATTTTGTTATTATTTTGGCAGCTCCTTATAATCCGGATCACCGTTTCTAAAGAAATGTTTGGAATGGTTAATATAACATGCTTGAAGTTAGTGTAGTGTACGGTGTTCAATGAGAAAGGCGATTTCGACTGCCTGCTCTTATTATTTTTGGCCTCTGGGAATGGTTGGTTCGATATCCCATATATGTCCATTTATCTCTCTTAAATGGGCAGTCGAATAAGTCTTAACTTTGTTACTTACTTTTTTATAATTTCATCTATAGAAATCATGTTAAATGCTAAACAAAAACCAATTCAATTATATTAGCACACACAAATGAAACTCTTGATCAAGCACCCATAAATTGGATTCCTATCGAAGCTCTTCATACTTACAGGGAAAACCCTCTACAGTCTGTTTTATGAAATTAATTAAGATATTTTGACCAGTAGATGGTAAAGGCATGAGTAGAATAACTTCTCTGTGTTGCAGGTTTGTGAGGAGCGGAAGGCAATACATTTTCAGGTTTGTTAGAATTGTGGATTTATTTGATCGAGCGTACTGTAAAAATTTCCACATTCTATTGTATTTATATTTAAGTTTCATTAGCAACACTTGGAACCTTGTCTACCTTTTCTAACTCTATGTTCCCGACAGAGAGAATTATTCTTTTTCCGGGTATTTGGCCAATCACTCGAGACAATTCTTCCAATTTCAAGTGTTTTCTGACGTATCCAATTATTTCATTTGTAATAATTCCACCACGGTTGGTGTGTACAGCTTCATAAATAATAATTATATTAAAAATTTTCCATATTAACCTTTATAACTCGTTAGTTATTAAGTTTCCAACTTTAATTTTACAATGATTAAAAACTAGTGCGGCTTCTTAGTGGTCCTTAACATGCTGGTTAATTATCTACACAATAATTTTACCTTGCGAATGACACGAACCAATTATAAGCCTGAAAGCTCTAAGCACTGCTCTCTCAAAACTATCTAATTGTGCTTGTTGCACCATCGATTTACTTTTAAATTTTCTAGGAACAAGTTCAGATTACCCGGCGCTTGTAAAAGTTCAAATAAGTATATATTCGTGTTCAAGACAATTAAAAAAAAAAGAAATGTAAAGTAAGCCCAGGGTTAACGTTTTAATAATTTTTAAATAGCTAAAACATTAATTTGAAGTTGCAGAACAAGAATATCGACATCATTTTGTTTATAAGTGCGTGGTAACCCGCACTTATACCACTTTCTAACATTTGGAATGCCATTGAACATTTCAGAAAAACGAAAGGGGTTCTGAAGGGGAAAAAATACCGCGATAGCAAGAGGCTGTGCTTCAAGGCCCAATATCGTGCTTATCATGCAATGCTATTACTAAAGCAACAACGAGACATCATAACTGTGTCGTTTCCTTCAGCATATAGTCAAACATTATGTAAAATGTTACTTTTATTTTTTTATTTATTTCCAGAATGCTAACGGACGATTGTTACGCTATTACCCCCTTGAACTACAGCTTACTCATGCATTTTTAAATAAAGAAATGGTTTTCTACTCAAAACTATTTACTTTCTTTATAGCCCAGACACTTGAGCAATCCAAGGGATACGTAGTCTCCCACCACCACAAACCCCAGGAAATTTGGAATGTCACCTAAATAATCAAAAATGAATGCAAGCAAGTCAATATCATTGTTTAGCTCTTGCTCAAATATGTACAATTTCTCTGTTGTTTCATAAGATTTTCATGGTAACGCATAAAATTAATTGTTAACACTATTTACTTTCACACACCCAACTATTTACTATGCTTGTCTAAGGCAAATTCTCTGACACACCCTATTTTAGTAAGAGTCACCAGATAAGCCAAATGGTATGCAGGGCTCACGTCAACTCAAACGCTCAAATTTATAATTATAAAAAAGCAAGCCTAAAGTGACAAAAAAAATAAATGCCTTTGACGAATACAATTTTTTCAGACATGAAACAGGTTTTCATAATTGTTCTTTACATGAATAAAGTTCTTTTAGAATCTCCAATCCGAATGCAAAAACAAACAATTCGATTCAATCTAATTATTACGAAATGAAAACTTAAAAAAAAATTATAGAGCAAAGTTGGGTTCACTATTTTTCGGGTTTGATCAAATGTGATGTCACTATTTTTGCGTTAAAACCGTCCGGCAGCTTAGTGATAGAAATATATTACGTTGTTGTTGAGAAAACAAATAATACCAGAAAAATTAAAAATCTATAGCGATAAATAGTAAGTACTTTCCGTATAAGTGACTTTCACGGGGAAAAAACATAAAAATCAAGGTTGGGATCGGGGTCGTGGGGTTTTACTTTTTAGTGAAAAAGTCACACGGTATCAGCCCTTCATCTCTAAATACTAAAAATTAGATTCAATGATAAAAGTACATTTCTTACTGAACATGTATTTAAAACCCAGGACTCTGACATCTCCTATATCTACACAAAATCTGCCATTTTTCAATGAGAGTAAATAATTTCAATCTTTCATGGTCCCATGCCCATCAAACTAAGAAGCTTGCAAAGGCAAATTACGCTTCGTTATATTAAATTTTATGCATGCTGCTGCATGATGAAAAGAGACAATAATTCTTACTTGCGCTTTCCATTTCATTTTCTTAATTTTTTTGAAACATTTCCTAATAAAATTCATAGAAATTGAATTATTAGTATAGATCGTTTACAAACATAAGGGATTCAAAACATTTACACGTGAAGGTCGGGCTGCCTGGAGGACAATAGCAGACCGGCTTTTGCCCTCTAGTTATCCAGGCTTCACTGTGCAAATCATATGAATACTCCATGCGAATAAACCATTTTTTCAAAAATATATCCAACGTTACTCCTCGAAAGTATATACATAGTTTACAGGCATGGATGATTCCTGACATTAACACAAGGCCGACGATTTTACACACTTAAGTTGCCTGGCCTCCTTGTGCAAATGGTATGAATCCTCCTTGCGTGTAAACTATGTATTAATTAATAGTTTGAAAAACAGAACCGAAATGGGATAGAATCAATATTTTGAGCACTAATGAAAAGCTTTCATTTTTTTTAAATCAGATAGAACCTAAAATTACGTTTTCAAATATATATATATATTGATAGTTTTAATAACTGAACTATTTTAAATTAGTTTTTAAAAGTATTAGTTTTCGGCACCGCTCCGATCACTGCCCCCTCTACAGTCGTTTGGCAAAAACACGAGCGAAACACCTACATTATCCCCGCTACCCTCCTCTCACACGGAAATATGGTACATTTACTCCTAAAAAAAGGTTTTCATACTTTTCTGCAATTTCGCCAAATCAATATATTTCATTTCGATACGGATCCTTTGAAAGTTATAAAGGAAGGCAAGTAGTTTCACTGTAATTTTGGTGTTCAAAGTAGTAGTTTTAAAAGGTTTAATTACAAATAAAAATGTGTTGAAGCTTAGATTAGGGCCATTAGGCTAAAATAAAGCCATACCATTATTATATATGGAAGCTAAGCTTTGCCAAAATAGTGTAAAAATGTGGTGTTTTGGACATTACCTGTGACAATTTTGACAAATCGCTATCATCCTTACTCTACAACGTAACCAAGAGTTACGAGAACAAAGGATAATAAATATGAAAAATCAGAATTATGTTTACAAACGTCTTCTCAAATATACGTCGCTTCCCAGTGAAGGTAAAAACTACTATACAGTCGTCTAGAGTTCCCTACATTCTCCTATTTCCAAACAACCAATGGAAAAAGGAAACAAGGTCCCCTACCGACGTCAAAATGGTGAAAACAAGATAGCCGGTATTTCGCGGTTGGTTTGAATTTCAATATATCTAACGTACTTTACTTAATTTTAACCGCTTTTAGTCGAGATTTTTTGTATCAAACATAATTTTAGGCGCATTTTTCTACCTTAAATCCAATTAATGTGCATATATCTGATAGCAAAAACATACTCGATAAATAGCTTTTTAACACCTTTTAAAGATTACATAACATCTTTTAGTATTATAAACACTCTTCTAGATGGCGTGTAATTTGGAAGCACTAATCAACACTATGTAGCTCAATAAACACTCGAAAAGTATTAAAAAACTCCTTTAAATGATGGGAATATTTAGAAGTGCTAATAAACGCCGGGTCGCACAAGAAATACCTTAAAATTAACAAAACACCTCAAAAGAGATGAAAAATAACCTTAAGGTATTATTTGAAACCAGCAAAGTACCTTTTTTTAACAGTGTATAACCTATTCGTAATACGTATATTTCGAATTATATTGAATTAGAACTGACATAAATCAATCTTGTTTCCACTTTATAAAAACACCTGTTAGTTAAAATATATACTTTACAAAAGTAACATTGGCTCGATTTTTAAGGACTCGCTATAAGGGGATTCGAACCCGTAATTCATAGAACAACGAGTTTAAAGACCGATACGTTAACGAACGAGCCAATGTTACTTGAGGTTATTTTCCGTTAATAATTATAGTAACGTGGGTTTATTTTTTATCCCTGAATAAGGGAGGAGTTTAAATTCACCAATTAATTTAATTTTATATAATACGATTCTTTCCCCCTTACGGACAGTATATCTGATGGTTAACCAAGTACACTACTAACAATAAGTTACTGTATTCAGATCTACAAACTATCAAATTCTCCCCGCAAATAATAGTAATGTCTTTATCGAATGTATCTTCTCTGTATACCTTGAATAAAGTAGCTCCGCACGAAACTATTAATATACTATATGAGCATCAACTCGCTTCTCGGCATGACCTTTATTCGGGTTGTTTACCCAGTCATTTCGCTACTGAACTTGAAGAATCACTTGCTACCGCCGGTCAGTGTCTCGATTCAAACATTTTAAACTATCTTTCGGCACAAGATGTTTTCGACACTCAAGTTAAAGCATATTATAAACTTTCATTTCTACAGTACAATTACGTTATGACGCGCCCCTCAAAACTACCGCACAATATTCCCGATTGGTGTAACGGTAATCACGTTGTAAAAGACTATTTTAAATTAGAAAATGTCAATTTACAACTGGGGACCTTGGCTGTCATTTCAACTGACAAGTGGGGTCTTTTAAACACACTTTTTCAAGTTTCATGTATATTATAGTTTTATAGTTAAAATATTGATTATCAGAATGAAATTTAAGTAATCAGTCCTATTTCTAGCTTAACACTTAAGTTTTGAGCTAATTTCAGGTTTACAAGTGGGGACCTAAACCGTCTTCCTACCTTATATCTGGGGACATTTGTGTATAAATTATTAGATTTTGAGTTAGTGTCAAAGCCTATATGGTTCCATCAGGTATTTCAATTTCATTTTTCACACTCGATAAATTTACAAGTGGGGACCTTAACTGTCATTTCAACAGACAAGTGGGGTCTTTAAACACACATTTTCTAATTTCATGTATATTATAATTTTATAGTTAAAATATTGATTATCAGAATGAAATTTAAGTAATCAGTCCTATTTCTAGCTTAACACTTAAGTTTTGAGCTAATTTCAGGTTTACAAGTGGGGACCTAAACCGTCTTCCAACCTTATATCTGGGGATATTTGTGTATAAATTATTAGATTGTGAGTTAGTGTCAAAGCCTATATGGATCCATCAGGTATTTCAATTTCATTTTTCACACTCGATAAATTTACAAGTGGGTACCTTAACTGTCATTTCAACAGACAAGTGGGGTCTTTTAAACACACATTTTCTAATTTCATGTATATTATAATTTTATAGTTAAAATATTGATTATCAGAATGAAATTTAAGTAATCAGTCCTATTTCTAGCTTAACACTTAAGTTTTGAGCTAATTTCAGGTTTACAAGTGGGGACCTTAACCGTCTTCCAACCTTATATCTGGGGACATTTGTGTATAAATTATTAGATTTTGAGTTAGTGTCAAAGCCTACATGGATCCATCAGGTATTTCAATTTCATTTTTCACACTCGATAAATTTACAAGTGGGGACCTTAACTGTCATTTCAACAGACAAGTGGGGTCTTTAAACACACATTTTCTAATTTCATGTATATTATAATTTTATAGTTAAAATATTGATTATCAGAATGAAATTTAAGTAATCAGTCCTATTTCTAGCTTAACACTTAAGTTTTGAGCTAATTTCAGGTTTACAAGTGGGGACCTAAACCGTCTTCCAACCTTATATCTGGGGACATTTGTGTATAAATTATTAGATTGTGAGTTAGTGTCAAAGCCTATTTGGATCCATTAGGTATTTCAATTTCATTTTTCACACTCGATAAATTTACAAGTGGGGACCTTCACAGTCATTTCAACAGACAAGCGGGGTCTTTTAAACACACATTTTCTAATTTCATGTATATTTTAATTTTATAGTTTAAATATTGATTATTATAATGAAATTTAGGTAATCGGACCTTTTAAAGGCTTAACACTTAAGTTTTGAGCTGATTTCAGGTTTACAAGTGGGGACCTAAACAGTCTTCCAACCTTATATCTGGGAACATTTGTGTATAAATTATTAGATTTTGAATTAGTGTCAAAGCCTATATGGTTCCATCAGGTATTTCAATTTCATTTTTCACACTCGATAAATTTACAAGTGGGGACCTTCACTGTCATTTCAACAGACAAGTGGGGTCTTTTAAACACACATTTTCAAATTTCATGTATATTATAATTTTATAGTTAAAATATTGATTATCAGAATGAAATTTAAGTAATCAGTCCTATTTCTAGCTTAACACTTAAGTTTTCAGCTAAATTCAGGTTTTCAAGTGGGGACCTAAACCGTCTTCCTACCTTATATCTAGGGACATTTGTGTATAAATTATTAGATTTTGAGTTAGTGTCAAAGCCTATATGGTTCCATCAGGTATTTCAATTTCATTTTTCACACTCGATAAATTTCCAAGTGGGGACCTTCACTGTCATTTCAACAGACAAGTGGGGTCTTTTAAACACACATTTTCAAATTTCATGTATATTATAATTTTATAGTTAAAATATTGATTATCAGAATGAAATTTAAGTAATCAGTCCTATTTCAAGCTTAACACTTAAGTTTTGAGCTAATTTCAGGTTTACAAGTGGGGACCTAAACCGTCTTCCAACCTTATATCTGGGGACATTTGTGTATAAATTATTAGATTGTGAGTTAGTGTCAAAGCCTATATGGATAAATCAGGTATTTCAATTTCATTTTTCACACTCGATAAATTTACAAGTGGGGACCTTCACTGTCATTTCAACAGACAAGTGGGGTCTTTTAAACACACATTTTCTAATTTCATGTATATTTTAATTTTATAGTTTAAATATTGATTATTATAATGAAATTTAGGTAATCGGACCTTTTAAAGGCTTAACACTTAAGTTTTGAGCTGATTTCAGGTTTACAAGTGGGGACCTAAACAGTCTTCCAACCTTATATCCGGGGACATTTGTGTATAAATTATTAGGTTTTAAATTAGTGTCAAAGCCTATATGGTTCTATCAAGTATTTCAATTTCATTTTTCACACTCGATAAATTTACAAGTGGGGACCTTCACTGTCATTTCAACAGACAAGTGGGGTCTTTTAAACACACATTTTCAAATTTCATGTATATTATAATTTTATAGTTAAAATATTGATTATCAGAATGAAATTTAAGTAATCAGTCCTATTTCTAGCTTAACACTTAAGTTTTGAGCTAATTTCAGGTTTACAAGTGGGGACCTAAACCGTCTTCCAACCTTATATCTGGGGACATTTGTGTATAAATTTTTAGATTTTGAATTAGTGTCAAAGCCCATATGGTTACATCAAGTATTTCAAGATAAACTATTTATAACATTAATAGTTTCGTGCGGAGCTACTTTATTCAAGGTATACAGAGAAGATACATTCGATAAAGACATTACTATTATTTGCGGGGAGAATTTGATAGTTTGTAGATCTGAATACAGTAACTTATTGTTAGTAGTGTACTTGGTTAACCATCAGATATACTGTCCGTAAGGGGGAAAGAATCGTATTATATAAAATTAAATTAATTGGTGAATTTAAACTCCTCCCTTATTCAGGGATAAAAAATAAACCCACGTTACTATAATTATTAACGGAAAATAACCTCAAGTAACATTGGCTCGTTCGTTAACGTATCGGTCTTTAAACTCGTTGTTCTATGAATCACGGGTTCGAATCCCCTTATAGCGAGTCCTTAAAAATCGAGCCAATGTTACTTTTGTAAAGTATATATTTTAACTAACAGGTGTTTTTATAAAGTGGAAACAAGATTGATTTATGTCAGTTCTAATTCAATATAATTCGAAATATACGTATTACGAATAGGTTATACACTGTTAAAAAAAGGTACTTTGCTGGTTTCAAATAATACCTTAAGGTTATTTTTCATCTCTTTTGAGGTGTTTTGTTAATTTTAAGGTATTTCTTGTGCGACCCGGCGTTTATTAGCACTTCTAAATATTCCCATCATTTAAAGGAGTTTTTTAATACTTTTCGAGTGTTTATTGAGCTACATAGTGTTGATTAGTGCTTCCAAAATTACACGCCATCTAGAAGAGTGTTTATAATACTAAAAGATGTTATGTAATCTTTAAAAGGTGTTAAAAAGCTATTTATCGAGTATGTTTTTGCTATCAGATATATGCACATTAATTGGATTTAAGGTAGAAAAATGCGCCTAAAATTATGTGTGATACAAAAAATCTCGACTAAAAGCGGTTAAAATTAAGTAAAGTACGTTAGATATATTGAAATTCAAACCAACCGCGAAATACCGGCTATCTTGTTTTCACCATTTTGACGTCGGTAGGGGACCTTGTTTCCTTTTTCCATTGGTTGTTTGGAAATAGGAGAGTGTAGGGAACTCTAGACGACTGTATAGTAGTTTTTACCTTCACTGGGAAGCGACGTATATTTGAGAAGACGTTTGTAAACATAATTCTGATTTTTCATATTTATTATCCTTTGTTCTCGTAACTCTTGGTTACGTTGTAGAGTAAGGATGATAGCGATTTGTCAAAATTGTCACAGGTAATGCCCAAAACACCACATTTTTACACTATTTTGGCAAAGCTTAGCTTCCATATATAATAATGGTATGGCTTTATTTTAGCCTAATGGCCCTAATCTAAGCTTCAACACATTTTTATTTGTAATTAAACCTTTTAAAACTACTACTTTGAACACCAAAATTACAGTGAAACTACTTGCCTTCCTTTATAACTTTCAAAGGATCCGTATCGAAATGAAATATATTGATTTGGCGAAATTGCAGAAAAGTATGAAAACCTTTTTTTAGGAGTAAATGTACCATATTTCCGTGTGAGAGGAGGGTAGCGGGGATAATGTAGGTGTTTCGCTCGTGTTTTTGCCAAACGACTGTAGAGGGGGCAGTGATCGGAGCGGTGCCGAAAACTAATACTTTTAAAAACTAATTTAAAATAGTTCAGTTATTAAAACTATCAATATATATATATATTTGAAAACGTAATTTTAGGTTCTATCTGATTTAAAAAAAATGAAAGCTTTTCATTAGTGCTCAAAATATTGATTCTATCCCATTTCAGTTCTGTTTTTCAAACTATTAATTAATACATAGTTTACACGCAAGGAGGATTCATACCATTTGCACAAGGAGGCCAGGCAACTTAAGTGTGTAAAATCGTCGGCCTTGTGTTAATGTCAGGAATCATCCATGCCTGTAAACTATGTATATACTTTCGAGGAGTAACGTTGGATATATTTTTGAAAAGATGGTTTATTCGCATGGAGTATTCATATGATTTGCACAGTGAAGCCTGGATAACTAGAGGGCAAAAGCCGGTCTGCTATTGTCCTCCAGGCAGCCCGACCTTCACGTGTAAATGTTTTGATTCCCTTATGTTTGTTTGTAAACGATCTATACTAGTAATTCAATTTCTATGAATTTTTTTAGGAAATGTTTCAAAAAAAATGAAGAAAATGAAATGGAAAGCGCAAGTAAGAATTATTGTCTCTTTTTCATCATGCAGCAGCATGCATAAAATTTAATATAACGAAGCGTAATTTGCCTTTGCAAGCTTCTTAGTTGGATGGGCATGAGACCATGAAAGATTGAAATTATTTACTCTCATTGAAAAATGGCAGATTTTGTGTAGATATAGGAGATGTCAGAGTCGTGGGTTTTAAATACATGTTCAGTAAGAAATGTACTTTTATCATTGAATCTTATTTTTAGTATTTAGAGATGAAGGGCTGATACCGTGTGACTTTATCACTAAAAAGTAAAACCCCACGACCCCGATCCCAACCTTGATTTTTATGTTTTTTCCCCGTGAAAGTCACTTATACGGAAAGTACTTACTATTTATCGCTATAGATTTTTAATTTTTTTGGTATTATTTGTTTTCTCAACAACAACGTAATATATTTCTATCACTAAGCTGCCGGACGGTTTTAACGCAAAAATAGTGACATCACATTTGATCAAACCCGAAAAATAGTGAACCCAACTTTGCTCTATAATTTTTTTTAAGTTTTCATTTCGTAATAATTAGATTGAATCGAATTGTTTGTTTTTGCATTCGGATTGGAGATTCTAAAAGAACTAGTTAAATCGTATTCAGAAACTTTGTTCCTAAATCGTTTCAAGCATAGCTATTGTTGACGTTGAATTGAAGCGTATCCCTTTTTAACAATTTTTGGAAATTTAGCGTATATAAGGCGATTGTTTCACAGTAAATGATAAGGAAACCCGCAACTGCGTGAAACTTTGTTGGAAGCCTTACCTGCCATTGGGAGGTTAGTTTCTCGTAACCCTACCCGATCGCCTTGTACTTCTTAATCCTAACGATGGGAATAGAAGCCAAGAATTGCTTTCTGCGAACACGTTTGCTCCGATTTGTCAACTGTGAATGTGGTGACAGACACAGACACCCCCACCGCCAGACACGTCTAGAGTAATACCTCTCCGTGGCGTCATCGTCTCTCGGAGTGGTAAAAATGAGTTTTATGGAATATTTGTTTGTAAACGGTCCAATAACGAGACCAATACTAGTCGAACCATTTTAATAAAAATTTGTGCGTTTGAAAAATCGTTTCTTATAAATACATTTAGTTATTTTGCCCAAGGAGCTATTAATCTCTATTGGGTCATTATTTCAATTTTCGACAAACGTCGCTGCTCGCTAGTAGTGGATTTTAATGATACTTTTTTTGTGGGTAGATACACCTAAAAAGTAAGTTACCCAAAGTTATTCGCTTCAAATATTATAAATTTGAAAGTTATGCAATTTTGAAATTTATTGTATTTTGTCTAAAATTTGCGGTCTTTTCCCACATTTCTTTTGATATCTCGACCGGTAATAGTTCTTAAAATATAAAAATTGGTATCCCTCATCAAAATGAAGTGCTGAGTCGGAATTTGAAACTTATCTGGCGCCATCGCTTCAAACTTTAGAGTTAAGAACCAATTTGGGTGTGTCACGCAACAATTTATTGACAAAACGGACCACCTTGAAATTCTTTTAAAAAATAGGTGTATCATCCCTATACGCATGCAAAAGAACCCCTAAAATATGGTGTTTAAGAAATAATTTTTCCTATCAAAAAAAAAATAATTTTGTTTTCGGCACTTTTTATTGGAGGTTCAAAATGAATTAAGCATTAAAAATTATGAAATCTGATTATTCTTCAAAATGATTTTTTTGCCCCTTCTCAAACATTCTTTAGAGAAGTAATATTGCCTTCCTCTTGGTGAAGCGGGACCGTTAACCTTGCAAAGAATTTCACATTCCGGAATCCAATATTCATCTTTTCTATTTGGCCAGATATAAGAGCTTGATATTCCGGGTGGATGAAGAAAATTAATGAGAGATTCTCGGCTTTCTTCATTTGTATCCACTACAACACCGAAATAAAGCTTGCTTTGCAGAATTGTGGCGACGTACTGTCCAGGCATCAAATCGAAACATATTCCTAATTCATTTGACGTTTCTTCTGCGCAAACCTTCACAATCAATGCGTATTCGTCACCAGAAAGTCGAGAAATGTTTAATTCGGTTTTACCTCAGATTAATAACCCCTGGATATGAAAGGCAAGCAAAACCGGGCGTTTTCAAATAGTGTCGCCATGTGGCGCCCTCAGACGGCAAAACGTAGAACTTTGTTACCCCATGCAGACGACGCAGTTTGAATTGTACGGTTGTACCGGCAAGGCCTAGTAAACGAAAACGGTTTTTTTTTTGTGTCTACTTCGATATTAAGTTAAAGACATAAAATATTTTAAAAAAAATGCCTAGCAAACGCTGTTCTTACGCAAATTGTAAGAGTGACTATAGGTATAGTGATAAACCATACATGGAGAACGTGAGGTTCTTTAAATTTCCAAGTTCAAGGATTCATTTTGATCGTAGTAAAGAATGGGTTAAGGCTTGTGGTCGCGCAGACTTTAGCATAAAAAACTTGTTAGAGAGGGACAAAGAAAACAATCCCAAAAAGATGGCCAGAACTCTGCACTGGGTGCAGGAGATACGGGCCGAGATGGGACTCCTGTACCTTCGGGTGCTGGGAGTAACGTCTTGGGTACGGACTCTACGCCTGGTGCAAGAGAAGTTACCATCCTTTCTGGAAAGAGAGCTAGGGCTGAGGACCCTGATCCCTCGCCTAGCTTACAAGCTGCGGCGTCAAAGAAGACCAAGTCTTACTGCGACGTCGCTAGTATTGTCAAGATGGCCATTGTTAAAGATGGCTATCCGACCAATGCGGTCACGGAGGGGACGTTGTTCCCATCCAGGCCGCTATACTTGACGCACTGGACGCTGAGCTTTCTTCGGGAAGCTCGCTGCCGCGTCCTCTCAATTTCCACATCATGGCTGGGGCCATGATCTATTCTTGTGGGGATTCTGCGACCGGCGATTGGCTCGTGAAGGTGCTACACCATAATGAGCGTGCCATAGGGGGAACACGGCTTTCAGTAATGAAGGCCAGTGAACTCCCGAAGCCGTTCAAGGTGTCCTTCCGGACCAAGGACCGTCGCACCACTGATCCGGCGGCTCTTCTCCGGCGATTGAAGGCCTACAACGGTAGGTTTCTGACCGACTGTTGGCGGTGCCTGAAGTCGTTCGATGAGAAGAGCACCAGACGCTGGATCTTCTTAATTGATGGCTCCTCCATGGAGGCCATCAAGGAGGCCGGCTTCGAGGGTCTTACTGGCGTGGATGTCGGGACTTTTAAAGTCCTGAATGCGCCTAAGGACCCTCTCCAGAATGCCCTTGAGGCTTCGGAAGAAGAAGGCAACACTGCAGCCAGCGTGAGTGGGGAGCTGGCAGCAAATATTGCTGGCATTAATTTAGAGCGTTCCCTTCCAGATAGCTCAGACATAGACATGGGGACAGAGTCCGACTTTTTGAAGGACTCTGATACCGAGAGGACCCACGCTCCTGTCACTAGGATGGAGTTAGGGGCCGAGGGTGCTGCTGGTGGAGGCGTGGGAGATACCGGTCTTGGATCGGGACTCCGCGCTACCGCCAAGCAGTAGCCGGGGCCGCCTCTTTTCCTGCGATATGAGCATCAAGGTGATCCAGATCAACCTGCATCACTGCAAAGCAGCCTCGGCAGTTTTATGCCGGAGGTTTGCCTTAGAGGGCCTGGATGTGGCCCTCATTCAGGAACCTTGGATTCATAATGGTAAAATCCTTGGTTTAAAGAATGTAGGTAATATCTCTTATGACTTTACCTCACCCAACCCCAGGGCGTGTGTTCTGACCAGGAAGGGTCTTGATATCCTTCCGCTTCCGAACTACCTCACTAGGGATACTAGTGATTAAGGTAATGCCCTCCTTTTTGGAGAGGCAACTGGCCTTACCATGGCGTCCGCTTACTTTCCCCATGATGCCACGGGTTCCCCTCCACCACAGGAGGTTGTCGCTCTTGTCGACCGCTGTGAGAGGCAGAGGGACAGGCTCATTTTGGGCTGTGATGCCAATGCCCACCATGTCACGTGGGGCAGCAGTGACTGCAACAGACGTGGTGATGAACTGCTTGAATATCTGGTCGGTACGAACCTGCATATTCTCAACAGGCACAATGAGCCAACCTTCGTTACTTCTAACAGAAAGGAGGTCATTGATGTCACCCTGGCCACAGACAATATCAGTCTGTCGGTTTCCAACTGGCATGTGTCTAATGAACCGTCTCTTTCGGACCATAGACACATCTGCTTCTCGGTTGCGGTCAAGTCAACTTCGGTTAAGACGGAACTGCGTAACCCCCGTCGGACCGACTGGTCCGGCTACAGGGAGGAACTTCGCCTCCTTCTCAGAGGTAATGCTCCAAAGCTTTCCTCGGTGCTGGAATTTGATTCGGCAGTTGATCTCATGCAACAAGCCATTATCGATTCCTACCACCACAACTGCCCAGCGAAGCTTGCCAGCCGGCCAAGGCTCGTTCCTTGGTGGAATACGGAACTTGGCAAGCTTCGCAAGCTCACTCGGAAACTCTTTATTAGGGCTAAGAGGACTGGGGACTGGACTATTTATAGACAGACCCTCAATAAGTATAATAAAGCCATCCGGGAGGCCAAGAGGAACTCCTGGAGGGACTTTTGCGGTAGCATCTCTGATGCCCCCGCTACTGCCAAAATCATGAAGATCCTGGCTCATGATAACACTCACCAGCTCAGCACCATCAAGGTGGCAGATGGTGAGTTTACCAAGTCAGGGACTGATACCCTTAAGCATATGCTTAAGGTACACTTCCCGGACTCCAAGGCCTTTGACCTCACAGGCACCGGCGCTCCCCCCGTGCACTTTCGGAGGGCGGACAGGGGCATCGCCAATAAGGTAGTTACATACTCTAGACTTCAGTGGGCTCTAAACTCGTTTCAGCCCTACAAGTCCCCTGGCCCAGATGGCGTCTTTCCCGCCCTCCTCTAGGAAGGCATAGACGCCATTGGCCCTTATCTGTGCAGGATATTTAGAGCCTGCATTGCTCTGGCGCATTTTCCAGATGTCTGGAAGCGCTCGAAGGTTATCTTTATTCCCAAACCTGGGAAGACGAGCTATCTTGAGGCTAAGGCATTTAGACCTATCTGTCTTACCTCTTTCTTCCTAAAGACTTTAGAGAAATTGGTGGACAGGTATCTGCGGGATGGTGTTCTTTCCCACACACCCCTGTCCACTTTTCAGTTTGCCTATCAGAAAGGCAAATCCACAGAGACGGCGCTTCATGGCATTTTGAACTGCCTTGACAGGGCCATCGAGTTCAAGGAGATGTCTTTGGCCATCTTCCTTGATATTGAGGGGGCCTTTGATAGGGTCTCTAGTGAAGTCATCCTTCGCGCTGCGGAGCGGTTTGGTATTGACGACACTTTGTGTCGTTGGATAAAATCCATGCTCACGTATCGCAGGGTGACGGCGTCTCTTCTCGGGGAAACCTTGGAGATCTCCACCGACCGTGGCTGTCCTCAGGGAGGGGTTCTTTCCCCTCTTCTTTGGTGCCTGGTGGTGGATTAGCTGCTGGGTCGACTCGGGGAGAGGGGATGTCACTGTTTTGGCTATGCGGATGACATCGCAGTAATTGTTACAGGGAGGTTTCCTACAACTATCGCTGCACTGATGAAATCTGTCTTGCATGATGTTGAGGATTGGTGTAGGGGTGTTAACCTAACCGTCAATCCCAACAAGACTGTCCTTATACCGTTTACTCGGAAAAGGACTAATGACCTATTCAACGATATTTCCTTCTTTGGACAGGTTTTAAAGAAGTCCTCCGAGGTCAAATACCTTGGCGTGACTTTCGATGCCAAGCTTACTTGGAAGTCCCACCTTGATCTGAGTATCAAGAAGGCCAAAATTTTATTTTGGCGTTTAAGAAGTTCAGTCAGCAAGTCCTGGGGCTTAAGCCCTAGCGCTGTAAACTGGATTTATACCAGGATCATCAGGCCAGTGGTCTCCTATGGAGCTCTTGTCTGGTGGCCCAGGGTTCGCCTTAAAACAGCCCAAGATGAACTACGCAAGCTTCAAAGGCTGGCGTGCATCGGTATCACGGGGTCCATGAGGACAGCCCCCACAGCTTCTCTGGAAATCCTTCTCAATATGCTTCCTCTTCACCTTTTTATTGAGGAGGAAGCTATTATGGGAGCCTGTAGGCTCAACAACCTCGGCTGGTGGAAGCCCAAGCATTGGGACTTCAGTCACACCAAGCTTTTCAGTGAGTACAGCAGTACTGAGCCATCACTCGTGATGGTCTCAGATAAGTCTGTTATATCATACCACTTCGACAAGCCCTTCAGCGTGCACTTTCCCAGTCGCGCTGATTGGGAGACAACCCCAGTCCTCGGGACTGGGGGGGAGTCCGTCTGGTTCACATACGGCTCTAAGACGGACTCTGGAGTTGGTGCCGGGGTCTACTGCTTGACCAAGAAGTTTGGTTTTTACGAGAGCCTTGGCAACTATGCCAGCGTTTTCCAGGCGGAAATCATGGCCATTTGTTTATGCGCGGATTTCTGCAACAAGAAAAACTATCGCGGACGGACGATTCAGATCTATTTGGATAGTCAGGCCGCCCTCAAGGCGCTAAATCAGTGCCTTGTCGATTCCAGACTGGTGCTCAGCTGTCTGGATCTGCTGGGTTCTTTGGCTGCCCGCAACAAGGTTCAATTGCTGTGGGTGCCAGGGCACTGCGGATACCTGGGCAATGAGAGGGCTGATATGTATGCCAAAAGGGGGGCTGAGGCGAAGTTCTTCGGACCAGAGCCTGCGGTTCCCATCCCCCATGGCATCATTCGCCATAGGATTCACTGCCGGATGTCTGCACTTCAACTGCAGCTCTGGCTTGACATGGATGGACAGAGACAGGCCAAGGAGTTTGTCCCGGGTCCTTCTATCACTAGGGCAAAGGAACTGCTTGCCCTCACCAAAAACAAAATTAGGCTGGTCACCAGTCTCCTCACTGGACACTGCCGGCTGAATAGACACCTGCACTTATTGGGCATCGTTGATGACCCACTCTGTAGTTTCTGCCGGGAGGTAGAGGAAACCTCCTCCCATATCCTCTGTAGCTGCGACTACCTCGCGGCCATGAGGTTCGAGCATTTCGACATGCATACTATGGAACCTCACCAGTTCTCTACTGTCTCGGCCAATCGGATTCTCCGATTCATCGAGGCGACAGGACTCTTCGTAGTCTAACAAGCTCGGGGCGCACAATATACCCTTGGTATCGGTGTCGGCGCGGCGACGCGCCACCCCCTTCAACAATAACAATAACAATAACCCTACCCGATCGCCTTGTACTTCTTAATCCTAACGATGGGAATAGAAGCCAAGAATTGCTTTCTGCGAACACGTTTGCTCCGATTTGTCAACTGTGAATGTGGTGACAGACACAGACACCCCCACCCCCAGACACGTCTAGAGTAATACCTCTCCGTCGCGTCATCGTCTCTCGGAGTGGTAAAAATGAGTTTTATGGAATATTTGTTTGTAAACGGTCCAATAACGAGACCAATACTAGTCGAACCATTTTAATAAAAATTTGTGCGTTTGAAAAATCGTTTCTTATAAATACATTTAGTTATTTTGCCCCAGGAGCTATTAATCTCTATTGGGTCATTATTTCAATTTTCGACAAACGTCGCTGCTCGCTAGTTGTGGATTTTAATGATACTTTTTTTGTGGGTAGATACACCTAAAAAGTGAAGTTACCTAAAGTTATTCGCTTCAAATATTATAAATTTGAAAGTTATGCAATTTTGAAATTTATTGTATTTTGTCTAAAATTTGCGGTCTTTTCCCACATTTCTTTTGATATCTCGACCGGTAATAGTTCTTAAAATATAAAAATTGGTATCCCTCATCAAAATGAAGTGCTGAGTCGGAATTTGAAACTTATCTGGCGCCATCGCCTCAAACTTTAGAGTTAAGAACCAATTTGGGTGTGTCACGCAACAATTTATTGACAAAATGGACCACCTTGAAATTCTTTTAAAAAATAGGTGTATCATCCCTATACGCATGCTAAAGAACCCCTAAAATATGGTGTTTAAGAAATAATTTTTCCTATCAAAAAAAAAATAATTTTGTTTTCGGCACTTTTTATTGGAAGTTCAAAATGAATTAAGCATTAAAAATTATGAAATCTGATTATTCTTCAAAATGATTTTTTTGCCCCTTCTCAAACATTCTTTAGAGAAGTAATATTGCCTTCCTCTTGGTGAAGCGGGACCGTTAACCTTGCAAAGAATTTCACATTCCGGAATCCAATATTCATCTTTTCTATTTGGCCAGATATAAGAGCTTGATATTCCGGGTGGATGAAGAAAATTAATGAGAGATTCTCGGCTTTCTTCATTTGTATCCACTACAACACCGAAATAAAGCTTGCTTTGCAGAATTGTGGCGACGTACTGTCCAGGCATCAAATCGAAACATATTCCTAGTTCATTTGACGTTTCTTCTGCGCAAACCTTCACAATTAATGCGTATTCGTCACCAGAAAGTCGAGAAATGTTTAATTCGGTTTTACCTCAGATTAATAACCCCTGGATATGGAAGGCAAGCAAAACCGGGCGTTTTCAAATAGTGTCGCCATGTGGCGCCCTCAGACGGCAAAACGTAGAACTTTGTTACCCCATGCAGACGACGCAGTTTGAATTGTACGGTTGTACCGGCAAGGCCTAGTAAACGAAAACGGTTTTTTTGTGTCTACTTCGATATTAAGTTAAAGACATTAAATATTTAAAAAAAAAATGCCTAGCAAACGCTGTTCTTACGCAAATTGTAAGAGTGACTATAGGTATAGTGATAAACCATACATGGAGAACGTGAGGTTCTTTAAATTTCCAAGTTCAAGGATTCATTTTGATCGTAGTAAAGAATGGGTTAAGGCTTGTGGTCGCGCAGACTTTAGCATAAAAAACTTGTTAGAGAGGGACAAAAATAACAAATTAAAAACGTACTGGATTTGCTCAAAACATTTCGTTGAGAATGAACTAACGAAACAGAATCCTAACCCAATTATTAGTACCAAGCTTGTAGTAAAAAAGATGGGCCGTAGGTGTGAGGCGACGAAAGAGGATGAAGCTGCTGAAACGTTAATGGCGCTTGGAAACATTTCAGGTAACAGTCATTTCTGTAAATGCATGTAGCATAAGACTAATTAGAACAAATTCAATATAGTTGAGATTGCAGAAATAGATGGAATTAGTTTCAATTATGGCATGGAAAATGCATCAGTTATAAATATAGATCACAGCTTTGAGGCAGTAAAAGAGGACAAAGCTATTGAAACGATAAGGGAACTGGGAAACAATTCCGGTAACAGTTATTGCTGTAAATGCATGCAACTTAAGACTAATGAGAACAAATTCGTTATAGTTGAGATTGCAGAAAGATTTTTCATAGATGGGATGAGTTTAAATGATAGCGGGGAAAACCTATCAGTAGCTGTTGACCCCAACTTATGCAGTGAACATTTTTTGGAACCAGTTAATTCAGAATTGCTGTTTAGAAATGTTTGGGAAGCTTTCTCTGCTCCAGACGGATGGTTTAAAACCATTAAAACCGAAAAATATGATGCACTTGAAGTTTTTAAAATCCTTCATGATTCTGTTATTTTAAAACTTCTTGTTAATGAAGATAACTCCATTTCTCTATACATTTGGAATGACATCATAGAAAAGACTCATTATATTTTTCAAGAAATACCACAAGTAGTTGATGGCCCTGAGTCCCTTCTTCAAGTCTTGAAAGTCATAGATACTTGGTCACTTTGTTGCGGAAATGATGAAGAAACATTTAAAAAATGTTACCTATCTATAAAGCGCAAAAGTGGATATATTTGTAAAAACACTCAGGCAATAAGAGCAACTAAATGCTCTATCATTTTCAAACCAACATATCAAAGAAGCAAAAGATGTATGGCTTGTGTTTTATTTCGTCCTCAACTGAGAAGTATAATATTCAAATACAAAAGGCGGAATTTTGATGTAGTGACTAAATGTAAAAGAAAATACAAAACTATGAAGAAAGATGACTTAATCAAAAAGGTTAAAGCAGCAAAAAAGATAGAACGTTCTTATGAGCGTAAGCTTTCACGCCGAGATGAAAAATTAAAATCATACATTGAAGAAAAAGGGAAAAAATTGATAAGCTATCTAGCGAAGGATTCGCGAAAATATTGAAGAATCACGTTAACGATGATGAAAATGAGTTTGCTAGGGAATTTTTGATGGAACAAATAAAAATGCTTGACAAAAACCCAAAATCCCGGAAATGGCATCCAAACATAATTAAATGGTGTATTTATATGCGTTCAAAATCGCCCTCTGCTTATCGAGCTTTACAAGAATCACGAGCGTTGCAGCTTCCAACTGAAAGAACCCTTCATAATTATTCAAAGAATATGCTACAAAAACCAGGTCTCTCCAAAGAAACTCTATTGTATTTCCAAGAAGAGTTCAACAAAGTCTCAAAAAAGGAACATGAAAAATATGTTTGTTTAAGCATTGATGAAATGAAGGTTCAACAGGATATCATATATCATAAAAGTACTGGAGAAATATCCGGATTTTTAGAGTTAGTTGATGCGCTTCAAAAACTTCGAAGCATTGAAGAAAGATCTAAATCCCAAGACGAACCCTTGGAATTAGCCACTCATGTCATGCAAATCATGGTTCGTGGGATAACTACTTCCTTAAAATACCCTTTATCGTTTTATCCAACGGCGTCATTAAACGCAGAAACATTAAACCACTTAGTGTGGAATACTATTAGAAGATTAGAAGGAATAGACTGCAGGGTTTTATGCGTGGTCGGAGATGGAGCATCTTCAAACCGAAAGTTTTTCCAAATGAACTATGGAACTGATCATTTTTGTGAAAATGGATTTGCTAGATCTGAAGATAGGCCATTGTATTTCATATATGACATTCCACACATTATGAAGACTGCAAGAAATTGTCTTTCTAAAAGTGGTTTGCCAAAGTTCACAAAAAAGAAAATATCTAAAGGAGAAAAGAAAACTAATGTAAAGGCTGAGCTTCCTACCAGAAGGATGATCAAAAACAACAAGGAAATCTTATGGTCGCATCTTGAGGAGTTATACAAAATTGACTCGTCTAATATTATTAGAAAACTTCCTAAACTAAAATTTGAGCACATATATCTGGATTCTTAGTCTCGCATGAGAGTTAAGCTAGCGACACAGGTTCTAAGTGAGAGTGTAGCATTGGCCATGGAGGACATTTTGGGGGAAAAAGCAAGCGAAACTGTCAAATTCATTCGTTTAATGGATAAATTTTTTGATATCATGAATGTATCGAATTACGCTACAGGAAAGCGGCAGAAAAATGATTACAAACGTCCTATTGAAAGTGTGGAAGATGAGCCATTAAATTGGTTGCAGACAGAGTTTCTTTCATATTTTGAAGATTGGGAAAAAGAAATAGATGATAAGTATCCCGCTTTTTCTAAAGCTGAGAGAAAGATGATGCAATTAAGTCAAGAAACTCTAGAGGGCATCCGTGTTTCAACTAATTCCATTATTCAAATTATCCGCTTCTTATCAAATAAAGGTGCAAAATACATTCTAACGACGCATTTGAATCAAGACTGTCTTGAGCAACATTTTGGAAAAGTACGAAGTTTGCTTGGTGCTAATCACAACCCAAACGCTAAAGGTTAAGGAGAAAGTAATGAAAAAACGCAAATAATTCGGTCATTTGTTAAGGCTCCAAAAAATCGAAATAGTGGCCTTATTTTAGAGTAGCGTTCATTAATAAAGTTAGGACTTTAATTTTTTTGATAAATCTTGAAATTTGGAACCCACGAGTTCTAAATTAAAATTAATTAGGGATTTTCCTAAAATTAAAAACTTGTAAGGTTTAAAAATAAAGTGAATAACAATCAGAAATTAACTTTGGTGTTTTGTAATTTTTTATCACTTTTTTCAAAATAGGAATTTTTTACCATTTTTAAAACATAAAATTCAAATTAATACTATAAACTTAATTTGAACATTAGATGACTAACTCTGATTTGAATTACTAATTTCTAAGAGCTGCTTCCTTAGCCTCTTTTCTTTGATCTTTCTTTTGTTTGCAATTTGGTGCTTTTGTGAAAGGAATGTTTTTAAACCTGAACCGTAAATAGTTAGAAAAATGTTAACTATAGCTTTTAAAACTGAATCTTTTTTATCACAGTATCTATCTTCAGACCAGATTTCAGACCATTTTTATCACAGTATCTATCTTCAGACCAGATTTCAGACCATTTTTATCACAGTATCTATCTTCAGACCAGATTTCAGACCATTTAGATCTTACAATTTACTAGCTGAAATATCAAATTCAGCTTTTAATCGAAGTTCTCTTGGGTATCGTTGAGCTGGGGAATAATATTTCTTGGCTATTGCAATAATTATCACAAACAATTCTTTAGTGCTGTCGTTAATGTGAATCAATTTCCCCCTGTCCTTTTTAACTGTCCAATTACTAGGTTCTGACATTCTGTCCTGCTCGCCCAAAGACATCCTTTCCATAATGAAGGTAAACAAATCAGTAGGAACTTTTCTCTTAACAGATCTGATGACAGAACCTCCAACATAATATACAGCTTCAAGATCATGGTTTTCAGCTGTTTCAAACTGTAGTAACTTGAAGTTTTCCAAGTAATTTTCTTCGCCTGTGGCTACCGGAACATTTCTCTCTTCGGGTTTTGTAATGGTAACAGATTCATTCAAAATTTCATCAAAAATTTCTACCATGATGGTATGTGATATGTACCGTATATCGTACACTGACGTTAAAATGGGAACATTGTCCTTAAAGTATAAACTTATAAGTGATTTCTTCTCACAACCAACAGACAAATATTTCAATATTTACTAACCTCGACAATATTAACTATGTGATTTTTTATATCACAGTTCCTAAATAGCTTTTGGCATTCCTCAACGTAATTTTCCCTCGTTAGGTTTGTCATAAGAGAAAACTTATCAAGGTAAATTTCCTTGAGTGCTCAAGGTAAATTTCCTTGAGTGCGTAGAAGGAAACCAATTCTTTTGCACATATCTTAATAGCTTTAGCTAAATCACAGTCCATGCCTTGGTCGGAGGTAGTAATCATATTATTAAATGCTTGCTTGCATATAATTTCAAAGTTATTTGAAATAACACCTGTAAATAATAATTGGCCTGTTGGGATTACACTTAAATGTAACCATATACAAATTAATTATAAAATTTACCTTCCACCTTTTCCCAAAACGATAAATCTGGAACCCATATTGCACTTGAATCACTATCTGAATCATCCATTATTGCTTTTCTGTCATTTAAGTTATCAAATTTACAGTTTAATCTAATTTTTATATAAATAAAAAACAAAAAACCTACCTAATTTAGTGAACAAAACCTCCGGACCAGGTACCGGGATGAGAAGACTCAGAAGAAAAAAAGAAACGGGAACCGCGGATGAAAAGTAGCCGAGGCTTAAAAAAGCATGGAATAGCAGTGTTTACGAGACGATAGTGTTTACACTGCAAACCAGTTGTGAATGTAGCTATCAGAATATACGATAAACAGCTGAAGCGTAGACTTCATTTCCTGTTCTTTTCCCCATTGACTGATTCCCATGTGTCCAAGATTTGGACGTAAAATGTCGTCTGCTTTACTGTACATTCGCCATGTTTGGAATACTGCTTCAATATTTCGTAAATTTTTACTTCAAAAAAGTGAAATAACTCCATATCTAGGTAAATAAGTTTGTAGTAGTAGACCTCTTGACTCGGAGAGGTAATATTTTGGTTTTCCCAACTTGTTTTTTAATACCTATAATATTTACTCCTGTGTACACCTTTTCAGGGAGTTAATTCCCCCTCGCTACAACCGGAAACAATACTCGAAAACCAACAAATCAAATCGTGTCCTAAAGTGTTCTCTAAACCATTTATTACTCAAACTTAAAAGACACCACTAATCTAAGGCAACAAGTTTAATTTTAAACTCGAAATTTTAATTTAAATCACAAGGACGCCTACGTAAACCTCAGTAACTTGTATGCTTATCATCTATAGTTACAATTTGACTGATAATCTACTCTGAGTCCAAACAGCTTTACCTAGAGGTATGAAATTTTGCAGGGACGGTACTCAATGGCAGTAGGCGGGCTCTTAGATTTTTTTCAATTCCTCGTCATCTTGAAAAATGGCGGCGTCTACGTGTTTCAACCGAATCTATAACATTTGAAACACTGGTTCCCAATTTCCGTAAGACTGACTTCATGCCCTTTGAAGCTCGATTTTCCACCTTCGTTAAAAATGGCGGCCTGAAATGTAATAATATATCTCGATGGGCAACGCCGGTTGTTTTTTTTTGCTACTCTGTAAATACTAAAGATTGAAGATGGATTTTTATTCTAAATATTCAAGTTGGAAATGCGCCTAAATATTCAAGATGAATTCTTTTCTAAATATTCATGATATAATTTCAGTAAAACTTCATCTGCAAAAAAATACATAAATAAAATACAATTTATATCCGAACAACCTTGGAGAAGCCGTTGACAGGGCCAGAAAATGGTATTTAACTCTATACATGGGCGCCCGTTAAATTTCTCATTTCAAGTAAAAAATCCAAGGCGTCTTAGATTATTGTGGAAATCTAAGTGTCCCTCTTTCCATATAGATTATGAAAAGTAAACTTTAAACTACAAAAGAATAATATCAAATTTTTTTAGAGGAAATAGTCTAGGTTAATAATGGAAACAGACTCAATTTAGTTTTTTGGCAAAATTACCGATAGTAAAATTGAGATATTAAATTCTCAATGTCACAAACCAAGGCAATTACCGACTACATTATAGCAGGAAAAGTATGGGTTTTTCGAGTCTGATTGTTTTCCGATGATCATTGAAACTGCTCTACTCTAAGCTAAAAAATATATAGAGCAACCTTCATACGCTGAAACACGACACAATTGCAAACGCTGTGCTTTTTATCGTTTTTAGGGCCTCTCTCTTTTTTGCTCTAGTTTCCAAAAACAGCCATAATTTTCAAAAAACCAAATTCTTAAGTAAAGTTTAAAGGGATAGTTATCACGTTTAAAATGTGCTGGGAATAAGAAAACTTGCAGAGTAAAGCCGAGAAAGCGGGAAATACGTTAAAATTATCCACGTCGTAAAATATTTTCATGTCATAAGAGCTTGCGAATAATTTAACCTGTATATATATATTATTATAGTTCAAACCATTCTCATCCACTTTGAATTGAGCAATGTCTTCTCAAACATGCTCATGAATTTGCCGTCGAAATATTATTCCCACAATATTATTTTCAGAGCATTTCTCAACATCCAATTCTCAAGCGTCCAAACATTAATAACCGAACCTCAAATAAGTTCTGTTACATCTGTATTTTAGTCATGCCACCTATTTTGCTCCATAAACTATCTCTGTTACACCTGTATTTTAGTCATGCCACCTATTTTGCTCCATAAACTATCTCTGTTACACCTGTATTTTAGTCATGCCACCTATTTTGCTCCATAAACTATCTCTGTTACACCTGTATTTTAGTCATGCCACCTATTTTGCTCCTTAAACTTTCTCAAAGTATATTCTTGAAACACTGTCCATCATCCAATACCGCGGCTCGTCCAACTTTTAATAGCGATTCAACAGATGAGATAACGCGGTCTGCCGTAAAATATCCGTCAAAAGAATTATCCCCAAATATCCACCCACTGTATTAGCAACTAGGAAATTATAAAAAATCATTAAACATATCCAAATCTCTAAATATTTAGACGTTTTCAAACCGCCACCAACAACCCTCCATTTCTGAAGACTGAGTCTAATTCATAAGTTCTCATTTCTCATATGTCAGTGTGGAACTAAAAATTCTCGGGTTGGAACATCTTGTTTTTCTGATCGTAATATTTAATACGGAGCTAAAATGATATAGATAAAATTAATAATTGTTAGGCTTATTTGCTATTGTTTTGAACGTCACGTTTTTTGTCATAACTTTTGATTTTCTGAACCGATTTACAATTTGAAAACAGTTTCGAATTCTACGTGACAAGACGCGTGCAACGATAGCATTGTTGATCCATTTGAAGCACTATTTCGTAAAGTCATTATCGGGGGGCTTTACTATTTCCGCTATGGCTAACGCCCTATTAGCGCCGCAGTGTCATTTGTAATTTTAATATACTCTTGAGAAGGCGACCTATCTAGAAAGTCCTATTTTGTTACTCTAGCTCAAATAGGAACAAAATGGCAGCCAAATGAAAATGTCCAGAAACTTTTGTCCGGGACTGTACGTTAATTTTAAGTTAAACCTTTGTTATATGGCAGGTTTTATTGCATGGAAGGATTTTGATATTAAAAAGTCCTGTGAAGTTTCTAATGACAGTTTTGTAGCTTCAAATGAAGCCCCCCCCCCTCTGTTCGATTACATTAAAGGGAGGGTGAAGTGGAAAATAAAGTGATTTTTTATCGATTCTTCTACTAGTAATAAGACCTATCTGCATAGTGAAACATCCAGGAAATACCTCTGAATGATTTTAAAAATCAAAATGGATTCAGGTTTTATCAATAATTTAACCCTAATACCTTCGACCAATCGCGTAACGCCATGCCTTCCAGTTAACAAAATTTCCAAGTCACGCTGAATGTCGCGTGCTACGGTTATCACATACAAAAAGGTTGGGTGTTACGCGATTTGTCGGGGGACCTTATCTGAACCTATTTTGATTTTTAAAATCATTCAGAGGTATTTCCTGGATTTTTCACTATGCAGATAACTAGTAGAAGATTCGATTAAAAATCACTTGATTTTCCTTTACACCCTCCCTTTAGGGCTTATAGTTGAACGCGTAGAAATTTTGCGTGACGTTTATGAATTTAAAATGAAAGTTAGAGAAATGCCCAGGCTTTGATAGCGGAAAAAAGTTTTGCAATTGCTTTATTATGAGGATGTTTTACAGAACGTGCATCCTGGAAGAGTGTTACAGGAGAAAAAAGTTAAGAGGTCCGCCGAATACTGGATCGAACCAAACCCAGTCAAGAACGTGAAGGTCAAATTGACACACCTGGACCAGCTACCTTATAAAAAAGCACTGGTCGACCTGGTTACTTTGAATGGCCTACCCTTCAACATAGTGGACGTTAAAGGGTTCATAAAGTTCATGAACATTATAGCGCCACACCTGACTGTGCAGTCTAGAAGAACTGTGGTGAAGGATTTGGAAAACCATGTGAGCGAAATAAGGCCAAAAATTAGAGTAAGAGAATATCTGATTAAGAATAAATATTAGGTTGAAATAGAAATTTATAAATAATGATTATATTTTTTTTCGCGAAGGCTCTGTTCAGCCAATTTGAGGGAAAAAGCATTCACATAACTTTGGACTTGTGGAGCAGTCGACGACGATAATCCATCATGGGTGTTAGATGTCAATTTATAGACAATGGATATCGTTTCCGAAATATTTTACTAGGCTTTTCTTACTTTCCTGGGAAGCATACCGGCGAGGCCATTTTAGAGAATATGAAGCAATCTCTAAGAGAGGTTGAAATCCTAGACTCACAGGTATGTATACTTGCATTCACAATAAAAACGATGAAACCAGAGCTCTAAACTAAAGCTTTTTAGATTTCGTGCGTGTGCGCCGACAACGCCAGTAGCATCAGCAAACCGCTGAACATGCAAAATGTTTTCGCAAGCTGGTGGAATCAATCTCAAGAATCCGACTCAGAAGAAGAAGAAGAGCTTGATGAAGGTAAAATATTTTCTTCGCAACAAACAATTCTTGGAATTGAGGAGCCTGAAACTGACGAGGAACCAGAGGAAGACGGGGATCCAGAGCTCGTTAACCTCAAGGACGAGACGTGGGAAAGAAATGGATGTATCGCCCATACATTGCAATTAGTGGTGAACCACTCTGTAGCCATGGACGATAAGGCAAAAGCTTTGCTGGAAAATCTCCAGAAGTGGCAAATTTTTTTTCGCAAGTCGCCCAAGTGGACCGACGAGTTGAAGACGAGAACGAGTGGACGCGAAGTAAAGTTAGTGGGAGGTGTACGGTGGAACGCTTTGTTCTACGGATTAGAGAGATTCACAGAGGTAAGGTTATTATTTACTGTCGTTTTAAGGGAGTCTATAACAATTAATCATGTAGGAAAACATGCTAGAAGTTTTCGAGAAAGCGAAAAAAGACGTAAAAATAGACTTTCCATTGCCTAAAAAACACGAGGACTTGGAAAATGCCAAGGAGCTTTTGGAACCATTGCGTCCATTGAAAATTGCTACAGAATTTTTCCAGGCAAATGGCCCAATAGCGTCCAAAGTAATTGGAGCGCTCTTGACCGTCTTTCAAGATATTTATGTGATGGAACCCGAAAATTTCAAGGATCTCAGAGTTACTATACTCTCAAATCTAGAAACTAGGTTTCAAGCATTCCTTGATGACCCAGTGTACATAACGGCATCGATTCTAGACCCTACTCAAAAAATGCTGCTTTTTGAGAGTTAAGTTTTTTTAGCAAGCTAAATTAATAATTTCAGACGTTTATAACATTTAAATGATGGTTAACTTATCTACACATTCTTTAATTACGCATAGGTATTTACACAGCTCCAACTCGGGAAAACGAGTTTACGAATTTCAAGTGTGTCGGTCGAACTCGCGCCCAAACTGTGCTGAGGACACAATTATTGGAAGCAGCCCTAAGTGTTACACGGGAAATAGAACAGGAAGAAAAGTCCACTTCATATTCGCCATTCAGTCGTCTCAACCTTGGTACTGGAAGTTCTGGATCGATTGAATCAAGGCAAACACCCCCAATGAGGGAAGGGGAAAAATATTTAGAAGAAGATCGGTGCGTTCAAGAAGGTGTCCTTCTCGATTACTGGAGAGGAAACCAAAAGATGTACCCTGTTTTGTCAAAGCTGGCGAAAATATATCTTGCGGCTCCAGCTTCATCAGCGGATGTGGAGAGGATGTTTTCCGTTGCCGGTTTCCTCATGAGAGCTAGGAGGAGTTGTATCTCGATAAATCGCGTCGAAGACATTCTATTGTATCGAGAGTACAATAAAGCGTACTACACATTAGCGCGTTTTCAAGCGTTGCGTAGCGTATGCGTTTTCCCGCGTGAACGTTGTCGTTCGCCACGGGTGGCGCGACGAACCGCAGCAAAAAACTTTTGTTTTAGGTCGTCTGCTGTTTTTTCAACTTTTCTGAAAAAACTTTGGGAGGTGACAATGTCGACTTTGTCGAGTAGTGATACCGATTCCGATTTGAATACAGATCTTCTTGTGGCTTTATTAATAATACGCAGTCGCCGTAAAAGGAAAAATCGAGTTATATGGATGCATCCTTACCTAAAAAGAAGGAAACCACTTTCCGAGTTCAATACTTTGGTTTCCGAATTCAGAATTGAGAATCACGAACTTTATTTTGCTTATTTTCGAATGATGCCAAAAACAATGGATCACTTATTGGGTTTGATTGGAAAAATGATTTCAAAGGCTCATATTAATCTTCGAGAGCCGATATCTAAAAAAGAAAGTTTAGCCTTAACGTTGAGATATTTAGCAACAGGCGATTCTATGCAAACTGTGTCTTTTTCCATGCGGGCTGGAAGGTCAACCACGTCTCAAGTGATCCAGGAAACATGCAAGATAATTGGAAAGTTCTTTCACCAACTTGTATGCCTCCTCCTAGTTTGTCTCAATTCAAGTGTGTGCGCGATGCGTTCTTTTCCAAATTGCAGTATCCAACTGCATAGGCCAAGCCCCTCCAATCTCTGACACGGAATACTTCAACTACAAGAAATTTTTCACTGTGATACTACTTGCTGTATCTGATGCCGAATATAGGCTAATAACTGTTGACATTGGCGATAGTGGCCACCAGAGTGACTCTGGAGTGTTAAAAAATTCAGTCTTGAATATGTTGACAACTGGGCAAATATCAATTCCACCCCCAAGAATGCTTCCGGGAACTAACTCGAGCACACCCCTTGCACTCATTGGAGATGGGTGATTCCCACTGAGCAAGTTTTTGATTCGGCTTTACTCCCAAAACAATATAACTTTGCCGGAACGGATTTTTAACTATCGGCTTTCAAGAGCTCGACGCATCGTAGAAAACACATTTTGTATTCTTTCAGGCAGATGGAGGTTACTTCTTAGGCCAATTACAGCTTCTGAAGAAAACATTATTGAAGCAATTAAAGCAATTTGTGTTCTTCACAATTTCCTGAGAAAAATTTTATTAAACAAAGTTTCCAATGTTCCTCGCTATTGTCCTCCTAGTTTTGTGGACCGTGAAACGAATGATGACACACTTATTGAAGGCCAGTGGAGAAATGAATTCCATTCGCGAAATATCGCCTGAATTGAACAATACCCACCAAGAAATACCTCCAGAGAAGGCGAGGCTCCACGAAACAAACTGAAAATGTATTTCAATTCAAGAGAGGGGGCCATCTCTTGGCAGTATGAGCGAGCATAAAAAGAACAATACATCCGTTTTCGATAAAACAAATATTTTAATAATATTGAAAGTGGTTTTGTTAAAATGGAATAAAGACTATAGCTTTAAACTTTAAAAATGTGGAATATAATATTAATCAACTAACGTCATTGTCCCAGAGATCCTTGCGAGAAACTAGAAGTTATATATACGAAGTCACCCCTGTCCCACCCTCAGTCGATTACTGAAATGCTTAACGAAACTCTGTCGGCTCATCTTTAAGAAATTTTTAGAAGTCCGGAGTATTATTTTATATTGAATTTTTTTATTCATTTGATACCTTTATTTTTCGTCAAATTGAATGTTTATTTTCGGAAGAGAAAACTCGGAGATATATTTTTTAAACCCCTAAAACCCCTAGAAGAAGAGAAGGAGCGCGAGTGCGCGAAATATTAAAAGAAAAAAAAAGAAAAAAGATCCTGATTGTAAAAACCTTAAATCGCGTAAAAAGAAAAAAGATCCTGAACCCCTAAGAAGAATATGGATGAAAAACTTCTTGGCGTAAGAAATTAAAAACTTGATATTATTTTTGATAAACTGGCTTGAAACTATGGTTAAAGAACTTAGATTATGGTTGACGGAATGATACAATTTTTAAAATCCTAATTTTCTATTTTTAACAATATAATTTTAGTGCATAACGATAAAATTTACATTTTAAAACTTAAAGGCTGTAGGAGGTACTCCAATTGAGGAGACATTCAAAAGAGGTTATAAATTGCAAACCTCCCTTAAATATAAGTTTAAAGTTTGCTTAAATTCTTATTTAGACCCTTAAAAAGTTTGTGAAAATTTGTGAACGAGATTGAATATTATGTTGAATATTAAAAATTGGATTAGAATCTATTTTGACTCTCAATTGACACATACAATCAAAAACGCGGTCACTTTTGATTCAGAAATTTTATAAGCCCCTCGTTCCCGTTAAAAGGCCTTAACTCTCCACAACTGACTGCATTCTAACATCTTGTCTAGCGTTAGCGAGGTTGAATCATAAGTGAAAAGAGGTAAGTGTTTGTCTTATACTTTAACCCCTCTAATAAGAATCGAACACTCCACCTTACCCTCATAAAATTTTAAAGAGCATAAAGAAAAGGCTTATACCATACACGTTGCCTTTACATTTTGTCACGTGATTATAGGAGCGCGTGATTTTAAAATATTTCAAATGACGCGCGATTCAAAATTGCTAGGCCTAACTTCAATTTCAAAATTTTGCTTAAGTCAACAAAATTTTCCAGCAAAGGTAAGACCTTCAAGTTTTTATATGAGCGGCTAAATGTGCGCCTGTTTTTGTTATTATCAAGTTAAATCAACTGAATAAATTTCCCCCTTTTCCAAAATTGTATGTTTTACTTCAAAATATTGCTACATTGGAAAAACTTTACTTTAGCTCGCGCATTCAAAATACAGTTTTTGTTAGACTAATTAGGGTTAGGGTGAACATTGAGTAAATGAAACTCGTTTATAGAAAACATAGAGTTAATTTAATTAGGCATCAAAATCTATATCTATATAAATCGAAGTCCTGACTGACTGACAGACTGACTGATAATTAGCGCCCAGCCCAAACCGCTTGCCCTAGAGAGCTGAAAATTTGCAGGAACGTTACTCATAAGTAGTAGGCGCGTACTAAGAAAGTTTTTCCAATCCGCCGCCATCTTAAAAAATGGCGCCCATAAATGTAAAAAATATTCTCTATGCAATTAAGTACGCGCGTTTCAACCGATTTCACAAACTTTTAGTACAATGGTTTCCTTTAACCTATAGACGGGCTGAATGTTATTTATGGGTTCGATTTGTTGCCATCTTTTTAAATGGCGGCCAAAAACTTAAAACCCTTCTTTATGGAATAATGTCCGCGTAAAAAGTAATAAAAAATATCCCGACGGGCTGACGGACTGTGCCGAGTGCCTTCGCTCCTAGGGTGCTACAAAAATATTAGTTATCAGTAAGATCTACACATTCTTTATATCATTTTAGATGGAAGTTCTTATTACACGCGAGCGACGCCGCGGGTAACGGCTAGTATAATATACAATTGGGGTTGTTAACAGCTCAAGAAAATTAAACCGACTAGCAAGAAGCGAAGCAAAATAACAACTGATAATTATTATAACAGATAAGCGTTAAGGTAACCTTTGAACCAGTCATCAAAAATGCCGTCACGCCACCTAGGCTAGTTACCTCTCCGAGTGACGATGACGTCACGGAGAGGTATTGCACTGGACGTGTATATATGGGTGTGTGTGTGTGTGTGTCTGTCTGTTTGTCACACCCCACGTGACCGCGTTCGCAGTTTGCGTATCGGAGCAAACGTGTTCCCAATTTCCGGACTGCATTGACAGTTCACTGAAATTTGGAAAATTGTGTTCGTCTCCGCTGGCTATTCTACTTGAGTTACCACACCACCAGCTTTGGTTTTCGTCCACTGCACATGGACACTAGTTTGTGTATACCACATACACACTAATCTATCCTCATTGGCGTCTAACAACCAGCATCTACTTGTCTTTCGTCTATACCACATAGACAATAAAAAACAATGCTGACAGTCATGACGCAAACGTAAAAACTAAACGGTGGTTTGCTATAAAGTAACGCGATGTTGTTGATAACGTCACAGTATCACTTCGAACGAACGTGTGGTAGTACAGTATGGCGTATACCAATGCAGAATATGCAGACATGCATCTCATGTATGGACTGGCGCAGGGCAATTCAGTGGAAGCACAGCGGCGATACCAGGAACAATTTCCGCAACGAAGCATACCAAATCGTCGTACGTTCGAGGCTGTTGACAGGCGCTTGAGGGACATCGGACAAGTACAACCCAACAACGTTCGAGAGCGAGACATTCCAGAAGACATGGAGGAAATCGAGGAAGACGTCCTTGCCATGTTCGATGAGGACCCCTCGACAAGTACCAGACAAGTTGGACGACAATTACATGTTAATCACGTTTTGGTCTGGCGAATTCTCCGCGGACATCAGTTTCACCCGTATCATATTCAAAAGGTGCCAGCTCTTAACCCGGCAGATTATCCAAGACGCATCGACTTTTGCGAGTGGTTTTTGGCCAGAGTAGAGGACAATCAATTTCCACGGGTCCTTTTAGTAACCGACGAGGCACATTTTTCCCGGGATGGAATTCTGAACTATCACAACCACCACGAATGGCGCCAATTAAACCCACACGCAACTAGTGTTAGAAGTCACCAACAGCAATTTTCTTTAAACGTATGGTGCGGCATTGTCGGTAATCATTTACTAGGTCCGCATTTTCTTCCACCCAGACTAAATGGTGAAGCATATCTCACGTTCTTAAGAGACACTTTACCTGAACTACTCGAGGACATACCGTTAGCATTACTTCGTGACATGTGGTTTATGCACGACGGGGCACCCCCACATTTCAGCCGTGCAGTTAGAGAACATCTTAATGCTACGTTTAATTTGAGGTGAATTGGGCGTGGAGGACCAGTTTCGTGGCCAGCCAGATCTCCGGATTTAAATCCGTGCGATTTCTATCTTTGGGGTCATCTCAAAGACATCGTGTACAAGAATGAAGTCCGTGATGAGGAAGACTTGCGAAGACGAATTATTGAAGGTTGTCAAACAATCAGGAACATGCCAGGAATCTTCCAACATGTCCAAGAATCTTTCGAAAGACGGGTTCATGTTTGTCTTAACGCCGTTGGTGGACATTTTGAACAATACCTGTAACGTCCATGTTAACTTGTTAAGAATAAAAGTAATACCAACCGAAAGGTACCATGATACTTTGAATTTACTTTACTAGAGTAGGCATACTTCTACTCATTTAATACACTTCTGCCAGGTGAAAGTTCAATAACGATGTTAGAGGGAAACTATTGAAATTGTCTCATATTTCTAAACAAGTTGATAAGGCTGAATTTGTTTTAGTCTACATTTTCGAATATTTTCTTGTTTTAGGGGCCAATGTTTGGGGGGCCATATCTTCGTTGCAAATTCTTGTACACCCCATGTTCTTTGACACTTTCCACTCAGTTTGACCCAAAGAACACGCCCCTTGATTTATGGCAGACTTATCAGAAACACCCTGTATTAATTAGTCTCGCTCAGAACTGGGGCTATGGCGTCTAGTAAAAAACTTTTTTCTCATGCTCACTTTTTACCCCTATTTGTTTTACTTTTTTATTTTGCACACGACATCTAGATGGCGTTGCAAAAATGCTACTCTATACGGAAACTTTGACGAGGCGATAGCCACTCTGTAATAAAGTCATTCTGAGGGTACACAATGGGAAGCGTATTACGCCGTATAACGCGGAAATACACTCGGGATTACTTTTTACAATTTTAATTTCAATATTGGAACGGATTGTAGGCATATCGCCCGAATTTACGGCATTAAAACCTCCAAAGAGGTAATACCGAAGGAATACGCCAGTACCTGATCCCTCGAATGACGTTCGGTGCTCGTTGACGAGGGGAAAGCCACTTTTTAATAAAGTCTTTCTGAGGGTGTACGATGGGAAGCGTATTACGCTAGTGCCTGATCCCTCGAATGACGTTCGTTGCTCGCATCGCGCGGTTTTGCCTAGGCTCCTCGCTATCACGGCGATTCGATATTATGTACTTTAAGACCCTCGTATTTTCAGCTTGAGAGGTTACTGAGAATCAACGAAGGGGATAACGCCGCTCTAAAGACCGCGTGCTATCAGGGGTATCGGATATTATGTATGCAGTGAACCTCGTATTTTCAGCTTAAGATGATACTGAGAATAAACGAAAGTGAGATCTCTGTTCTAAACGTAGCAGGTTTCACGGGGGACCGGGAGTCTTATCCCTTACGAAACTTTTCTTTATAATTCTTAAGAAAAGTTGAAGGTATTTTTTGGGGAATTTCTTAATAGGTTCTTTCAAATGTTCTTAAGAAATTTGGCACTTTTGCCTTTAGGATTTCTTGAGAATGCACTTAGAAAATTATATAAGCATTCGCTGAAGCTTCTTAAGATATTCTCAACAATTTCTCAATATATTCTTTAGAGTTTCTATCCATTTTCTTTAGGGTTTCTCTCCATTTTCTTTTGGGTTTCTCCCCGTTTTCTTTTGGGTTTCTCTACGTTTTCTTTTGGGTCACAAACATTCTCTCCGTTCTCTTTTGGGTTTCTCTCCGTTTTCTTTTGGGTTTCTCACAATATTCTGTAGGTTTTCTCTCAATATTGTGTAGGTTTTTCTCTAAATATTCTGTAGGTTTTTCTCTAAATATTCTGTAGGTTTTTCTCTAAATATTCTGTAGGTTTTTCTCTAAATATTCTGTAGGTTTTTCTCTAAATATTCTGTAGGTTTTTCTCTAAATATTCTGTAGGTTTTTCTCTAAATATTCTGTAGGTTTTTCTCTAAATATTCTGTAGGTTTTTCTCTAAATATTCTGTAGGTTTTAAATACAAATCCAGAATAATTCACCTTAAAATCAACTGTTTATAGAAAATAACTTAATATAGGCATAATCTAATTATTTTCATTTCCTACATCCATAGCTGGAACTTCTTTACTTTTTGCCCTTCTCCTCGCGGTTTTCCCTTCCGCCAAGTCATTAATTTCTTTTATTTTATCACTAATTGTCTGCTTTGAGGAAGCTTTTGGTACATCTGGAAATTTTCTGCCTGCAAACCCTAAAATTATCCAAATACATGTATTAGAATAAGAATTTTTAAATGAACGCAGATATGAAGGTTATGTTTAATAAATCAGAACATTTATATGCTTGAAAAGTGTGTAGCGGACAGCTTTTTAAGCGAATTGGTTACAAGCGGTACGTGTAGTTAATGTTAGAAAAATCAACTGTTGAATAAATATACATGCAAAAGTGTTTATGAATATATACCAAGTACTGCGTTGACTCGCTTCTGGTCCAATTGTCTTTTAGGGGGAATTTGCTTGTAGGCATTTGATTTTTTTCCAGTAAGAGACGTGTTGACAATTTCCAATTCAGTAAATACCTTCAGTAAAAGATTTCTGGCAAAAAACCGCCCATTTCCGTTAGAAGAAAACTCGGCTTGGGTAACGTCGGATGTCTTCACGAAAACCCCATCTCCAATGTTCATCTACAAAAAGAGAAAGCTATGAATCAGCGTCTGAGGAAAGTATACATTTGCTAAAACCAATTTAATTACCATTTCATCCTCAGTTGGGTCAGAAAAACCATGCCTGCAACCATTTCCTGAACTATTTTCAAGTTTCTTGTGCATTTTTTATTAAACAATTCAAATTTCAGTTCCCAAAATTTAATAGAAAAAATATCAAAAGTTTCATTGAATTTATTGCACGTGTTTTGCATCCTAATGAGGGGGTGTAAACTAGTATGCGCTATATAAAAAGCGATGTCTGATAGACCTGAAAGTTTAATTTTCCTAAAAGGGCAGGTAAGTATACAAAGTTGTGGATAAGTTTATAGACAAATTTTACTTCATAAAGATCTAAAAGACAGCGCAAAGTTGGAAGGGCTAAAATTTGGTAATATCCTATTGGATAGAATCCCGTTGGATCGAATTCAAATTTCTAAAATTGTAGCCAAATTTAAAACAATTTATAGCCCAAAGAGCGATTTTCTACTGAATGGGAATATTTAAATGGAAGAGCTTTCGACTGAATGGGATGGGTTTACACATATAAAATCATAGCGTTTTCCTTGAGTTGCCGGGCTCCAGTAGCGCAATGGATAAAGTGATTTGGATGATCGAAGAAGTTAAGCAGCATCGAGCGCCGTCAGTACTTGGGAGGGAGATCTCTTAATGGTAAGGTTAGATTACGTTAGGTATGGTTAGGTTAGGGTTAGACAATTTCCAAAAATGGAAGTTATTTTCTGAAATTTATTGAAGAATGTTATTGGTGAACACATATTATTTGCTGCAGTATCAAGAAGTTTAATAAGAAAATCAATTTTATTTTTAGGTTAGGTTAGGTTAGGTTTGGTTAGGTTTGGTCAGGTTAGGTTTGGTTTGGTTAGGTTAGGTTAGGTTAGGTTTGGTTAGGTTAGGTTAGGTTAGGTTAGGTTAGGTTAGGTTAGGTTAGGTTAGGTTTGGTTAGGTTTGGTTTGGTTAGGTTTGGTTAGGTTAGGTTTGGTTAGGTTAGGTTAGGTTAGGTTAGGTTTGGTTAGGTTAGGTCAGGTTAGGTTAGGTTAGGTTAGGTCAGGTTAGGTTAGGTTTGTTAGGTTAGGTTAGGTTTGGTTAGGTTAGGTTAGGTTAGGTTTGTTTAGGTTAGGTTTGGTTAGGTTAGGTTAGGTTAGGTTTGGTTAGGTTAGGTTTGGTTTGGTTAGGTTTGGTTTGGTTAGGTTAGGTTTGGTTAGGTTAGGTTTGGTTAGGTTAGGTTTGGTTAGGTTTGGTTAGGTTTGGTTAGGTTTGGTTAGGTTTGGTTAGGTTTGCTTAGGTTTGTTTAGGTTTGTTTAGGTTAGGTTAGTTTAGGTTAGGTTAGGTTAGTAATATTTTATAAATCATTTAACAATGTTACGCCTTTTCCAAAATATTGATGTTTAGCTTCATTGACTTCTCAAATAATATGCCTTTTCCAAAACATTACTTCTATGTTAGGTTAGGTTTGGTTAAATTAGGTTAGTAATAATTTATAAATCATTTAACAATGTTACGCCTTTTCCAAAATATTGAAATTTAGCTTCATTGACTTCTCCAAAAATATGCCTTTTCCAAAACATTACTGTTATATTAGGTTACGTTTGGTTTAGTATTTTCTGCAATAACAAGAAGTTTAATAGGAAAATCAATAGAAAAATAGGATTGAAAGGAAAATTCATGATTGGAAAACCGCCCAAATTGCGGTATTCGGTCTAATGGGATTCGGTCGAACGAGACATTCGATCCAATGGGATTCGACCCAATGGTAGACAATCCTAAAATTTCAAGTAAGAATAAGTAGTCATAGCGAGCTTTAGGTATAAAATACGTGTGGCAATATTCAACAAATTTTCTTTGAATACGTTCAATCTTATCAACATGGTGGGAACTAACACCAACCCAAGCAACCCATCCAAAAACGGCACGAGATCTTACAAGACTGAGGTACAAGATTCTGAAATGTATTAATGAGTGTATCTTTCGTGTAAGTTTAAGAGATATCGTGAGAGTGCGCATGCATCTATTAACACAATTATTGACATGATTCGCAAAAAGTAGGCGGGAATCAAAAATGACGCCAAGATCTTTGGTCGTAGTTGAAGTGGGTATAACGGAGTGGTCTACAGGGTTGTTTGATTTAAATCAGTTTGATTTAAATCACTGATTTAAATCATGATTTAAATCAAGAGATTTTTTTAAAAAAATCATTTGATTAAAATCAAGAATATATTTTTATGTTTAAAAAATGTTTTCTAAGATTTCAAGAAGCAGTTTAAGAAAATCGAGAAGAAACTTAACTAGAAAAGACCTAAAACTAAAAATAATCATGGTTTTGGTATATTTCAATGTAAGTTTTTCCCAGAAGTCCAGTTTGTCTTGCTGGAAAGGCTAGGAAATGAGATAGCAGTCAAGCTAGTCTTTTTATACTAGCATATGAATTGTTATAATATCCAATAGCTGCTTAAATGTCATGATTATTTTACTTTTGGTTAATTTTGACTCAAAAGCTTTCATGTTGGTAATTTACTACCTATTAGTTCAATAAAAATCAAAAAAATCAAATAAATCAATTAAAATCGAAAAAATCCGATTTAAATAAAAAAAAATCGATTTTTTTGAACAAATCAAAAAAATCAACAACCCTGGTGGTCTATAACGTAAGAAGTGGTAATAGTTCTACTAATGCGGCGACTGTATGAGATATGAATAGATTTTAACGGATTAATAGGTATGTTATTGCGATTACACCATAGGGACACAGCGTCAATGTCACTTTGTAGAAACAACCTATCCTGAATGGAATCAATCACTTTAATAAGTTTATTATCATCGGCAAACTGAAGCAGATTGGAATGACGAACTGCGTCATATAGATAAATGTTAAAAAGAAGAGGTCCCAGGGATGAACCCTGTGGGACAATGTACAGGATATGACACAGAGGTAAGCGTACCATTGCACTTGACAACATTGGTACGACTATGCAAATAATTACAAATCCAATCAAGTAGTTTACCATGAATTCAGGGTTGTTTGATTTAAATCAGTTTGATTTAAATCACTGATTTAAATCATGATTTAAATCAAGAGATTTTTTTAAAAAAAATCATTTGATTATAATCAAGAATATATTTTTATTTTTAAAAAATGTTTTCTAAGATTTCAAGAAGCAGTTTAAGAAACTCGAGAAGAAACTTATCTAGAAAAGACCTAAAATTAAAAATAATCATGGTTTTGGTATATTTCAATGTGAGTTTTTCCCAGAAGTCCAGTTTGTCTTGCTGGAAAGGCTAGGAAATGAGATAGCAGTCAAGCTAGTCTTTTTATACAAGCATATGAATTGTAATAATATCCAATAGCTGCTTAAATGTCATGATTATTTTACTTTTGGTTAATTTTGACTCAAAAGTTTTCATGTTGGTAATTTACTACCTATTAGTTCAATAAAATCAAAAAAATCAAATAAATCAATTAAAATCAAAAAAATCCGATTTAAATGAAAAAAATCGATTTTTTTTGATTTTTTTGAAAAAATCAAAAAAATCAACAACCCTGCATGAATTCCAAATGTAAGTCATTTATCGCTTAAAAATCTATGGGGAACTCTATCGAACGCTTTGGCTAGGTCTAAGTAAATCACATCGACCTGACCACGGGTCTCAACCACAGAGGCAACGATGTCCGTGAAAGCAGCATGATTAATGTCCACACTTTTGTTCGGGACAAAACCATGCTGACAATCATTAGGGACCATAGTAAACCAACGCTGGACATGGACATGCAAAACAATATCAAAAACCTTAGAAAGGGCACACAACAGGGAGATCGGTCGGTAGTTTTTTGAGTCGCAAGCGGCACCAGATTTGAAAACCGGTACAACAACATCCTGTTTCCAAAGGGAAGGGAATATTCCGGTAGAAAGAGAGAAATTAAAAACATGTTCTAACAGAGGTAGTAGGAGTAGGGTTCGAAAATTACCGTAATTTTGGAAAATGGTAAATTACGCCGTAATTTACCGCGTAAATTACCGTTCATGGTAATTTACGAAAATTAAAAAATTAAATTATATTGATCGTTTTTAAGCTAAATAATGAAAATATCACTTGAACACAGCTATTCTTTTTATAGCATAGTGTTTTACAATATTTAAACACCGAGTTTCGATGTTTGCAGCTCAAAATACCTTTGAACAGCAACATCCACTTTCTTCTTCTTACCAATTTTGCGAATTTTTGCTATTTCACGTTTATAAAACAAAATTCTAGAGAAGGGCCGATAACAGTTTAGTCAAATTTCGGTGCCGATATATCGGTTTAGTCAAATTTCGGTACCGATATTGGTATCGGTATGGGCCCATCTCTAGAAAATTCTAACAACTACAGCTTTCCAGCTAAAGCAAACGAACTCGACAACAAGAATAGACGAGAAAATCAAATTTCATTTCCTTAATCAAATTTTTCCCACGCTTGCCGTTCAACCTTTTATGACTTACTGATATATCATGGGAAGAAATAAGTGTGCATGCACGGGTAGAGCAAAATATGGAGCTTTAGGACCATTTTCCAAGTGTTAGAAATGAAAATTCGGTGGTAGATTACCATCGTGGTAATTTACCAGCGTAAATTACCACCGTAATTACCAGGGTAATTACCGTTTTCGTAATTTACCCGAGAAAATCGTAAATTACAGTTACCCTGGTAAATTACCGTGTAAATTACCATGGTAATTTACCGATTTAGAACCCTAAGTAGGAGGTCCCCACAGCCCTTGATAACAAAAGGAGGAACTCCATCGACCCCAGTGGAGAACTTAGCAGGGAGTTTAACAATCGCCCGACGAATGTCCGCTTGTGTTATAACCTGATTAGAGTAAGGGTGATTAACAATGCTAGTGGTGTCAAAAGTGTATGTCCCAGTACGGTCAGTGTTATCGACAGCAATACCCGAAAAGTGAGCCCTGAAAAGTTCCGCAAGTTCGCAAGGATCAGTCACCAAAGCTTTTCCCCACTTTAAAGCAATGGTGTCAGACCTTACCCCGAGGTTGCCCTTGATATATCTCCAAAATTTTTAGGGTGCGAAAGTGCGTGCTGACACGTGGCCGTAACCATGGCAGCACGATCACGCAAGAGAAGGCGCCGCCTAGCTGTAGCACGAAGTCTACGAAATTCTATGGCATCAAACAGAGCACCGGTTTTTTTCTTAAAATAGTAACGTTTTTGTTTCAGTGCCATTCTAAGATCTTGTAAATACCAATTGGGAAAATTCCTTTTGCTCCGCGCTTAAGTTTCTTAGGGATTGCCAAGTTCATAGCTGTAACAAGACCAATGGTAATTAATTCAGCAAAATAATCAACATCAGTAGAAGCGAGAACATCAGACCAATCTCGAAGGGTGGTATAGAGGAGATTGTAGTCCCCTTGAATGTAAACGTAAGCAGGTCCTTGAGGCGGAGTCACAGAGACAATGTTAACAGAAAAAGTCATAGTGAACGGTGTCGGTGGGTGATGCTTATCAATAGCAACAACTAGGGGTTCAACAACTAGTCCATTTATATTAGTTAGGCAAAGGTCTAAAAAATTAACTGTGCTAGGGGTAAGGTTAACCTGGTTCAAATTAAGAGCAAAACACAAATCCATAATGGGAGTAGCTTTAGCTTGGATAAGGGAGGAGCAGACCTGACAGCCATAAAGCTTCCAATCAACTCCCGGTAGATTAAAATCACCGAGTAAAATTACATTTGTCAAGGAGGAGTCTATGAAAGATACTTATCGGTTATTATACTCTTTGTACTCCAAGTTAGAAATACTGGGGGTAAGAAAGGTAGTGCCCGGATTAAGGGAACGACGGGAATCAAGTTTAATATCTACAAACACACTTTCAGATGTTGCCTCAACGTCATGCCTCCGAAGGCAAACAATAGAATTCTTTATAGCAATCAGGGAGCCCCCACCTCGAACATTTTTAAAGTTGAGGGTCAAGGCGATCGGCAAGATGTACCGTGTATTGGGACGGAAAATAATCACTTGAAAAATGTGAATTATTCAACCACGTTTCTGTGATACAAATTATGTCCAAGTCCATGATAACAATTTCTCTGAAAAACTCATCAGATTTTGTATGAAGACCGCGAACATTTTGGTAAGCAATGGCAAACTCTGTCATAATATTATTCATAAGTTTGATCGATAGTATCACTTAATCCAGAGCTATGTTTGTGAATATCCGGAAGAACACCGTGGAAGTCAGTGATTATGCAATGTAATGGCAAGATCAGATCGTTTTTCAAACTCATTAGCATCAGTACAATTAACGTAAAAAGAGGAATGGTCTGCCACAGGGTTTTTAGGTTTAAGTCGAATACAATGAGCAGTCATTATACCAGCTTCTTCAGAGAGTGTGTCCTGTTAGTCTTTGCAGAGCAAGGGAACGTCGAGGCGACTAGTTAGTTATTGCTTTGAGCTTAGTGAGTGGCAGACCCAGTCTGCACAGGCTTGGATGGGTTTTTGGTTGAAGCCAAACGGCCATCCCGGGAAAAGGTGGCAGCAGAAACAAATGCGGTAGGACCTGGAAACTGAGCGGGAGGAACAGTAAAGTTGGTGTACAATGATGAAGATTGATGATGGGTGGTGACGTCAGAAAGTGACTGTGGAGCACTTCGCTCTAATATACTCTAATTATTACAAGAGAGAATATAATTTTATTACTATTAAAGATACAATATACTTTAATTATTATTAGAGAGACAACAAACTTTAATTATTACTAAAGAGACAATATACTTTAAATATTATTAGAGAGAAAATATACTTTAATGATTATTAGAGAGAAAATATACTTTAATGATTATTAGAGAGACAATATACTTTAATGATTATTAGAGAGACAATATACTTTAATGATTATTAGAGAGACAATATACTTTAATGATTATTAGAGAGACAATATACTTTAATGATTATTAGAGAGAAAATATACTTTAATGATTATTAGAGAGACAATATACTTTAATTAATATTAGAGAGGCAATATACTTTAATTATTATTAGAGAGACAATATACTTCAATGATTATTAGAGAGAAAATATACTTTAATTATTATTAGAGAGACAATATACTTCAATGATTATTAGAGAGACAATATACTTCAATGATTATTAGAGAGAAAATATACATTAATGATTATTAGAGAGACAATATACTTTAATTATTATTAGAGAGACAATATACTTCAATGATTATTAGAGAGAAAATATACATTAATGATTATTAGAGAGACAATATACTTTAATTATTATTAGAGGGACAATATACTTTAATGATTATTAGAGAGACAATATACTTAAATTATTATTAGAGAGACAATATACTTCAATGATTGTTAGAGAGACAATATACTTTAATTATTATTAGAGAGAAAATATACTTTAATTATTATTAGAGAGCCAATCTACTTTAATGATTATTAGAGAGACAATATACTTTAATTATTATTATTAGAGACAATATACTTCAATGATTTTTAGAGAGACAATATACTTCAATGATTATTAGATAGAAAATATACTTTAATTATTATTAGAGAGACAATATACTTCAATGATTATTAGAGAGACAATATACTTCAATGATTATTAGAGAGACAATATACTTCAAAGATTATTAGAGAGACAATATACTTTTATTATTATTAGAGAGAAAATATACTTTAATTATTATTAGAGAGAAAATATACTTAAATTATTATTAGAGAGACAATATACTTCAATGATTGTTAGAGAGACAATATACTTTAATGATTATTAGAGAGACAATATACTTTAATTATTATTAGAGAGCCAATCTACTTTAATGATTATTAGAGAGACAATATACTTTAATTATTATTATTAGAGACAATATTTTTCAATGATTTTTAGAGAGACAATATACTTCAATGATTATTAGATAGAAAATATACTTTAATTATTATTAGAGAGACAATATACTTCAATGATTATTAGAGAGACAATATACTTCAATGATTATTAGAGAGACAATATACTTCCAAGATTATTAGAGAGACAATATACTTTAATTATTATTAGAGAGAAAATATACTTTAATTATTATTAGAGAGAAAATATACTTAAATTATTATTAGAGAGACAATATACTTTAATTATTATTAGAGAGAAAATATACTTTAATTATTATTAGAGAGACAATCTACTTTAATGATTATTAGAGAGACAATATACTTTAATTATTATTATTAGAGTCAATATACTTCAATGATTTTTAGAGAGACAATATACTTCAATGATTATTAGATAGAAAATATACTTTAATTATTATTAGAGAGACAATATACTTCAATGATTATTAGAGAGACAATATACTTCAATGATTATTAGAGAGACAATATACTTCAAAGATTATTAGAGAGACAATATACTTTAATTATTATTAGAGAGACAATATACTTCAATGATTATTAGAGAGAAAATATACTTAAATTATTATTAGAGAGACAATATACTTTAATTATTATTAGAGAGAAAATATACTTTAATTATTATTAGAGAGACAATCTACTTTAATGATTATTAGAGAGACAATATACTTTAATTATTATTATTAGAGACAATATACTTCAATGATTTTTAGAGAGACAATATACTTCAATGATTATTAGATAGAAAATATACTTTAATTATTATTAGAGAGACAATATACTTCAATGATTATTAGAGAGACAATATACTTCAATGATTATTAGAGAGACAATATACTTTAATTATTATTAGAGAGAAAATATACTTTAATGATTATTAGAGAGACGATATACTTTAATGATCATTAGAGAGACAATATACTTCAAAGATTATTAGAGAGACAATATACTTTAATTATTATTAGAGAGAAAATATACTTTAATTATTATTAGAGAGAAAATATACTTTAATTATTATTAGAGAGAAAATATACTTTAATTATTATTAGAGAGCCAATCTACTTTAATGATTATTAGAGAGACAATATACTTTAATTATTATTATTAGAGACAATATACTTCAATGATTTTTAGAGAGACAATATACTTCAATGATTATTAGATAGAAAATATACTTTAATTATTATTAGAGAGACAATATACTTCAATGATTATTAGAGAGACAATATACTTCAATGATTATTAGAGAGACAATATACTTCCAAGATTATTAGAGAGACAATATACTTTAATTATTATTAGAGAGAAAATATACTTTAATTATTATTAGAGAGAAAATATACTTAAATTATTATTAGAGAGACAATATACTTTAATTATTATTAGAGAGAAAATATACTTTAATTATTATTAGAGAGACAATCTACTTTAATGATTATTAGAGAGACAATATACTTTAATTATTATTATTAGAGACAATATACTTCAATGATTTTTAGAGAGACAATATACTTCAATGATTATTAGATAGAAAATATACTTTAATTATTATTAGAGAGACAATATACTTCAATGATTATTAGAGAGACAATATACTTCAATGATTATTAGAGAGACAATATACTTCAAAGATTATTAGAGAGACAATATACTTTAATTATTATTAGAGAGACAATATACTTCAATGATTATTAGAGAGACAATATACTTTTATTATTAGAGAGACAACATACTTTAATTATTATTATTAGAGACAATATACTTCAATGATTTTTAGAGAGACAATATACTTCAATGATTATTAGAGAGACAATATACTTCAATGATTATTAGAGAGACAATATACTTTTATTATTAGAGAGACAATATACTTTAATTATTATTATTAGAGACAATATACTTCAATGATTTTTAGAGAGACAATATACTTCAATGATTATTAGAGAGACAATATACTTCAATTATTATTATTAGAGACAATATACTTCAATGATTTTTAGAGACACAATATACTTCAATGATTTTTAGAGACACAATATACTTCAATGATTATTATAGAGACAATATACTTTAATTTTTATTAGAGAGACAATATACTTCAAAGATTGTTAGAGAGACAATATACTTCAATGATTATTAGAGAGACAATATACTTCAAAGATTATTAGAGAGACAATATACTTTAATTATTATTAGAGAGACAATATACTTCAAAGATTATTAGAGAGACAATATACTTTAATTATTATTAGAGACACAATATACTTCAATGATTATTAGAGAGACAATATACTTTAATTATTATTAGAGAGAAAATATACTTTAATGATTATTAGAGAGACGATATACTTTAATGATTATTAGAGAGACAATATACTTCAAAGATTATTAGAGAGACAATATACTTTAATTATTATTAGAGAGAAAATATACTTTAATTATTATTAGAGAGACAATATACTTTAATTATTATTAGAGAGAAAATATACTTTAATTATTATTAGAGAGACAATCTACTTTAATGATTATTAGAGAGACAATATACTTTAATTATTATTATTAGAGACAATATACTTCAATGATTTTTAGAGAGACAATATACTTCAATGATTATTAGATAGAAAATATACTTTAATTATTATTAGAGAGACAATATACTTCAATGATTATTAGAGAGACAATATACTTCAATGATTATTAGAGAGACAATATACTTTAATTATTATTAGAGAGAAAATATACTTTAATGATTATTAGAGAGACGATATACTTTAATGATCATTAGAGAGACAATATACTTCAAAGATTATTAGAGAGACAATATACTTTAATTATTATTAGAGAGAAAATATACTTTAATTATTATTAGAGAGAAAATATACTTTAATTATTATTAGAGAGAAAATATACTTTAATTATTATTAGAGAGCCAATCTACTTTAATGATTATTAGAGAGACAATATACTTTAATTATTATTATTAGAGACAATATACTTCAATGATTTTTAGAGAGACAATATACTTCAATGATTATTAGATAGAAAATATACTTTAATTATTATTAGAGAGACAATATACTTCAATGATTATTAGAGAGACAATATACTTCAATGATTATTAGAGAGACAATATACTTCCAAGATTATTAGAGAGACAATATACTTTAATTATTATTAGAGAGAAAATATACTTTAATTATTATTAGAGAGAAAATATACTTAAATTATTATTAGAGAGACAATATACTTTAATTATTATTAGAGAGAAAATATACTTTAATTATTATTAGAGAGACAATCTACTTTAATGATTATTAGAGAGACAATATACTTTAATTATTATTATTAGAGACAATATACTTCAATGATTTTTAGAGAGACAATATACTTCAATGATTATTAGATAGAAAATATACTTTAATTATTATTAGAGAGACAATATACTTCAATGATTATTAGAGAGACAATATACTTCAATGATTATTAGAGAGACAATATACTTCAAAGATTATTAGAGAGACAATATACTTTAATTATTATTAGAGAGACAATATACTTCAATGATTATTAGAGAGACAATATACTTTTATTATTAGAGAGACAACATACTTTAATTATTATTATTAGAGACAATATACTTCAATGATTTTTAGAGAGACAATATACTTCAATGATTATTAGAGAGACAATATACTTCAATGATTATTAGAGAGACAATATACTTTTATTATTAGAGAGACAATATACTTTAATTATTATTATTAGAGACAATATACTTCAATGATTTTTAGAGAGACAATATACTTCAATGATTATTAGAGAGACAATATACTTCAATTATTATTATTAGAGACAATATACTTCAATGATTTTTAGAGACACAATATACTTCAATGATTTTTAGAGACACAATATACTTCAATGATTATTATAGAGACAATATACTTTAATTTTTATTAGAGAGACAATATACTTCAAAGATTGTTAGAGAGACAATATACTTCAATGATTATTAGAGAGACAATATACTTCAAAGATTATTAGAGAGACAATATACTTCAAAGATTATTAGAGAGACAATATACTTTAATTATTATTAGAGACACAATATACTTCAATGATTATTAGAGAGACAATATACTTTAATTATTATTAGAGAGAAAATATACTTTAATGATTATTAGAGAGACGATATACTTTAATGATTATTAGAGAGACAATATACTTCAAAGATTATTAGAGAGACAATATACTTTAATTATTATTAGAGAGAAAATATACTTTAATTATTATTAGAGAGAAAATATACTTTAATTATTATTAGAGAGAAAATATACTTTAATTATTATTAGAGAGAAAATATACTTTAATTATTATTAGAGAGAAAATATACTTTAATTAAAATTGAAAGGAAAAAACTATTATATGAAAGACAAAAATTATTTTTACAAAGACAAAAATTATTATAACAAAGACCAAAATTATTATTACAAAGACCAAAATTATTATTAGAAAGACAAATATTATTGGAAATGCAATAATTGTTATTAGAAAGACAATAAATATTATTAGAAAGACTATGCGGATGACATTAAAATATGTAGCTCTATAGATTCCCTTGCTGACAGCTTGAGGTTACAGGGCGAGTTGGACACAATCGCTCTATGGTGTGATACCAACAACATACCAATCAACCCCACAAAATCGGTGTATGTGAGCTATACGAGAAGAGTTTGCCGCGAAGTACTTTCTAAGTATAGAATTAATAATTTAAAAATCCCACAGAATGCTGTAGTAAAAGATCTAGGAGTTATATTTGACAGGACACTTTATTTCCGTGAACATATACATTTCACAGTCAGTCGTACTCGCCGTACTTTAGCGGTTATTTTAAAACTATCTCGTACACTTCACTCACTAAAACATTTCAGATTATTATATCTTAGTTTAGTTCGATCCAGGGTTTTATACGGATGCTTAACATGGAGCGGTAGCAGTCTCTATCTTCGAGATAAAATAGAGGGTGTGCAGAGAAAGTTTGTTGAATTCTGCCACACGTATTTCCTAACTGACCTTGAATATGATTATGCTTCCCTATTAGACCATTTAGATTTAAATCCATTAGAGTACATCTGGAAGCTTGAAGATGTGAAATTTGTCCACAAGTTACTTCATGGTGCTTTCGCATCACCGACTTTGCTTTCTCAACTTGCCTTTTTTGTGCCCACTACTCTAAGACGAACTACCACGTTTTACCCTTCTAGATCTAGACTTAACCCTCTACTACGTATGCAGAAAACCTGCAATGAGTTACAGGACAAATTTGACATTTTCTCTACAAAATTGAAAAATATAAAGTAATATATATATAAAAAAAATTAATGGTGAATTAGAATATCAGTGTTAGTGGTAAATTATATTGACAATACTCACTGATTTGTATACATGTATAGTGTTTGTCATGGTTATTTTGGGATATATTTGTTTAATTGATGTTTGTTTGTACTGTGCATTCCGGTTGTTATTTTATGTGATTAACAGTGTATAATCTCGTGAGCTGTAGTAGCTTTTATTATACACAATAAACCCAATTTTCATTCATTCATTCATAATTATTATTAGAAAGACAATAATTATTATTAGAAAGACAATAATTATTATTAGAAAGACAATAATTATTATTAGAAAGACAATAATTATTATTAGAAAGACAATAATTATTATTAGAAAGACAATTATTATTAGTTGCACAAAACTGTGCGTGGTTTAATTGACTACATACAGGTGAATAAATAAATTACCATTATTTTCCGGAAAAACTGTAATCTAAATTTCAAAAATTTTAATCGGTAATTTACCTTCATTTATTCGAAAAAATTATTAAGTCTAATTCTTCTGACAGGTGGCCAAACCCTTGTGTTCTTCTTAACATACCAGATATTGCTGACCAAAGACAAGATGGACAGTATTTTTGACGCCGCGAATACTATAAATACGACGCTAATGTCTTGAAAGGTCATCTTCGAAAATTCCGTACTTTTCTGTCCCATTAGATATTTCGTGCAGGATATCTTGTTCGCTCGGATACGATGTCCAGTTTCCCAAAAGTGTTGAATTCTATAAATATAAAATAAAACTGAACTTCAAGAAAGACAGACATTTGATTAATTTAGACCCAGAATGCCTCGCAGTGGCGTTGCCAGGGGTTTTTTGGAGGCGCTTGAGCCCCCTGAAAATTCTCTGAAGCCCCTCCTAAAATTTCTTAAAAGGGCTCCCTTACATTTACCTAAAGCCTCTCCTAATTATTCAGTTGGGGTGAATTGAAGTTTTTACTATATGAAAGTGAAATACACATAGAAACACTATATCATATTTATATCATCTAGAGCGTATGTATACAGTCGTAACAGTCTATTTTCATGATTTGTCTATAGTATAGCTACCCTACACCGTCCCAAGCACTGATGGCAACATCTTCCCCCTTTCGTCTCAATCGCCTGCCTTCCGAAGCAAGGTCTAAAAAATAACATCTCCCCGTCCTCTACCCACTAAAGTACCTAGGATCTCCGAATCGAATAATTGAAATTATGCCATTAACGCCCCCCCCCCTTCAATTAAGCACGCCCACTAGTCACACTCGAATTTAGTCTATAGTCCTGATATAGTCTAGGGATGCACCGATATGGGTCCAGCCGATATTATCGGCCCATAAAAAATAATATTTCCCCATGTATATCGTTTCCAAGAGTAGAATCAGCATTATTTAGGACCATTTACGTTTTTACTTGGTTTTATTAGAGACACGTGTCACATCTCTTTCGTTTAATGTGGTACCAATACATATTTTAGCCTTAACCCCCTTCCTTAAAAATGGTGTGCTCTAACTTAAATCCTTGCTTGGTTTTTAGTAAAAATGCAGCTCCTTTCCTTGTTCAGCATGAAGTAGCCTTATAAGCAGACTTTTGGACCATAAGTGAAAAGTTCAAAATGTAAATTAGTGACACCAAACACATTAGAGAGCGTCAGTGTCGACTTCGATTGTCTACGGGAGGTATCGCAAACTACGGAAATTACTTTCTCATAGTCGTAAACAACGGCATAGAACTGAGATTGTGGAAAACCTTGCATTTTTAAAGGCAAATGTTAAATTGTGGGCATAAATATTTTTGATGTGTTTCAATTAGTATTCATTGAGTACTTTATTTCTTGTAAATTTTTTCCCGGAAATATCGGTTTACATGAAGCCGGTATTGGCCGATACCGATATAAAAAACATAGGCCGATAAATCGGTCGATATATCGGTGCATCCCTAATATAGTCAATGTCAAGTTATATTCAAACATTTTCAGACTAATAAAATTAATTTGTGGGATTCGAAAGCTTTTGTGATAAAACATGCGTTCAGTCCTTAATTACTTTTCCTTATTTTATTACTCTAATATTCGCCTTATAGACAAGAGGGTGTCATGATAAAAGTGGTGTGTTTTGAAAAATTGGAAACACAATACTTTAGGGAGGGCTTAAGCCCTCCCAGTTTCGAGACCCACGCCACTGATGCCTCGGGGACTAGGCATTAAGCTGAAATAGCAATCCAAGGGTGACTAGGATGTCTGCTTTAAAACGTGAGGCAGCTGGGAATTATCTTCAAGACCATGCAAATTGTTCGCAAGGTTTGTAAATTTTTATCTCGGCTTGAGTAGTTGAAACATTTTTGGGGAAATTTGTGCCCAAAGAGACTAAAGTGCACAATTTCTGGAATAAGTTACCTCATGTTTATGACGTTTTGGATAATAGGCGATGCCTTATTTGACATTTCAAAAATCTTATAGGTCGATAAGAAAGGATCTTTTCCGTAATGTAATGACTTGTTCTGGGTGTAACAGAAAAACTCCAAATGACTAAGACTACCAAAGTAGACTGCGTTTCCGTTGTTGAAGACGAAATCCTCGTCTTCTCCCGTCTTCCTCGGAGCTACCAGAAAGTCTTCAATCTTCTCTGGAACTCTTGAAAAATATCTTCAAGGTTGGCCTGTAGAAGAGGGAATTTAGTTTGAGCTTAATAGACAACAATGACAAAATGAACTTAAATTAGGGTTTTCATTCGGATCGGTCTATGCTATGTTCGGACAAGAGCAAATGTGTCTTAACCCGCATCGCCAGATCTGTACCACGGTGTGAGTAATTAACGAAGACAAAAGTCACTACATTCTACCTAGGTTACGGACTTTCCAGTTTTAGGGTTATGATAAGTTCTTTTTTTTTAAACCGAGGAATTAAAACTAATTAAACTTGAAACAACTGTTTACCCTAAGAAAGCCAACTAATGCATTGTTGTGTTGAAAAACCATGCGTGTTTTAGGGTATTTGAAGATATCGTTCATGTGATTTATGTTTCGATCCACCTGCACCGTCAATTTGGTCGACATGCTGGCCTTGAAGGCTTCAACCAAAAGGAAACAACCGACGAGGTAGGTGACCCACAGAATCTTTTGGGCACTATCGTATTTGTTAATAAATAAATCACAGTCACTTAAAGAAACCAATCGGGGCACCAATCCTTTGCAAATCGCGAACAAAAGTTTTAAATTGAACATAATAAGAAACATATTGATAAAAATCCATACCTGAAAAAGTCAATACATCAGTTAAAATTTTAAAAAGGTTAGCTTCTGCCTGTTTTTGGGTAAAATGCCAAGTTCTGTTATATTGACTTTTACATCCACTTGCAGGCAGGGTTGACAGATTTTCCCTAGGGCCGGTTTTAACCACAATTAAAACCGGTTAAAAGGGTCCTGGGAAAAACCAATTCTCCCCAGTTTTCGAAGTTTCGAACTAATATTAAACTATTCCTTTCATAAAGAAGGGTAAGGCGCGTTTTATTATTTTAGACAATTAGTTTTGGTACATTTTTTAGTTTTACTTTTTTTTGGAAAAATGTATCGCTACTTTAAAGAAGTAAGATGCGAGCCGCGTAGAATATATTTTTTCAATTAATATTTAAATTAAACTTCTATAAATTAATTTTAATTTTAAATGAACTCTCAATAGTACAAGCCTTGGATTTACGATGCCATAAGCCTTTGTGGTAAATAAACTTTGAAAGATTTTCAGGCAAAGGGACCCAAGTAGAAATCACCGGTCTAAAACGACATATAAAATTAATATAATTTTCTTCAAATGTATCATAAACCAAAACATTGCCTGTTCGAAGTTCCTTATGACGACGGGAATGTACGATATATTTACCCTTTTATTAAATTTGAATTAAAATTTAGGTCCCACTTTAAAAATATTACATTTTCTACGCCAGAAACACTTACTTTCCAGTCGGATATAAAATGAATTCGTTGATAAGAGTATCTTCACGGGTGAACTTTTCATAAGCAAATGTTCTCGTTCTGTTGCTGTAATGCTTCTAAAGAAACAAATGCGGAAGACAATTGATAGTAAATTTTTGAAAGCATTTCGAAGTGGACAAGTCCCCTTTTAATAAGTGAAAGATTGATGTCGAAAAACGTCAAGGCATATGCACTATGTTATAAAGAACCGATATTTCGGCAAAAATTCCACAAGGCTCATAGTGACATTATTTAGCCCTGTTTGACTTCCACTGAGTTCTAGGATGATGCCAAACTAAATAGTTTTCGGGTGCGCCATAATGTGGACAATTTAGCCTCCTAGTAGGTTTAATTGTGTTTTGACGTTTGTAATGGTGAGAAGCATAAACTTTCTATATAAGTAAAGAGGTTCATATCTCTATTATGTTAAAAGGTCCATTAGTAAATATCACTTAACATTAGATATAGGGCGAAAAACATTCGAAAATTGCGCAAAATGGGTCATTTTTGATCATTGATTACTCTTAAAAGCGCGAGTGAATTTCGACGCGCTTTTCTTTAAATGTAGTGAGAATGTCACGCTATAGAAATACCTGGAAGGATACTTGCGGTTTTTTCCTGGTATTTTAACAGTTGGTGTCACAATGTCTAAATTAAAAATGGAACGAAATATGCAAAACGGTAAACGGCTCACTTAAAAACATACAGCACCTTTATGCCAACAATAAGGGAAACATTAAAGTTCAAGATGAAACAGAATATGTTTGTTTACTAATTTTATAGTACATTTTGGTATGATAAGACTATAACAGTTTACCCGTAATCAGTTACTTTATATCTGTTCTTCACTCGGTGTCCAAACTGAAAACAATCTACATTCGGTAGTGAGCATATATAATAATAATCTAAGCTTTGCCTATGAAGGGATTTCCACACTAAGCCTGTGGCTTGTTTACGGGTGGGTCCCTTTACAATGCATAGGAGGGTGGTGGCTAGCTCCTATGCCACAGCTAACGATAAAAACAAAGCCCTATATAACTATTACCGATAACGGATGCAAGTTTTGATGGAAAGGAGAGAGTTATTTCAAAGCCACTAGATTCTGTTAACAAAGTACGTAAGAGATATTTAAATACCTTTTCTGAGATGGGGTTAGGTTAGGTTTGGTTTTGGTTGGGTTTTGTTTTGTTTTGTTGGTTTGGTTCAGGATACGTTTGATATTAGTGAAGAAGTGACACGACGCGCGTATGCAACTAGAAAACGGAACCAAAACCGCCGAAGAATTCCTAGATATTATCAAATGGGGCTTTAAAATGGATTAAAATGTATCCCTTATGGAATGAAAAAATAAATAAAGCCATCAAATTCTACTCTATTTGAGTCTTTTTGGGTATGTTATGTTTATTTTGTTAATTGGAATATGAGAACTGGGAATTGGGATAATGAGGTTTGGGTAAATGGGTATTATGGAATTAAATTGCGTGAAATGGGGTAACCTTTTGCACAAATTAAATGGGGGACATCTTTAAAATTCTTGATCTTACAGATTATTCCCAAAAACTTTTCACTAATTGTGCATATAAAAATCCTACATGATGTTGAATGCCTAATATTTAGAAGAAAAAACCCTAAAACTTTATTGGACAAATATATTGATAAAATTCCACATGATTTAGTCAAGTATATTGAATATATTTTGGTCACATTAAAAATGTTGATGTTGAATCCATCGACCGGGTAAAATTGATTGACCAAACGCGTCGAAAAAAACACACTTTAATGTTATTCGAATGCGAAATATTGTTCAATTGTTTGAATAACATTATGAGCAATAAAGACTTATTCAATGTATATTTTAGTAGTATAAAGCCGCACTTCCTACCTCCGTAGGTGTAGAATGTAGGTGTAGAATTTCAAGGTCACCCTCTGCCACGCCCCCAACAGCGCCACCTGGCGGGAAAACTCCCGCGCGCCCCCTGGCGGCTGCGCGCCCCCTCGCGGGAAAACTCGCGCGCGCCCCCCTGGCGGCTGCGCCCCCTCGCGGGAAAACTCGCGCGCGCCCCCTCGCGGGAAAACTCGCGCGCCCCCTCGCGGGAAAACCCTGCGCGGGAATCTGGCAGACCTGTCTACAACTGTATCTGTGACGTCATTGGCGGGAAAATCTACAACTGTATCTATGACGTCATTGGCGGGAAAACACCGTGCGCCGCCTATTGGGAAACTCCTCCCTTCTACAACTGTATCTGTGACGTCATTTGAAGAATTGTATTTGTGACGTCATTGATAAGAGACGAGAATTTATTAAACGTACATTGCCAAGGGTTAATGTCTGTTGGAAGTTGCGCAATCCATTGTAATTTTTAGTTTGACTCAAAATTTCAACCTTTTTTCAAGGAGTTTAATTTGATTATGGTATTGTTTTAATGGTAATTAAAAGGTACACGTAAAAGCGTAATTAATATATAAGAAAATCATCTTAGACGTAATAGTAGAAAGCGTAATTAACCTCTGAAAATCAAAGTGTTACTGGTGTGTTAGCGTCTATTTGTAAGCCTTGGTTAAATTCTGCCTATAATAATCCAACAATTGTGACGTCATTCGAAGAGTTGTTGTATCGCGTAACGTATATTAAGGGGTGGCGGTAGTATAGACGAGAATGGATAGCTTTAAACGTACATTGCCAAGGGTTAATGTCTGTTGGAAGTTGCGCAATCCATTGTAATTTTTAGTTTGACTCAAAATTTCAACCTTTTTTCAAGGAGTTTATTTTGATTATGGTATTGTTTTAATGGTAATTAAAAGGTACACGTAAAAGCGTAATTAATATATAAGAAAATCATCTTAGACGTAATAGTAGAAAGCGTAATTAACCTCTGAAAATCAAAGTGTTACTGGTGTGTTAGCGTCTATTTGTAAGCCTTGGTTAAATTCTGCCTATAATAATCCAACAATTGTGACGTCATTCGAAGAGTTGTTGTATCGCGTAACGTATATTAAGGGGTGGCGGTAGTATAGACGAGAATGGATAGCTTTAAACGTACATTGCCAAGGGTTAATGTCTGTTGGAAGTTGCGCAATCCATTGTAATTTTTAGTTTGACTCAAAATTTCAACCTTTTTTCAAGGAGTTTATTTTGATTATGGTATTGTTTTAATGGTAATTAAAAGGTACACGTAAAAGCGTAATTAATATATAAGAAAATCATCTTAGACGTAATAGTAGAAAGCGTAATTAACCTCTGAAAATCAAAGTGTTACTGGTGTGTTAGCGTCTATTTGTAAGCCTTGGTTAAATTCTGCCTATAATAATCCAACAATTGTGACGTCATTCGAAGAGTTGTTGTATCGCGTAACGTATATTAAGGGGTGGCGGTAAAGTTTTATCATTGCTAAATGAAAATGTGTCAGGTTCATAACGATACAGTAGAGGTTTGGGTCGGTAATGGCTTACTGGAAAAGGACTGATACGGGTGTAGAGTTATACTTACAAAAGGAACAAAGATTTGACAGCTCAAACGGAATCAAATACCAGTACTTAGTTTCAAAATACAATCACAGAAAAGTAAGCGTGTGTAAATACTCTCCTTTCAAATCATTCGTATTCAAAACAATTCACATCTAATTTTTCTATTAGTATCGTACTAAAGTCAACGTTAGAGGCAGAGACTACCCCGTTTACAGGCCAACACCAAACGCCAGGACTCGTCCTAACGTGTCTAAACCTAACCTACCTCCAAGTTATAACGTTATTACGTAAGGTGGCGAGAAGAAATTCCACCACAGAATTTGTATTAGTCTTAGACGTTGATATGATGCCCAACTATAACCTCCACGAAATGTTCCTGGAGTATGCCTGAGAAAATAGGCTCTTTCTCGAATCTCGAAAAGATGATAAAACTGTTTACGTTGTACCCGCATTCGAAATGAAAGAAATAGCCCAAATACCCAAGGATAAACTGACAACGTTTGGAAATGATGGGCGCCCACCTCTTTTACATCGAGCTTTGTTGGAAATGTCAGAAACATATTGACTACGAAGCCTGGTATAGAGAACCAATGACTAATAAGTTAGCTGTCATTTTTGAAGTCTTGTGGAGAGATCCTTGGGAACCTTCTTCTTCAGCAGAAATTCAGCGCCTTATCATGATGAAAGGTTTAGACAATATGACTTTAATTTAAAAGTCAAGTAAGACCAAGATACCACCGTGTGTAGAAAGAAGAAACCATCGATAACTAACCCATTGATTGATATCTTTGTAGGTTTGCGAATTACACGTTGTAAGATACTAATTTTCAGTTTTAAATAACGCTTTTTGTCATCCATTATGGCCTGAAAATGGCCAACTCATTCCATAAAGAAAAGGATACCGATCAAGAAAAGAGCCGTATCTTATTTCGACAGTTCAAAACTGAACTAAAGGAAAAATATCCAGACTCCTCCAGGAAGTGCTACTGATCTCGAAGCTTCCATTTACATGAAAAAAGAAGTAATTTATCAGGTTAGTTTTAAAGAGTAAGTAAAAAGAAAATCAAATCTACCTTCCATTGTGTATAAAAACACTGGTCCCGGAAGCTTTGGAACAGATTTTGGCTGTTATGAAAAAACTGTCTCCATTGAGGAACTCTATTTAGATAATATAGGAGTTAAATGGTGTATATTCGTACAAGTTATTCTTATAATGACGTTATTTAATGTAAAGATTTGTATTTTAAAATAGGATTTTGCTCATAAACTTGCATTGGTTTTGATAAGTAATCCAAATGTACCTTTTCATACTTTGGACCTATCAAATAACCTAAAAAGATAAAGGTAATATATTTACTAACGAAAAAAGAAATATCAAAGACAAATAACAACAATAGCTCTTCATTGTATTTCTTAATGAAATATCTCTTGTCAATTAATTGTAAAGAAAAACAGAAAATAAATGTTACCAATAAACATTGTGGTGAACTTTTTATGAGGATATTATTTCTGCATTTTTCATAATAGCGCTGAACTGCCTATCTGTACGAGGTTGAATTCATGGTTCGTACAAACCTGGGAAACTGGGAAAACTTTCAAAAATTCAGTGTTTTTTCTTCTTGGCGGTCTAGTGTAAACATGTTTTACTGTGCTTTGGTGTGTTTTATTGTAGTTTTGTTGTGGTATAGTGTAGTTTTAGAGTGTTTTATTGTACTTTTATTGTGTTTTATTGTAGTTTTATTGTACCTTAGTGTATTTTTTTGTGTTTTACTGTGTTTTATTGTAGTTTTTTTTGTATTTTATTGTAGTTTTATTGTACTTTTAGTGTATTTTATTGTGTTTTATTGTACCTTAGTGTATTTTTATTATGGTATAGTGTAGTTTTAGAGAGTTTTATTGTACTTTTATTGTACTTTTAGTGTGTTTTACTGTGTTTTGATTTGGTTTTATTGCGTTTTACTGTGTTATGGTGTGTTTTTATTGTAGTTTTAGTGTATTTCAGTGTATTTTGTTGTAATTTAAGTTATTTGTCATAAATTCACAAAGTTTCTGTAAGACTCAATATCATATTGAACATAATAATACGTGGAACAAAGTATTTAGTTTATTATTAGTTTATTTAGTTTATTATTATTATTAGTTTATTATTATTATTAGTTTATTATTATTATTAGTTTATTTAGTTTATTATTATTATTTAGTTTATTATTATTATTAGTTTATTTAGTTCATTATTAGTTTATTATTATTAGTTTATTTAGTTTATTATTATTATTTATATATATTATGCATTTATAACATTAAAGTAAAACGAAATAAATTTCCTTACCTACATCCCCAATATAACAAGAATCCAAATTATTATGATATTTTTCGTTTGAATCAACTAACCATTCCACGAACATCTGTCACGACAAAACGGAAACAGTAGGTGTACCATTTTTGAACGCTTTTCTCCCAATACCAGTTCAGTATAAATCTCTTCAACTAGAAAGTGTATTTTATTGTCCTTTTCGTGTATTTTATTATGGTATAGTGTACTTTTAGTGTGTTTTATTGTACTTTTAGTGTATTTTATTGTGTTTTACTGTATTTTAATGTAGTTTTATTGTACTTTTAGTGTATTTATTGTGTTTTACTGTGTTTTATTATAGTTTTTATTGTACCTTTGTGTAGTTTTATAGTGTTTTATTTTACTTTTAGTGTATTTTATTGTGTTTTACTGTATTTTATTGTAGTTTTATTGTACTTTTAGTGTATTTTATTGTGTTTTACTGTATTTTATTGTAGTTTTATTGTACCTTAGTGTATTTTATTGTACTTTTAGTGTATTTTATTGTGTTTTACTGTGTTTTATTATAGTTTTATTGTACCTTTGTGTAGTTTTATAGTGTTTTATTTTACTTTTAGTGTATTTTATTGTGTTTTACTGTATTTTATTGTAGTTTTATTGTACCTTAGTGTATTTTATTGTACTTTTAGTGTATTTTATGTGTTTTTTTATTGTGTTTTTTTATAGTTTTATTGTACCTTTGTGTAGTTTTATAGTGTTTTATTTTACTTTTAGTGTATTTTATTGTGTTTTACTGTATTTTATTGTAGTTTTATTGTACTCTTAGTGTATTTTATTGTGTTTTACTGTACTTTATTGTAGTTTTATTGTACCTTAGTGTATTTTTTTGTACTTTTAGTGTACTTTTAGTGTGTTTTATTGTACTTTTAGTGTATTTTATTGTGTTTTACTGTATTTTCTTGTACTTTATTGTAATTTTAGTGTATTCTATTGTGTTTTACTGTGTTTTATTGTAGTTTTATTGTAATTTTAGTGTATTCTATTGTGTTTTACTGTGTTTTCTTGTACTTTATTGTAATTTTAGTGTATTCTATTGTGTATTTTATTGTGTTTTACTGTGTTTTATTGTAGTTTTATTGTACCTTAGTGTATTTTATTGTACTTTTAGTGTACTTTTAGTGTGTTTTATTGTACTTTTAGTGTATTTTATTGTGTTTTACTGTATTTTCTTGTACTTTATTGTAATTTTAGTGTATTCTATTGTGTTTTACTGTGTTTTACTGTATTTTCTTGTACTTTATTGTAATTTTAGTGTATTCTATTGTGTTTTACTGTGTTTTATTGTAGTTTTAGTGTATTTTATTGTACTTTTAGTGTATTTTATTATGGTATAGTGTACTTTTAGAGTGTTTTATTGTACTTTTAGTGTATTTTATTGTGTTTTACTGTGTTTTACTGTAGTTTTTTTGTACCTTAGTGTAGTTTTAGGTTTTCGTGACACCTTAAGCAATATGGTTTTTTGTTGGGGCATGCAAAAACATTTTCTAATTTAAAATAGTCTTTTACAACGTGATTACCGTGACACCAATCGGGAATATTGTGCGGTAATTGTGAGGGGCGCGTCATAACATAATTGTACTGTAGAAATGAAAGTTTATAATGCGCTTTAACTCGAAAACCTCTTGTGCCGAAAGATAGTTTAAAATGTTTGAATCGAGACACTCACCGGTTGCAGCGAGTGATTCTTCCAACAGTTGCTGGTTATAGACTTCGTTCCATAAAATACTATTAAGCTAGCTAGGATCCGAGACTTCGTTATACCTGAAGGTGAATAATATAGCGCCTATACCGTGTTATATTTTGCTCCGTTATAACTAACAGGTGTTTTTATAAAGCAAAGGCAAGGTTGGTTGGCGTCAAAGATAATTTGAAATATACGTATAACGAATAGGTTGGTTCTCTATACCTCAAGGTGAATAATATAGCGCCTATACCGTGATAAAAATATATTTTTATCACGGATAACCTTGACGTCATACGTTTATTTCAAATTATCTTTGACATCAACCAACCTTGCCTTTGCTTTATAAAAAAAACTGTTAGTCATGTCTTTATCGAACATACCTTCTCTGCATACCTTGGCTAAAGTAGCGTCGCGCGAAACTTTTAATATACTATACGAGTATGAACTCGCTTCTCGGCATGATCTTTATTCGGGTTGTTTACCAACTCATATCGCTACTGAACTGGAAGAATCACTCGCTGCAACCGGTGAGTGTCTCGATTCAAACATTTTAAACTATCTTTCGGCACAAGAGGTTTTCGAGTTAAAGCGCATTATAAACTTTCATTTCTACAGTACAATTATGTTATGACGCGCCCCCTCACAATTACCGCACAATATTCCCGATTGGTGTCACGGTAATCACGTTGTAAAAGACTATTTTAAATTAGAAAATGTTTTTTGCATGCCCCAACAAAAAACCATATTGCTTAAGGTGTCACGAAAACCTAAAACTACACTAAGGTACAAAAAACTACAGTAAAACACAGTAAAAACACAATAAAATACACTAAAAGTACAATAAAACACTCTAAAGTACACTATACCATAATAAAAACACTAAAAGTACAATAAAATACACTAAACTACAATAAAACACAGTAAAACACAATAGAATACACTAAATTACAATAAAGTACAAGAAAATACAGTAAAACACAGTAAAACACAATAGAATACACTAAAATTACAATAAGTACAAGAAAATACAGTAAAACACAATAAAATACACTAAAGTACAATAAAACACACTAAAAGTACACTAAAAGTACAATAAAATACACTAAGGTACAATAAACTACAATAAAACACAGTAAAACACAATAAAATACACAATAGAATACACTAAAATTACAATAAAGTACAAAAAACACAGTAAAACACAATAGAATACACTAAATTACAATAAAACTACAATAAAACACAGTAAAACACAATAGAATACACTAAAATTACAATAAAGTACAAGAAATACAGTAAAACACAATAAAATACACTAAAAGTACAATAAAACACACTAAAGTACACTAAAGTACAAAAAAATACACTAAGGTACAATAAAACTACAATAAGTACAGTAAAACCCAATAAAATACACTAAGAGTACAATAAAACTACAATAAATACTAAACACAATAAAAACACTAAAAGTAAAATAAAACCTATAAAACTACACAAAGGTACAATAAAACTATAATAAAACACAGTAAAACACAATAAAATACACTAAAAGTACAATAAATACACTAAGGTACAATAAACTACAATAAAATACAGTAAAACACAATAAAATACACTAAAATTACAATAAATACAATAACATACAGTAAAACACAATAATACACTAAAAGTAAAATAAAACACTATAACACTACACAAAGGTACAATAAAACTATAATAAAACACAGTAAAACACATAAATACACTAAAAGTACAATAAAACTACATTAAAATACAGTAAAACACAATAAAATACACTAAAAGTACAATAAAAACACACTAAAAGTACACTATACCATAATAAAATACACGAAAAGGACAATAAATACACTTTCTAGTTGAAGAGATTTATACTGAACTGGTATTGGGAGAAAAGCGTTCAAAAATGGTACACCTACTGTTTCCGTTTTGTCGTGACAGATGTTCGTGGAATGGTTAGTTGATTCAAACGAAAAATATCATAATAATTTTGGAGTTATATGGGGGATGTAGGTAAGGAAATTTATTTCGTTTTACTTTAATGTTATAAATGCATAAATATATAAAAATAATATAAACTAAATAAACTAATAATATAAACTAATAATGAACTAAATAAACTAATAATAATAATAACTAAATAATAATAATAAACTAAATAAACAATAATAATATAAACTAATAATAATATAAACTAATAATAATAATAAACTAAATAAACTAATAATAAACTAAATACTTTGTTCCACGTATTATTATGTTCAATATGATATTGAGTCTTACAGAAACTTTGTGAATTTATGACAAATAACTTAAATTACAACAAAATACACTGAAATACACTAAAACTACAATAAAAACACCCCATAACACAGTAAAACGCAATAAAACCAAATCAAAACACAGTAAACTCACTATTAAGTAAATTAAAGATACAATAAAAACTCTATTAAACTAATTAACCATATAAAATAACTAAGGTACAATAAAATAATTAAAAAACTATATTACAAAAAACTACAGATAAAATTCAAAAAAAACTACAATAAAATCACAGTACCAACACAAAAAATACATTAATTTCCTATATCTACAATATCACAATAAAAGTACATTAAAAACACTCCTATAACTATCAAGGCGCGTGCATTGTGATATATTTCAAAACTACAATAAACCACACCAAAGCACAGTCAAAACATGTTTACACTTGACTCGCCAGAAAAAAAAACTATGGATGAAATTTCCCTTTTCCCAGTTTTGTATGAATCCTTGCCTGTCTATTATATTGTACGTAGGAGTAATACGTTTTTAGCAAAGTCTAGAGAGGATAAACATAAGCGAGATTGTTTCGGAAAAAAAATACTGCTTCCACTTATAGGTTCTATACTCCTTTTACTGTTGTATAGACTAATCATGATAAAAGCTTAAAAAATTACGAGATGACAGACTTTTTTATCCTCTTGTTTTATTCTTAATAAGAATATAAAACATTTATTTTGTATCAAAAATATTTTTGGTGCTAAGATTGCTGTAAAAAAATCCAAACGGTTAGGCATTGGTAAAAAAGACAAGTGATATTTTTCAAATCTAATGAGATAACGCCCACCTAGTTGAAAATTGCCCTTTTTTATCCGCGGGAGCCATTCTTAATGAGAATTTTGATGCTAGTAGGTTGTCAATTAAACTACCGGTATATATTGTTGTTGGAAATTGGATATTAAGTCAAATTAAGTGGTTGTAAAGAGCCAGCAGGTTTTTGCCGCTTCATTTTGTGAGTATTTGATTTTTGTATGTAAAATGGAAGAAGATAATGTTGAGAGTAAGGATGAAATGCGGAAGCGTAAAGCGCGGGAAAGGATGAGGGCAAAAAGGTCGACGTTTTCATTGGATACTTAAGGTTATATAATCTTCTCGACACGGAGAGGTAATATTTTGGTTTTCCCAACTTGTTAATAAATCAATTAATGAGTATAATGGATTTTCTCTTCCGCCAAGTTTCAATGATGCTAATTTGGAGAATATGAAACCTGATCACGTGTCAAACTATAACTTAAAAACTGTTATTTTAAATTTTCCAATGAAATAGTAATGTTATTTCTTTAGTCGAAGTATAAATATTAAGTGCCTTTTTCGAGAATTTTTTAAAGAGTTTGTATATGGTTGTTGAATGAGTGTGGTGGATGATATTCACTAATTGGAATGAAGCATAAGCCAATGAAAGATAAATATATGCTATATGATCTTGTGAGTTAATTTCTCAAGAAATTATTAAATAAATTTATATGAATAATCACGGTTTTTCTCACGTCAAGCAGGTCTAAGAACGCTTGGTTTACCTTTAATAGAATTATAATGAAAAGTAATATTCTTAAAGTTACTGCTCATTTGGAGACTTTTCCTTCCGTTCTCTTTACAAAATTAACTCTATCTGAAGCGAATATTATGGATACGAAATATTTTATACTATTTCCAACTTGCCTTTTCTGCATTCGCATTTACGAAAATATGATAGCCATATTTTTCCAATTTTAATCAACAAAATATTTGCGCGAACAATGCAAATATATATGTGCTCTCGAAATTACAAAATTATCGATTATATGAACTGTTCCATCTTGAGACTACTCCCAAGTCTACGAAGCGTATACTTAGTATAATACTTCGCCTATAATCTTGCTCCTCTGCGGTTTTCCCCTGTGGTTAAATAGACAGCTATTCATTTCAGTCATCAGTCCTAACACACTCCTTTTGCGTGTTATTATTAACACAACATTTGCTCGAGCTTGGTGAACAATTGTTGGAATGATCGTTTGTTTTCATGGATTAAGTATAAACAGTACCAATGACAATGGGAACCTAGGAATATTTGCATTTATTTTCGAATAGATAGCTATGACATTATTTGTTCAAGTCTTGATAGCTTTACTCTCTGTTTGTAATAAAATGTGCAATCAAATGGAAAATGCTTTGCGAAGGTACAACAAACAGCGAAGGTACAACAAACAGCGAAGTTAGATTGGCTTTCGGGCCTCCCTTTGATTTAAATTTTAAATGAAAAAGACTACAGTCAAATTTAAAACAGGAAATGAAGTGTATAAATTTTGCAGTGATATAACCTTTATGTGTTTGAAAAGGCCCAAATGTCTACGCCTCAGCTGTTAACCCTATATTCTCATAGCTACATTCACAACTGGTTCGCAGTATAAACACCGTTGTTCCGTTTCACCTCAACGATATTTTTAGTTTGCCAACATGTGTATTAACGTAAAAGCTGACTTGTGGTTAGACGCACTGAAAGTCACTCCGCACCATAACAAGAATGAAAACTTCGAAGCTATAACCCGGTTACGATTAGCCCTTTCACTGATCTAATTGCCACCGTTTGGTAGGCGAAATGGCTGCTGGCGATCCTGTGGCAGGCGAAATGGCTGCTGGCGATCCTGTGGCAGGCGAAATGGATGCTGCCGATCCGGTAAAATGGGAAGTGCGAGCTAACTATCCGGTGGCAGGCGAAATGGGTGCTGGCGATCCGGTGAAATGCAAAGTACGTGCTGACTATCCAGTGGCAGGCGAAGTGGGTGCTGGCTATCCGGTGGCATGCGAAGTGGGTGCTGAAGATCTGGTGGCAGGCGTGGTGGGTGCTGGCTATCCGGTGGCAGGCGTAGTGGGTGCTGGCGATCCGGTGAAATGCGAAGTACGTGCTGACTATCCGGTGGCAAGCGAAGAGGGTGCTGGCGATCCTGTGGCAGGCGAAATGGATGCTGCCGATCCGGTAAAATGCAAAGTGCTTGCTGACTATCCGGTGACAGGTGAAGAGGGTGCTGGCAATCCGGTGGCAGGCGTTGTACTTGCTGACTATCCGGTGGCAGGCGAAATGGATGCTGGGAATCCGGTGAAATGCGAAGTGCGTGCTGACTATCCAGTGGAAGGTGGAATGGATGCTGGCTATCCGGTGGCAGGCGATGTGCGTGCTGACTATCCGTTGGTAGGCGAAATGGCTGCTGGCGATCCTGTAGCAGGCGAAATGGATGCTGCCGATCCGGTAAAATGGGAAGAGCGAGCTAACTATCCGGTGGCAGGCGAAATGGGTGCTGGCTATCCGGTGGCATGCGAAGTGGGTGCTGAAGATCTGGTGGCAGGCGTGGTGGGTGCTGGCTATCCGGTGAAATGCGAAGTACGTGCTGACTATCCGGTGGCAGGCGAAGAGGGTGCTGGCGATCCTGTGGCAGGCGTTGTACGTGCTGACTATCCGGTGGCAGGCGAAATGGATGCTGGGAATCCGGTGAAATGCGAAGTGCGTGCTGACTATCCAGTGGAAGGTGAAATGGATGCTGGCTATCCGGTGGCAGGCGATGTGCGTGCTGACTATCCGTTGGTAGGCGAAATGGATGCTGCCGATCCGGTAAAATGGGAAGAGCGAGCTAACTATCCGGTGGCAGGCGAAATGGGTGCTGGCTATCCGGTGGCATGCGAAGTGGGTGCTGAAGATCTGGTGGCAGGCGTGGTGGGTGCTGGCTATCCGGTGGCAGGCGTAGTGGGTGCTGGCGATCCGGTGAAATGCGAAGTACGTGCTGACTATCCGGTGGCAGGCGAAGAGGGTGCTGGCGATCCTGTGGCAGGCGTTGTACGTGCTGACTATCCGGTGGCAGGCGAAATGGATGCTGGGAATCCGGTGAAATGCGAAGTGCGTGCTGACTATCCAGTGGAAGGTGAAATGGATGCTGGCTATCCGGTGGCAGGCGATGTGCGTGCTGACTATCCGTTGGTAGGTGAAATGGCTGCTGGCGATCCTGTAGCAGGCGAAATGGATGCTGCCGATCCGGTAAAATGGGAAGTGCGAGCTAACTATCCGGTGGCAGGCGAAATGGGTGCTGGCGATCCGGTGAAATGCAAAGTACGTGCTGACTATCCAGTGGCAGGCGAAGTGGGTGCTGGCGATCCTGTGGCAGGCGAAATGGGTGCTGGCTATCCGGTGGCATGCGAAGTGGGTGCTGGCTATCCGGTGGCAGGCGTGGTGGGTGCTGGCTATCCGGTGGCAGGCGTGGTGGGTGCTGGCTATCCGGTGGCAGGCGTGGTGGGTGCTGGCTATCCGGTGGCAGGCGTAGTGGGTGCTGGCTATCCGGTGGCAGGCGTAGTGGGCGCTGGCGATCCGGTGAAATGCGAAGTACGTGCTGACTATCCGGTGGCAAGCGAAGAGGGTGCTGGCGATCCTGTGGCAGGCGAAATGGATGCTGCCGATCCGGTTAAATGCAAAGTGCTTGCTGACTATCCGGTGACAGGCGAAGAGGGTGCTGGCGATCCGGTGGCAGGCGTAGTACGTGCTGACTATCCGGTGGCAGGCGAAATGGATGCTGGGAATCCGGTAAAATGCAAAGTGGTTGCTGACTATCCAGTGGAAGGTGAAATGGATGCTGGCTATCCGGTGGCAGGCGATGTGCGTGCTGACTATCCGTTGGTAGGCGAAATGACTGCTGGCGATCCTGTAGCAGGCGAAATGGATGCTGCCGATCCGGTAAAATGGGAAGTGCGAGCTAACTATCCGGTGGCAGGCGAAATGGGTGCTGGCTATCCGGTGGCATGCGAAGTGGGTGCTGAAGATCTGGTGGCAGGCGTGGTGGGTGCTGGCTATCCGGTGGCAGGCGTAGTGGGTGCTGGCGATCCGGTGAAATGCGAAGTACGTGCTGACTATCCGGTTGCAAGTGAAGAGGGTGCTGGCGATCCTGTGGCAGGCGAAATGGATGCTGCCGATCCGGTAAAATGCAAAGTGCTTGCTGACTATCCGGTGACAGGCGAAGAGGGTGCTGGCGATCCGGTGGCAGGCGTTGTACGTGCTGACTATCCGGTGGCAGGCGAAATGGATGCTGGGAATCCGGTGAAATGCGAAGTGCGTGCTGACTATCCAGTGGAAGGTGAAATGGATGCTGGCTATCCGGTGGCAGGCGATGTGCGTGCTGACTATCCGTTGGTAGGCGAAATGGCTGCTGGCGATCCTGTAGCAGGCGAAATGGATGCTGCCGATCCGGTAAAATGGGAAGTGCGAGCTAACTATCCGGTGGCAGGCGAAGAGGGTGCTGGCGATCCTGTGGCAGGCGAAATGGATGCTGCCGATCCGGTAAAATGCAAAGTGCTTGCTGACTATCCGGTGACAGGCGAAGAGGGTGCTGGCGATCCGTTGGCAGGCGTTGTACGTGCTGACAATCCGGTGGCAGGCGAAATGAATGCTGGGAATCCGGTGAAATGCGAAGTGCGTGCTGACTATCCAGTGGAAGGTGAAATGGATGCTGGCTATCCGGTGGCAGGCGATGTGCGTGCTGACTGTCCGTTGGTAGGTGAAATGGCTGCTGGCGATCCTGTAGCAGGCGAAATGGATGCTGCCGATCCGGTAAAATGGGAAGTGCGAGCTAACTATCCGGTGGCAGGCGAAATGGGTGCTGGCGATCCGGTGAAATGCAAAGTACGTGCTGACTATCCAGTGGCAGGCGAAGTGGGTGCTGGCGATCCTGTGGCAGGCGAAATGGGTGCTGGCTATCCGGTGAAATGCGAAGTACGTGCTGACTATCCGGTGGCAAGCGAAGAGGGTGCTGGCGATCCTGTGGCAGGCGAAATGGATGCTGCCGATCCGGTAAAATGCAAAGTGCTTGCTGACTATCCGGTGACAGGCGAAGAGGGTGCTGGCGATCCGGTGGCAGGCGTAGTACGTGCTGACTATCCGGTGGCAGGCGAAGTGGGTGCTGGCGATCCTGTGGCAGGCGAAATGGGTGCTGGCTATCCGGTGGCATGCGAAGTGGTTGCTGAAGATCTGGTGGCAGGCGTGGTGGGTGCTGGCTATCCGGTGGCAGGCGTGGTGGGTGCTGGCGATCCGGTGAAATGCGAAGTACGTGCTGACTATCCGGTGGCAAGCGAAGAGGGTGCTGGCGATCCTGTGGCAGGCGAAATGGATGCTGCCGATCCGGTAAAATGCAAAGTGCTTGCTGACTATCCCGTGACAGGCGAAGAGGGTGCTGGCGATCCGGTGGCAGGCGTAGTACGTGCTGACTATCCGGTGGCAGGCGAAATGGATGCTGGGATTCCGGTAAAATGCAAAGTGCTTGCTGACTATCCGGTGACAGGCGAAGAGGGTGCTGGCGATCCGGTGGCAGGCGAGGTACGTGCTGACTATCCGGTGGCAGGCGAAATGGGTGCTGGCGATCCGGTGAAAATAACTGTTTCAAAAATTCGCGACTTCGAAGACAATTTTCAGTTGCTTTCAAGTTTCGAAAAACAACAAGCTTCAATAAAAAAGAAATTGCCCTTTTTCCCTGAATTATGTCAATATAATTCCATAACCGATTATTGCCTAAACCTAATGGTCATTAACTTATCGTAATATGTCCATGATGACTTTACAGTATCAAATAAAATATTTGGCATAAGATGGCCTGTGTGCTCGTACTTTGGTTCAGTTTTGCTCAATTTCACGTTGAGGAAAGTGAATTTTTATGAAACTTGTCTTTAACGAATGAGATTGATTAAATGAAATCGGGTTTGGAGTGTAATTTTTTTTCAGAAGTGTTTTTCTTCTCATCTCCATTTCTTGCTGTTCATGTTCGAAATTTCTTATAAGTCCGTCAGAGCCTACGTTGCACTAAGCAAAACAACCGTTACTGTAAAATCATCTCTATTAGCGAATCTTCGAGCAAAATTATAATTTCCCTTCGCAATAATGCTAAATTTCTTAATGAAGATTTCATTCTTTGTTATAGAATAAGGGTTTTACCGCAAATATCCCGGATTTAAGCGCCATTTTAAGGTTATCAATTGAACATCGGGTTTCGGCGCTATTTTACGATTGTAAGGAAGACAGGTTGAATAATTAAGGCGCGATAAGATGCAGATTGTGTTTGTTATACTTGCTTCCTCCTTCGAATCTTAAATTTTTTATTTCTTCTCCGAGTTTAATTTAGAAGTGTTCAATCTCCTCTTCTAGTCCCTTTCTTTCGTATTTAAGCTCGTTTTGTTTTTGATATAGCCTTTTCCATTCTTTTTCTAATTGCGTCTCTTCTACCTCCAGCCTCTGAAATTTTTTCTCAGCCTTTTTTTTTCTTGCTGAATTTTGGCTAAGACACTCCTAATTATACAATGAAATTCTCGCAATTTATAAAATGTGCAATTAAAATCAACCGATATCTTATTATCAGGGAGATACCGCCAATTATTAAAGAGCTATAATAGAAATTAATTCCGTTTGGTCTTAAATTAAACCAAGGACAGATTTATTTTTTTAAGAAGGAATGGACAACGTTTGGCCTTTGACTCATAGCCCAGAAGAGCCCCTTCCTTCAACACGTAAGCAAAAAAAATTATCTTATTGGCTCACTAAAACTACGTATTGGTGACGTTGCTGACAAGGAGGGCCAAAAATACGTAATTCCTGTTTACCTCTGTCGCCATGACTACGACCCCTCTTGCTTTGTACAGATAAGCGTCTTCACAGGGGCTCAAAATGGAGCCGTCTAAAAGCGAGGGTCCGGTAATTATTCGGGAATTGTTTTTAATAGCAATTAAGAAGGTAGTTAGTGAATTTGGTGCCGGTGTTTTGGATTTGGAGTACATCTGTGAAGGTGAAAAGTGTTCGCTAATTCTTTCTTAAGCCAATCATTTCTACTATCCTCATGATTTTGTAAACCAATTTGATGAAGTTAACCAAGGCTTAGTGAATGGCCAGGAGTTTTGTGAGCTTAGTGTTTGGTTAAAACCTGTTCGTGCTGTAATATCTATGAAGACTTTTACTCAATTCTAACTCTTTTTCAATTTTCTTGGGTCTTCCCCGTTTTTTTCAGTTGCAAGCCCCATGTCTTGTGTAACTTCCATTTTGAAACAATGTTCTTTCAAAAATTACAATCCGAGCCCATTCCAACTTGGCAGACGACGCGGTAGACGACGTTTATTTGACCCGGATATACATACAACGCCATAACGAAAATAAGACCCGCCTCTTCTGTCATACCCCTCCGTCACGGGTAAGGGGGTCGTGGACTAGGACGCGCACCCGAATAACCCTGTTACCCATTCCGTCTTAAAAAAAGGTCTATCTATCCCTGGCTTTACTTTGATCCTGAAATTTCTTAGGTATCATTTCCGTTCAGATTGAATCTATTGCTTTAGAGAAAAAAGCCAGTATCGGCGATGTTTCGCGTCCTCTTTGAGGATACCCAACTGTTTCAGAGTGAGCCGAAATTTAATTACACTGAAACATTATCTGACGTGATCTATAAACCACATTCAGCTAATTTTGAGACCTTTCTAAAAATACTAGAGAGCCTCTTAAGAAACTTGTAAAAATCAAAGGCTAAAAATATATAATGGGTCATTTTAATGTAGACTTCTTGTGTCAAACCCCATGGGCTACCTCCCTAAAGGACTTGTTTCTTAGTTATGAATTTATACAGTGTTTTTCTGATCCCACGAGCGAAACCTTTACGTCTTCTTCCTGTATCGACAATGTATACAACCCACATGCTAAAGTATTGAAAGCGATCGACCATTACCCAGTTTTAATACCTAGAAACTTCGTTACCTCAGACCCAAATACAACCCCAAGATAAAACTTCGAAAATTCAGTTTAAAATATTTGGTAACCTTTGCCAAAAAGATAGCTTAGATGGAATTCAAAGAATTATTTTTAACTAACGACGTGAATTTGGCTTACGAGATTTTCGTAGAGATCATTATTACATCCTATGAGTCCTCATTCAATGATCGAACTATTAAACCCTCTGTAGAGACATGGATCTCTCAGGATATCAGAATCTCGATTACCCTCAAAAATAAGTACCACAAAATTGCGAAGAAGTACCCCACCTCTGAGGATAAAAAGAATTATATTAAATCCAGAAATAAACTATTTAACCAAATTAAAAATCAACGTAACTCCTATTTTTACAATAAGCTGAAAGATGCACACACCGTGAAAGAAAAATGGAAAACCCTAAATAGTTAATTAGGACGAAATTCCCCCATTGCTCCAGAGATCTTAATCGCCCCGGATAAATTAAATGGTCATTTTACTAACACCAGCCCATAGAATAGTAGTTTGAAATTATCCGCTTCGATTGGAATAAATGAGCGAACTATGGCACCATTCCCACTTTGGTAGAACTATCGAAGGCATTTCGATCAGGGATGGATAATTTACACTCAAAACTAATGAAGTACTGCTTTCCGCTTTTGCTAAACCTTTAACATACTTTGATATATCTATCCCTTGCAAGTGGAGTATATCCTGGTAGACTAAAAAGGACTATCATAATTCGTGATTTCTGTGAGAAATTAAAACTACTGAGTGATAGACAATATGGCTTCCGTGCAAACAGAGGAACCATAGACGTAATCGCTTGCTCATACTATCAAATTCTTAACTCACTAGATGCGGAGAACAAATGCCTCGGATTATTCCTGGACTTAAGAAAAGCCTTCGATAGTGTCCCTCACAATAGTCTTATAGCCAAATTGCGTCGAATCGGAGTCCGCGGACAAGCCGGGGATTGTCTACTCAATAGACAATGTCATGCAAGAGTGGGAAAGACTCTATCCTTTAACCGTACCTTGCAGGCTGGAGTACCAAAAGGATCGGCTTTCGCTCCTTTCTTTATTCTAGGAGAGCGGTCGCTCTCTTAGATAAGACTTGATACTGCCTGTAATGCTAAAGGAGGATTCTTTGATTGGCCGTAACTTTTTTCGTATTGTGTTTGCTGCTTTGAAATTTTGCCAGTGAACTAAAATTTGGGCCCTAATTTTGTGGTTAAAATTTCAAAGAGATCCAACTAATAGTTAATTCTATAAAGAAAAAAGTTGTTAAGGGTGGTTTTAGAATCCATAAAATTAATCCGACATTTGGTGAAAGATACTATATTGTTCCATAGAGATAACATGGGATTTTTTTGAAAAATGACCTTAATTGGGATCGTGTATAAAGAAAACTATTCATTCGTTACGTTTGGGAACCATCTTAAATGAAAGATAACAGTCCATAGATGTGCCTTTGCTTAGTTTCATTAAGATAAATTAAGTTTAAGTATTGATTTTTATCATTATTAACACATACCTTGACTTACGTTGTTTTGGGGATTGGAATTACGGCGTTTTACCACTGTTAGAGACACGCATTTTAGCCCTAATTTTTTATATTGGACTTACGGCGTTTTTGTCGTGATTCACGCCGTTAGAGGGATATTAAGCAAGAAAAACATGGCGTTTGAGCTCTTGTAGGTGCTTTGCCCGGGTTCTTGTGGGTACTTGTGGGTGCTTGTAGGTACTTGTGGGTTCTTGTGGGTACTTGTGGGTACTTGTAGGTACTTGTGGGTTCTAGTGGGTAATTGTGGGTTCTTGTGGGTGCTTGTGGGTACTTGTGGGTTCTTGTGGGTGCTTGTAGGTGCTTGTGGGTACTTGTAGGTGCTTGTGGGTGCTTGTAGGTGCTTGTGGGTGCTTGTAGGTACTTGTGGGTGCTTGTGGGTGCTTGTAGGTACTTGTGGGTACTTGTGGGTGCTTGTAGGTACTTGTGGGTGCTTGTGGGTGCTTGTAGGTACTTGTGGGTACTTGTGGGTGCTTGTAGGTACTTGTGGGTGCTTGTAGGTACTTGTGGGTGCTTGTGGGTACTTGTGGGTGCTTGTGGGTGCTTGTAGGTACTTGTGGGTGCTTGTAAGTACTTGTGGGTACTTGTGGGTGCTTGTAGGTACTTGTGGGTACTTGTGGGTACTTCTAGGTACTTGTGGGTGCTTGTAGGTACTTGTGGGTGCTTGTAGGTACTTGTGGGTACTTGTAGGTACTTGTGGGTACTTGTAGGTACTTGTGGGTACTTGTAGGTACTTGTGGGTACTTGTAGGTACTTGTGGGTACTTGTAGGTACTTGTAGGTACTTGTGGGTACTTGTGGGTACTTGTAGGTACTTGTGGGTACTTGTGGGTGCTTGTAGGTACTTTTGGGTACTTGTGGGTGCTTGTAAGTACTTGTGGGTACTTGTGGGTGCTTGTAAGTACTTGTGGGTACTTGTGGGTGCTTGTAGGTACTTGTGGGTACTTGTGGGTACTTGTAGGTACTTGTGGGTACTTGTGGGTACTTGTAGGTACTTGTGGGTACTTGTGGGTACTTGTGGGTGCTTGTAGGTACTTGTGGGTGCTTGTAGGTACTTGTGGGTACTTGTAGGTACTTGTGGGTACTTGTAGGTACTTGTGGGTACTTGTAGGTACTTGTGGGTGCTTGTAGGTACTTGTGGGTGCTTGTAAGTACTTGTGGGTACTTGTGGGTGCTTGTAGGTACTTGTGGGTACTTGTGGGTGCTTGTAGGTACTTGTGGGTACTTGTAGGTACTTGTGGGTACTTGTAGGTACTTGTGGGTACTTGTAGCTACTTGTAGGTACTTGTGGGTGCTTGTAGGTACTTGTGGGTACTTGTAGGTACTTGTAGGTACTTGTGGGTACTTGTAGGTACTTGTGGGTACTTGTAGGTACTTGTGGGTACTTGTAGGTACTTGTGGGTACTTGTAGGTGCTTGTGGGTGCTTGTGGGTACTTGTAGGTACTTGTGGGTGCTTGTAGGTACTTGTGGGTGCTTGTAGGTACTTATGGGTACTTGTAGGTGCTTGTAGGTACTTATGGGTACTTGTAGGTGCTTGTGGGTGGGCGTCTCGCGTTTCAATAAATGATTGGTAGGAATTGTATTATGTTAATTACAATAAGAATACAAACTTTTATTGATTTACGCTTTTTTTTGAAGTATCATTATAAATAAATGTCTGATTGAGCTAAAGTTATGGTCCCCTTTATATATGTTTCTGCTTAGTGCAGATTTTGAAAATGTAAAACAGTTTCTTAACATTCTTAATTAAAATGAAGACTGAAGGAACAGATATTAACCAAAAATGTCTTGATTAGAATCAAGACCTAAAAAGTATCGATAAGACTGAGGGTATCACTTGTCTGAAGGATCAGATATTAATTTTTCTTTTTAATTGAAACTTATATGCATGCTTAAGAAAAAACAACGTTCCATTACCGTTTTCCGTTCAAATAAATTATTTTACTGGTAATCAATTTCAAAAATTTACTTATCTCGGCTTTTCGACCACAATTCCATTCCCCGAAAACATTTTATCATTACATTAATTACTTTTGGGAGATAACGTGTCAAAAAAACCTATAAAACAATAAAAAAAATCGTAATAGCGGTCTGTTTAGCCATGACAACAACCTTTTAAAAGTTACAAGGACTATATAACCCTTTCGAGACTAACAGGACCTGAGCAAACTGTAGCTTAACCTGCTACTAGTACGACCAGGGAGAATTGATGTAAACTTGAGTTGAAATTTCATCATGTGCGACCTGCGGCCCAGAAATTCTCCCATAGTCCCAGTGTGTGTAGAACATAATTTTTTCGCTGTTATCTGCCAAAATCAGTCTTTCTAGGTAGTGGCGCCTCCTCACTTGAATTTTTCACGATATATTAAGGTTTGAACGAACAAAATTCTAGATTACTATTCTCACTACCATGTCCCTCTGCTACCTTGAAGCAAACTTTCCTCTCTTTTTGCTGCTCATTACCGGTGCCATTCTCTTGAATTTCTGTTCGTTATAACTACTATGATGAGTTTATTTATTTCAAACCAAAATATAAAAAAATTGATTCTTTTTCCTTTTGTGCTACTTAGAATTTACAAATGTATATAACGTTGTGCCGTGCCATATCAAATAGTCTCTAACCATTGTTAGAAACTAGAGAGAGAAATTGGGCAGTAACACTGATCATGCCCTGAACTATGAGAAAGAACAATACGACGGTTCACTAAAGTACACTCGATATTACATCATTTTGCAAAACAGCGAGTAAAAATGTTACTGTCCCTATTGAATTTGGCGCCATTGGTTTTAGAATAATAAAAATGTTCCACTGGGAAGCGTGCCGGTCACGAATGGGGATGTAACGTCTATAGGAACCTTTTAAAACGCAAAACCATACACGTACTCTCCCAAAAGTAATTAATGTAATGATAAAATGTTTTCGGGGAATGGAATTGTGGTCGAAAAGCCGAGATAAGTAAATTTTTGAAATTGATTACCAGTAAAATAATTTATTTGAACGGAAAACGGTAATGGAACGTTGTTTTTTCTTAAGCATGCATATAAGTTTCAATTAAAAAGAAAAATTAATATCTGATCCTTCAGACAAGTGATACCCTCAGTCTTATCGATACTTTTTAGGTCTTGATTCTAATCAAGACATTTTTGGTTAATATATTAACGACCTGACCTCATTTATTGAACGAAGTTCTATATGCTGATGATGCCCTATTGTTATATTCGGGAAAATGTGTCAATGGCATTGTTGACTCAACCAACTTAAGCTTAGCTAAATTTTACTCCTGGTTGCTGCTAAACGGATTAGAACTCAACACAGACAAAACGAAATATATCACATTCTCCAACAACAGCAGCGACAAAAACACTTACGAACAGGTTACTATTAATAGTCGTTTTCTTAAACGAGGCACAAATTACAAATATTTGGTGGTATGGCTAGATGAAAACCTAAAATGGAATACTTTATTCGATATGGTATGTAAGGGATTAGCTAAAGCCTGTGGACTAATACATCACTGCAAAAATATAGTCCCGAGAGCTACTCTGTTCCTTCCCTTGCTCATACGGAACCTCTCTTCGAAAAGTCTCGTCTGCTAAAAATAAGCGAAGTAGTAAACTTCGTAACATTTACATAATTACACAGAGATTTATTAACGAATTCCTTCTTTACGATCAGAGCTAACAAAATCGTACATACTAGATCAAAAGATACACTTAGTGCAACACTTCGAAAAAAATTTAACTCCGTATTTTATATGGGTTCGATGTTATATAACACCCTTCATCTCGAAATCCGAGTTTGGATAGTATTAAACGATTCAAATTCAAATTAAAAGAAATTACATTGCAACGGAAGTCGTTGCAGACGACGGCTGGAAAAAACACAGAGACTAGCTTATGTCCAGCCAGTCGTCATCTGTAACTCCTCCCCTTTTTGTATGCACCGACAGAGGCGATAAGAAACGCCGTTTTTCATGCAACAGTTAGTTGCGGTTTGTTTTCTTCCCGAACGAGTTGAAGTTCGCGCTCTTCTAGAACCAGGCTCGGATAACGTTCCGCGATAGGAATTACTAGTCGCGTCATCCGCTTGGAATTTGTTTTTGGAAGTTCGGAAATCGAGTTAATAAAATCGTTTGTTTTACATTGAAGAAAAAGGTATGTGTTTTATTGATACTTCAGCTCTTCCGCTCGGAATGAGATAGGCCTATTTCCCTATCTCTATTTTCCCGCGGCTTGCGACGATTCCCCTTTCACGACCGGCCACTTACACTTTCCCGGGGTAAAACCGTTGCAAATGGTGCCCGTGCCCATGCTTTTCGAACCCTGGGTTATCGCTTTTCCCGTTTCGCCGTCGCCATTTTTTTTCGACGGGGTGGTCGGGCCCGCTTCGGCTTCGCTAACGTTTTAGTTTTGGTTTGAGTGTGAAAGCCGCCATCTTGGACCCTCCCGTTCTGGAATATTCTAAGGCGTAGTTCCGATATTTGATTGTTTTACAATCATCCACTGTTTTGCCCACTATTATTGCATTTCTAGTGGAATTGATTAAGCTGGGGTATAATTTATTTAGATATTTATATTTTGATTAGTGATTTTTGGAATTTAATTATCGGGGAACATTCATTGTCGGATAATGTTTTAAACTTAATAATTGAATGAGCGAACCCGAATCGTGCCCAAGTTTTAACAACAAATCATATCGCGAGAGAAAGAACTCGGAATCCTCCTCGGTTTCTTCCAAATCATTGGAATCTTTTGGATCCCTGCTTCATTTCACTAAGCCTAATCTCGTGGTCGGAAGCCCCCCTCGGTTAAGCACAACAAAGATGGCTGATGCATACGATTCAAATGAGGAACCCCTGTGGGATGAGAACCCCGACTTAGATCCTGATAGAACAACACAGTCTGAACAGGAAAATATATCATCTCAGACCAGTGCTCTAATTGAGGCAGAAAGACATAGGCGCGAAGCAAATTTAGCCCTTTTTAATCAAAGAAGCCAAAGTCCGGTCCCTAGAGGAAATCTAACAAGGCGAAACAGATTCGGGAGCATATCAGATCTCCCTACAGTACAAGTAACTCCTAGAAGTAGCCCAATTAGACCAACAACCGAATTAAGCGCTTACGCAGGGGCCAAACAGTTTATGCAGAGTTGGACTTCTTCCACGCGAATAAATTCCACGATTACGTCGACAGTCACAATGCCTTTAGCTACCCAAACGACTACTTCCAATCATGGAACCCTCCCAAGGAGGAGTTCAGTTAGTTACACGAGTGCCCCGATACGATAAGCTAGAGCAAATCCAGTAGGACAATCGCAGGGGACCATTAGTCAAACCCCAGTTGCCCCCCCAGGGAAATTCTCAGCCTCCCCCTGGATCTCAGCCCCATAGTACACAGGGTACAGGTCAGGCCCAAGGGACACCAAATCCCCAATCACAAGGAAATCCTACTACCGGAGGCGCCCAACAGGCTGCTTTTCTAGCGTCAATTTTACAGTCATTTTCTAATCTGGCAGTATCTAACCAAGGAAATGTAAAGGGTTTAGAGCCCCCTGAGAGGCTAGCATTCGATGGTAAAAGGAGTGAGAGCGTCCCTGAGTTCATTAGGAAATTTGAGGAGTACGCAAGTTTTCACAAAATTAGTGATGACGATAAAATGCTTTTTATGCCATTATTGTTACGGGATAATGCCCTCTATTGGTTCCGCTCCCTTCCCCCAGGAGTTGATTGGGCAGAGTTTAAGGGAAGATTAAAAAGGCACTATAGAATAAAGGATGAGGGAGCTAAAGCTAGATTAGACTTGCAGACCAGAAAACAAAACCTAATGAGTCCATAGATGAGTTTTTTGGTCATTTTATTAGGGTTAATCAGGGTTTAAGTCCCCCAATACCGGAAGATGAGTTGCTCATCATTATGAAACGTAATCTAAGGATGGAATTTAAGGGATTACTCATGGTTCTCCCAGCAGACACAATAACAGAACTACATGACGTTTGCTTAAATATCGAACAAACTTTTGACTTACATCCCCCAAGCCCATCCAAAAAGGAGACTACCCTACCTAATAAAACAACTCAAGACCCCATAGTTGTCAGAGAACAGGTAGCTCCCCCGATCGCGAATAACTCACCAATGGGTCCAAGATGCACCCAATATATGGGACATATTACTAATAGGGGTATCCATCACGGAAATACTAACACCCCACTTCCGGACGGATCACGATCACCTACTCCTGCCCATACTGTTCCACAAGGTCCTCCCACTCAGAATTATCGAGCTCCCTTCCCGAGGCCAAACCCTCAATCTAGACAACCTCAACGGGACACAAGACGACGTCCTCTACCAGACGATTTCCCTCGTCAAACGAGAATTTTCGAGAGAAGAAACCCAGCCTACGAACCACGAGAACAACCATCTCGACAACGAGCTCTTCCTTCTATCCCGAGACGCCATTCAAATCCAGAGAATCAAATTCCTCAGCATGTCCAACAAGAAGCTCGTCCATTTACCTCCTTCAACTGTGGTGGTCAAAATCACTATGCAAGCGAGTGTCCATCACCACGGGTTGAAAGGCAAAGAGACCAGAATCCGGGAAACGCCAACCCGGGGGGGAGTCACAGAGGACGTCTCCCTCTCGCATCTCGATAGTCCTTAACAACGGTAATGGAATTGTGGTAGGAACGCCCCTTCAGTTCGCCACAATCCAACGAAGAGGAGACCTTCCAAAAAGGAATCCTCACTTAATTAAAATAAACTTTGAACATACAAGCCTACCTACTAGAATTGACAATGGGGCAGAAGTTTCAATGATAAGCTTGGATCAATGGAGAGCAATACAAAGGTTTAGAGGAGACGTTAGGTTAGAGCCCAACTCAGAAAAATCTGAGTGTATCATAATGGGCAATGGACAATATTCGTTCACAAAAGGCTCTACGATGTTAGATTTTCAAATAACATTTGACCAGAATATTACCCGACAATTTAGTCAAGAATTTCACATCGTCCCCTCCTTACTTTGTGACGCAATACTAGGACAAGACTTCCTTGAGGACTGGAGAACCGTAATCGATTTTGGGAACCTCACTTGTACCATAGATGGGCTAACCCTAAAATTTATTGAAGTAATAGAAGATCAATTGCCTCCATCGCCCCAAATGATCGCGAACGTTAATGAAGCGGTTGAATCAACCTCTCTCTCAATCAAGCAGAAGAGAGAGTTGAAGGAACTCCTTCTAAGATTTCCTGAATTGTTTAGCGACAAACTCGGACGAACTAGCTTAGTCGTACACGAAATACATACTGGTAGCACGAAACCCATCCACAAAAGACCGTACCGCGTAAGCGAAGATAAGAAGAAAATTATCGAGCGTAATATTTATGAAATGTTAAAGGACGGTATCATAAAGCCATCGACTTCGCCATGGGCCTCTCCTGTCGTAATCATAGAACAGGATGATGGATCAGGAACGGGGAAAAAGAAGTATAGATTCTGTATAGACGTTCGGGAACTCAATTCCATTACAGCCAGAGACCCCTATCCGATTCCTCGAATCGATGAGACGCTGAACAAATTGGGAAAACCCAAGTATATCACCGCCCTGGACTTGAAATCGGGCTATTGGCAAGTCGAGATGGAACCCGGAAGCGCACCTAAGACTGCCTTCATAACTCACGCCGGCAAGTATGAGTTCAATGTTCTCCCATTTGGACTCTGCAATGCACCGAGTACATTTCAGCGTTTGATGGATGAAGTATTCCGCGATGGAGAAAAATTCTCTATCGTCGTATATCTGGACGATATCCTCATCGCATCCGAGACATGGAAGGAGCAAAAGAACGCTCTCGAATACGTCATGAATAAATTGAAGAACGCTAGTCTTACTCTTCAATTGAAGAAATGTCGATTTGCTCAGTCGGAAGCTGTAGTCTTGGGACATGTCATAAATGAGACAGGAATCTACATCGATCCATCCAAGGTGGAAGCCATCCGAAAATATCCTCGACCAAGAACTTTAAGGCAACTTCAACGCTTTCTGGGAATGGCCGGATGGCATCACCGCTTTATACCCCATTATTCGAAACTGGCCACCCCGCTTAACCACTTGAAGAAAAAGGGAATCAGATTTAATTGGGGTCCTGAACAAGAAGACGCCTTCCAGAAAATCAAGGAAGCAATTTGCAACTCTCCACCTCTGGCTGCGTACAAGCCAGACGCCCCCAGTATCCTGACCACTGATGCCTCAGACGCAGGTTTAGGGGCTATGTTATCACAGATCCAAGACGAAGTTGAAGTTCCAATTGCCTACGCTAGCAGAAATCTTAGAAATGCTGAAGCGAGTTACAGCACATCCGAGAAGGAATGTCTCGCGATTCACTGGGCTATTAGACATTTCCGCCCATATTTGGAAAATAAACAATTCACGGTGGTAACAGACCACAAGGCTCTACAATGGCTTTTTGGACTCAAAGAACCAAATTCGAAACTTGTCAGATGGGCGATGTATCTGCAGACATTTGATTTCAAGGTTCAACGCAAGAAAGGCGTTGAAAACGTCGTCGCGGATGCCCTTTCAAGAGCTCCGATTGGACTTTATGCCATGTCAGTCGCTCCCTCGGTGGAAGAAGAAGAGAATCAAGGTGCATCATCCGAAGAATCCAATGCACCATCGGATCATTCTCATCTCGCTTATATTTTGCCACCATACCCGCATGCGAACTTTCACATCTTCGACCACGATGATATTATAACAGCTCAAGGAGAAGATCCTATCATCCGTCGCATTATTGAACTTTTACGACAAGATAATCCTCCGGAAAACCCAGATTTTGAGATAGTGAACCATCTAATCTACCACAAGGCGTCCGGAGTCCGCCCAGCAAGGATTTACTTACCAAGATCTTTAAGAAGGGAAGCAATACGACTTCTACATGACCATCCACTTTCCGCACACAGAGGGAAATATAAGACCAAAGAAAGAGTCGGCTACAGATATTGGTGGCCTGATCTAGAGAAGGATGTACAGCAATACGTCAAAGAATGCGTCTTATGCCAACAATATAAGATTAGCAACCGCAGAACTCCCGGACTCATGATCTCCACCGTTCCAACTGGACCATTCGATAAGATTGGAGTCGACATTATGGGACCTTTTCCAGTCAGTAGAAGAGGATATAAGTACCTCCTCGTTTTCACCGACTACATGACTAAATTTGTCGAACTGATACCGTTGAAGAGGATAACTGCAGACGCCTGCGCATTAGCCCTCAAGAACTTTGTCTGTAGATGGGGCGCACCAAAACAGATCCTCAGTGATCGAGGAACGCAGTTCGTGTCCTCTTTATGGCATGACACATGCAGGTTATTCCACATTGGACCAATTCATACCTCCCCATATCATCCACAATCAAACATTACCGAACGAGTCAACCGTGTCCTGGGAGAAACGATCTCCATTTATGTTGAAAATAATCATCGGACATGGGATGAAACGTTAAATGCTCTCGTCTTCGCGATCAGCTCCGCTCCTCACGAGACAACTAAACGATCCCCCTTCTACCTAAACATGGGACAAACCGGCCCGTTTAAGATCATTGAAAAACAAAGTCCTCTAGTGTATATCCTTGAAGACATGATTTCTGGACAAAAGACCGGCCCCATTAACATCTCTCAATTGAAGTTATACCAAACCCCGGAAGCTCCATTTGAAGGGAATGATACATCCAGTTCCCCAGGAGAGGAAAGAATTGAATCGGACAACCAAGAAACTCGACCAAAGGAGGTTATCTCTCCATTGAGGCCAAGTGTACCACGTCTAGAAGGGACACCGCCCCAAGAAGTACCAGAGCAAGTCCATCCAGAGGGAGAAGTTCGGAATATGGAACCCACTATACCGAACACACCTGTTACTCCAGTAAGGACAACAATAACACCACCTCCCGAAGGAGTGCACACTCCCAACGTATCTCAAGACAAACCTCGACCACCCTCTGAGTCATTCGAGGAAGTTGTAGAAATGTTCGGACCATTCCGATTTGTAGACCGAGTTCCGAAAAGGAAAACTCAGGAACCAAAAGAGGTTATTCCAGATGCTCCTCGAGTGGAAGTACCGCAACCGGAGGAAATACATTCAGAACCCGACTCGCTACCACAAGGACCGGTACCTCCCTCCGCGACTGCACAAGTATCTCCGAAACTTACAACCGGGAGAACGAAGAGGGATCACCCTACCACAACATCGACGGAAGGGATCCGACCTAGGAAGAAAACCCTTCGGAAATTGAGTACGTCTACCGATGAAGACAGAGTATCCAACCCGGAACCGGAGAGACGAGGTCATCCGACGAGCTCCTCCGCGGCTCCAGGACCAAAAAGACGGCCATTAAGAAAATTATCTAGTAGTAGTAGTCTTACTAGTGACGAACCCGAGATCCACGATCTCCGTAAAAGACGTCACCCGACAACAACGTCGTCTGGTATTAGACTAAGGAGGAAGCAATTTAGAAAGGCCTCCAGTAGAAGCCCACCGACTGAGGATCCCAGGGTTAGATCAAGTCGACGAGTAGTTCGACCGAGAACTCAAGAGCAAGATGAACTGAGTTCGTCCTCCGAAAACGTGAGCCGAATTGCAAGTACCGGACGAAGAAAAAAGCGAGCCAGAGTGCCAACAACAGGAAGTCCTTCTACAAGACCCCAAGGGAAGAAGCAGAAAGCTCACACCTTGTCGACTAGCCCGGAAGGCGATCCTCCGCCTCCCACTATAACAGAAGGATCTGAATCTTCGAGTAGTGACGATGACACTCGACCCCTAATAACTCCCTCCATTCCGGAACATAGAGCCACGAACTATGAAAAACCGTTCCGAAAGGGGTGGATTCGTGAGTTATGTTATCGCCATACGGTCCAACCCGGAAAAGTGGACATGGATATCTATTATTATCCCCCAGGCCGGAAGAGCCGTATGTTACGTCAGTCAGTATTTAAGGGAGAAGGGCATACGAGATCTAGATCCGAGTGACTTTTACTTTAAAAGAATGCCCATAGCCAAACCACCTTGAGAGCGAGTACGAATCGCTCATCCGAGACGAACTATCTTAACAGCGGTCTAACTTCAATGAACCGACGCAGCGCGTTGAGCTGGTGGTCATCCGATATGGAATTTAATTATTTATTATTACGATCCTTTCTAGGATGGACTCTCCACGCTCTCTGTATCAAACTGGAACCCCACGGCTACGCCGCGGCACCAACCATATATGCGCTCCCGAAGTCTACCTCCTACACCCCCTACCACGGGAAATGCCAATCGTCTCCTTGCCTCCGGCAAGACACTTTGAGTCGAACGATGTCTCATCCGCGCAAGCAGTTCCACGCCAACAACAAATCATTGAGGCCTCTCCATGCCCACCAATCCGTCCTCCGCATCGGGAAGAGGTTGAAGAGGATATAATTCTCCTTCACCCAACAGACGCGGACCAAGTGGAACCAGCACCACCAAGGATCGAACCAGAACCGCTTTATGATAGACATCTCCAGCCACGAAACATTGATCTTCCCGTACTAGTGGAACAGGCTGCAACCTTGCAAGAGACGATGGAGCGTATAGCCCAGCTCCTCCCCGTACCCTTTCCGCCGGTTCCGACCCTGGACAACACGTTAGAATCACCTGGCCCTGCTCCCATGGAAACGGATACTGATAACGCCATTGCCGCACCACTCGCGCCCTCAACTGCGCCCATCCCTGTCGCTCTAGCCCATCCAAACACTGCTCATCACGACGTCGTCCCCAACGCTAACGCCACCGCCCCTCTCCCAGAGGATGGCGCTACCGCCTCTATCCCGGCGGCTATGAATACGGACACTACTCAGGTGATGGACCCTACCCTCAGTTCCGAGATGGATGCCGGAACTCCAGGGAGTACGAGCCCTTGCGAAAGTCCTCGCCGTCCCTCAGTACCATTTCGAGATACTCTCCCGTTGTATACTCAATATGAACGTATGTTTCAAGATTATGGCCACATTCCCATCCCACAGGACAAGCTATACGTAGTTTCAGATTACGACCGATTATTTGTCCAAGATCTCCCGTACCTTCGAGCTCCACCCCGCAACCGCACCCTTTTTCCGATTGCGTGGGAGGGAATGCTAGAATCGGGCCGTGCCCGCTTGTACCCGGTAACACCAGGAGGATTCCCGTACATAACGCGTCCGGCTGCGACCTATGTATGCCCAGTGTGCCAGGCAGTCGGTCTCCACCGGGCGATGGTCTGCCCCCGCAAGTTCGTACAAAAAGATCGCAAGAGAGGCGTTACATCTTCTCGCGTGGACTATTCGGAGTATCCGGATCAGTGAAAAAAAAAAAAAAACACTTTTTGTTATTATATATTTCATCTATTCCCCGAGCTGGTTCCAGACCCCCGTTTCCTTCTTTTAAGTGTGGGTGGATGCAACGGAAGTCGTTGCAGGCGACGGCTGAGAAAAAAAACAGAGACTAGCTTATGTCCAGCCAGTCGTCATCTGTAACTCCTCCCCCTTTTTTTTTGTATGTACCGACAGAGGCGATAAGAAACGCCGTTTTTCATGCAACAGTTAGTTGCGGTTTGTTTTTTCTTCCCAAACGAGTTGAAGTTCGCGCTCTTCTGGAACCAGGCTCGGATAACGTTCCGCGATAGGAATTACTAGTCGCGTCATCCGCTTGGAATTTGTTTTTTTTGGAAGTTCGGATATCGAGTTAATAAAATCTTTTGTTTTACATTGAAGAAAAAGGTATGTGTTTTATTGATACTTCAGTTCTTCCGCTCGGAATGAGATAGGCCTATTTTCCCTATCTCTATTTCCCCGCGGCTTGTGACGATTCCCCTTTCACAACCGGCCACTTACACTTTCCCGGCGTTAAACGTTGCAACATTATTAAATTGAATAAAAATTTAAATTGGTACCTTCGTGATAATAAACCCATCTTTATGATAATAAACCTTTCTTATGGATAATAAACACATCTTAAGGATTTTCAATCTGTATTAGCTGTTGAAGATTCTATTAGTCGAAATAATATAACCGTCTTATTTTTCTTGAGTTAAAATTTTTATTTTACTATTAATTTTGTTTTTAACTTTATTTATTTATTATTCTTTCATCATTTTTTATCTACTAAAATTTTATTATTTGTTTTTTTTATAAAAACCTCTGAGAAGTAGGGCCAAAAACGTCGCTACTTGATTTAGGCCCATATAAAGCGTAACTATTGTATGCATGCATTTGAAATAAATTACCAAAATTATCAAACAAATTACGCGCGATCGGCTTAAGATACGAGAACCGTCTATCATCCCAATGGCAGAGCTTAAAACAATGGCTCACGCAATTGCTCTTTTTCTCATCATTTATTGTGAATCAATCGCCTAATATACCTTAAATTTCCAAAAATTTTGAAAGCGGTGTACGCTAGAAGTCAAACGTCCACATTAGCTATGTTTAAAATCTTTTTAAGAATAACGTTCTTAAAACGACTAAACTAGAATTAATGTAAAATACTGACGATTAAAAAATTAATATCAGTTATATTTATTTAATTATTTAAGATAAAATTCTTTAGAACGAAACAAGTGAAAATTTATACAGTATAGAACGAGAAATGAAGATTGCATCTGCCAATATCTCTTGCTTAACTATGACATTTTCTTTTTGCAGAATATTAAATGAAAATATGTTAAGTATGTTTTCGCATTACGACTCTTCTAGTAGTTCTGTAGCTATATAACTCTGTTTCATTTCAATATTTCAATAACATCTTTTTATATTAATATTCCAAATTTGGTGTTCACTTTTAAATTCACCTTTACTACATTTATAACCTTCCTAGTTACAATGGATGTTAAACTTAATATTTTAATAAGTGTTGTTCGGATTGGATCCATGAATTAAGACACCTTAGCGCTAAACCAAAGCTGGCCTTGATTCGTGTCCCCTTTTAGGAGGTCTTAACGGTTCATAGTGAGCCGAAAATTAAATACACATATGAATGATATATATCAGGTCCTTAAACCATTTCGCACACATATATTTCTTCTTACACGGCTCTATTGGAGTGGGATATAGACCGAGTGGGGAAAGGTAAAGCCCCGCCCATTGACATGCGCGGTAAGCACTGGATGTTTTACTTCCAACAGCAACACGTAGATGGCGGGAAAGTCTATACTTTGGCGCAAAATTCAAAATGCTTAGTTTTAGAACATTGGTCTTGCTATAGAAAATGTTATTTCAAATCTTGACAAAATTGTGAATATTTGTCTTATTATATAGATTTTGAAATATCTCTCCCAATATGTTTTAAAAAGAACATACACATTGTTTATTGGTAAACAATAAAGGATTTACATGTATTATTATTAATGCCGACGTTAAGAGAAATGGTTAAAATTATTTGTAGACCGAGCGATGATGCCTAAATTGGAAAATACCTGCATTTCCGTCATTGCAAGATCATGTCTTGTTTTTTCGATGAAAGACTAATTGTTTACTAACAGCTATTTTGTTTGATGGATCATTTTTCTCTGAATTTTTGCAGTTAATTCCAGAATGAAGAGAGTAGTGTTGTGAAGTGCGGTGCTTGTAGTCAATTTAGCTATCAAAAACTTTAATAAATAATCACGATAATGAAACAGACTGAATGTATGTTAAACTTTGAATTAACATAGCCGAAGGAAAACAAGTTTAACATACATTCATTCTATTTCATGAGCGAAATTATTAACATTTTTGGCCAATTGAAGTAACTTTTTACAAAGACTTCTCTACTCATTCCGGAATTAACCTCAATAAATAGCAAAAACAACCCTGATAACAAATAAGTAAGATATGTTATTAAATCTAAGATATGTTATTAAATCTAAACTTTTTATACATTTTGCTGTTTATTCTTTTATTCATCATAGGGGCTTCAATTGATCTGCATTTGGGAGTTTCTTTATTATTTCTACCAAAGGAAATTCAGAGAAAATTATAATTGAATGTTTATTGTGTATTAAAAATTTGTAAAACAGCTCACGAGATTATACACTTGGTACACATTTTCAATACAAAATATCAAAAGAATAACACATAAATGAAATAGTCACGCGTGCAAATTTAAATTGGAAAAAAGAAAGTATTAAATCAGTGATTTTTTTCTCTCTTATTTTAACATTCAGTAACCTTCAATAAGTTGGAATCGAATAATTTCATGTACATCAAGTTGTTAGTTAAGGAATTGCATTGGCATCCTAATTGCTATACTGCGATTGTAAAATGTATTTTGGGCTGCGCAAATGTTTAGGAATAGAAAAGTCGAGAGCGGGAGAATATAATAAACTAACTTGTGAATAGAAGTAACATAATCTATAATGATACAGTCAGTAATTTTAAGGAGATCAAGGATTGTCAAAAATAGTCAATAACTATAAGTAGCTTTAGGTAAAAATTACTTATGACTGAACTCTATTAAATTACGCTTTTTTAGGAGGTATCGGCTACAGCTTGCTCAGGTAACCAGGCCCGGATCGCCCATAAGGCAGACGGGGCAGCTGCCCAGGGCCCCGCTGTTGGGAGGGGCCCAGCTAAATATCAGAGCCCCCCCGGGCCGTCTCAGAATTGCAAAATTTTTCCTTTCAATAAATCGAACTCGAGAATTCAGATTATGCAGCCTATAAAATTCATCATCTTAAAAATTATTCAAAAGACTTTATACTAATTGTGCAATGCGAAATCCATCAAGATGTTTAAAGCTCAATATATTTGTCCAATAATTTGGACAAATATATTGATTAAATTCAACATGATATATTCAATTGTATTGAATATGTTTTGATCACAATAAAATTGTTGATGTTGAGTCCATAGACCGGGTACAATTTTATTGTCCACAAATTATATACAAGGGGTCAAAAATACAGAGTTTAATGTTATTCGAATGCGAAATATCGTTCAATTGTTCAAATAGCATTGAGCAATAAAAATCTCGTACAATATGTATTTTCAGTTTTTTATGGAAAAATTGTGCAACATTAGTTGCAAATGATGTTCCATTTCCTAAAAAAATATTTTGGATTTGAACTTTGCAGAAAAGTTAGTCTGGATAACGTTTATTTATACTTTGTAACTAAAACAATAGGCCCCACGTTTTTTGCGCAAATTATTGAGCGTGTAGGGTGGGCTTTTCATTAACATACCACTGGGAACATAATAGAAAGCCCATGTTGGAATGAAAACTGGACTTAAGGGGACCCTAAACGCTCAATAATAGGCGCAAAAAACGTAGGGCTCGTTGTTTAAGTTACGAAGTATAAATAAAATGTTATCCAGACTAACATTTGTGCAAAGTTCAAATATAATGCGCAGTATTTTTTTGGAAATTGATCATCATTGGCGGTAAATTTTGGACAATATTTGCGTACAAAATCTGAAAGAGTTTTTATCGCGCAAAATGATATTCAACAATATTTCGTTTTCGAATAACATTAGAGTTTGTGTATTTGACGCTTTATATGTAATGTTTGGACAATTAAATTGTACCCGGTCTATGGACTCAACATCAACAATTTTGTTGTGATCAAAACATATTCAATACAATTTAATATATCATGTTGAATTTAATCAATATATTTGTCCAAAAAAGTTTTAAGGTTTTTTTCTAAATATTGAGCTTAAAACATCTTGATGGATTTCACATCGGACAATTAGTAAAAAGTCCTGGAAATAATTTTTAAGATGATGAATTTTATACTTCAAAATTAACAAGCATTTGTTAAATGGGAAACTTACCTGTTTCGATTTTTAATTAATGAATTCTAATTTTTGTAATTTAACTAATTAAGATAGTACGTCAAAAAATTACTTTTGGGTCAGAAGTCAGCCTAACCTTATAGCACGCTTAAACCTAATTCTACATTTCGTTATCGTTGACAACTAGAAGGGCCTAGGTTTGTGGGTGCTAACAAGTTACGTTGACATATTTCAAATGTTGGCTTTCTTGCTGATTTTCCTAATTTCTTAGCAGTGGACGCTAACAAATTACTTTGGTATTTCATCCGAGCTTGAGCACCTTTATATGTATTTTCTAATTAACTGTAGCACCCTTAATAAGAAATACGTCGTTATCAGGTCGAATTTTCGTCTAGAAAAGTAATTCAGGTAAATAATTACAGTTAATAGAAGTTTTTATATCATTTAAAGTAAGCTTTTCGACGTTCTTTACGACCAAGGCTTAAGTTGTATAGACTAATGGCACTCCATGTTATTTCCCCATAGAGCTTAATACAGTCGAAGGCAGAGGGCTGCCATTCCCCTATTTTAGTTACTCTTATGTAATTTTAGTCTCATATAGTGTCCAGGGCTCGACATAAGGCACTAGTCAAGGCATTTGACTACTAAAAAAATGCCTTGACTACTAAAATAAATGCCTTGACTACTAAAATAAATCGAAATATGGGGGTTCACTAGTCAACTTGGCTAGTAAAAAAATGTCCCAAATATTCGTAAACCAAGTGTCTCACTAGTCAGTGACTACTAAAAAAAATTGGGACAGGGGGGCTCACTAGTCAGGCTGACTACTAAAAAAATATCCTTATGTAGAGCCCTGAAGTGTCTTTCCTCTTTAAAGATTATTAAAAAGGCTGATTTCCAGCTCCCATTTGTTTTGGAATCCTGTAGTCTGCTCAATTTTATGCTAGAAACATAGCCTAACCAAGTACCAACCCGCTAACCGGGACGGGTTAACCCTAGGTTTTTTATGGTGTATTAACCGTGTGCGCTTCCAATAAATGGCATACCTATTCAAATTATTAACGTGTTGAAATAAAGATAGTGCTTTTCACCCTGTGAAAAGATCGAAAACTTCAAAATACTACTGGTAAGATGACAAAAAGTTTAATATGTTTTCCCTACGGCAGTTAAAAGAGTCGTGGTGTTTACGTCAGCGCAGTTTAACTATTTGTTACCAACAGTGGATTTTGTTAATTCATAAATATAGGTAACAGTGGTGCTGATTAATCCAGGAGGACAGTGTCGTTATGTAATTTAATTAGTCAAATAATTTCCATGTTTACATCAGCGCAGATTTTTCCTCCAACGTAACCACGTCAGCAACGGAGGGTTACGTTGTTCGCTATCTCCACAGTTCACATTGCCGTTTGTTTATTTGTCTAAATTGCTATGAATTGTTTAGGTATTTAATTTAATTACTGTTATTGAAGCCAAAGTTGCTAAACTATAGAATCACATCATTCATTAACATATGTTATAGATGATCTTTATGTTACCGCAAATTTAGCACGTGGTATGATAAAAATTTAACACATTGTGTTGGCAAGAATGAAAAACTCTTCTAAACTTTACAATTAAGGTGATTTGAAACTCATTTTATAAGCTAAATCAACACTGCCAAACCTCAATCCCTCATTAATTTCAACTTAATTAAGTATAATTAACGTGAATTTAAACATGAAATATACATATTTGGATGAGAACTCGAGTAACTTTGAAATAAAATACATAATTAAGATTATAACTGCACAAGCTGTTAGTATAGCCCCATGTTTTCTATCTCATACTTAGTTAATTTAAATTATCTTTAAAGTACATTAATAGGCGCGAAATTCGAAAGCTTAAGGTAAAATAAGATTCAAAACCCACTAAAAATTGCAATTAAGGTTAAGTATATATTGAAAGTCATTTATAACCTAAATGTACACTGCCGAAACACAATCCTACGTTAATTTTAAATCAATTAAATATAATTAACGTGAAATTAAACCAAAAATATTCATTTTTTGGATTAAAAGCTCAAATAACTTTTAAATAAACTGTTTAATTAAGATTAAAACTACCCAAGCCGTTGGTAAATCCCAATGTTTTCTATTTCACACTTCAGTTAATTTCAACTATGTTTAATGTACATTAATTGGCGCGAAATTCAAAAGTTTAGGGCAAAATAATGACTGTGGCAAAAATGTTAAACTGCACAAAATGTTCCACTTAGGGTAAAAAATTCCAATAAATTATACTTTTAAGCTTAATCGACTCTCCCGAACTGCGCTCAAATTAAGATTAAAACAACGCGAGTTTTTCGCACAGCCACAGATTTTTCCTATTTCACTTTCGAATTAATTTAATTCATCATTAAAATACATCAAAAGCGCTCACATATTTTAGAGTAATTGCAATTAAAGTTAATATTTCATTGAAACTTGTATTATAAACTAAATCCACACTAGATAAACCGTTAAATTAAACTTAATCAAGTATAATTAATGTGAAATTAACCCAAAACACGAATGTTTTTGGTAAATTCATGGATACCTTATAATTAAACTAACAAATTATAATTAAAACTACACTTATCTTTCACTCAGCCTCCATTTTCCTGTTTAATTCTTACACTTAAAAAATTGTCATTTAAAATCATTTTTCCCATATTGAAAAGAGAGCCATTGAAAAGGCGAGAAATTTAAAAGTGTTTTGGGGGGAGGGGGCGGGGGTACAGTTTGTGTGCCTTTCTAACAGGAGTATTGTTACAATTGTAACACTACAGACCTTGTATTTCTAATGGAACCGGCAATACCGCAACGCTGAGCCGAAAAACCAGGATGGTAATTGTTTGGACCTATCGGGTGAGGACATTGGAGCACCAAAAACATACCGCGGTGTCACTTGTTGAACGTTAAAGCGACCTTCATCACTTTAAATCCCATGACCTGCTCAATCTGGCAATCTTTGAAAACTCAACTCTGAGGTACTTCCGGTCCCTTTTCATATACAGGGTCTTCAGTGTAGGAGCTAAGTAGTAGTATTACAGTAGTTAGTCTCGTTTCCTAGCAAAATGCCAACCTATTCCAACCAGGACAAATTGGACAGGATGTTTATTTTGGGTGAAGGTCGCAGTAACGTTCAACTAAAGGCAGTGCTTTATGCCGAACGGTTTCCACACCGGAAGAGTGCCTAAACCACAATGGTAGAAACGTCGAATATTTAGGTTGAGAGGTTTACCAAACAGTTAAGAGGTTGCAATTTGAGGCCCACGTTCTAAGACTAATCGTAGGACATTGCTTTAAAATATTTTGTTGCATTCTCCAGTATTCTTTTTGTACCTTGTCACTCGTTGTAACTTGCATACAATAAAACATGAATTCTAAACATTTATTTACACCCTGTATAATTTAGTATGACATCTCCCGTTGGCAGTATTGGGTGTTGTACATAAAGGAAGCTGTTGGTCTGATCTCGACCCCACTGTATATGTATACAGTGTACGAAACAAATATTTTTCTTCCATATTTCAAATACCGTCGTTTTTAAGCTTCTTTCATAAATAAAGTGCAACATAATATGCTTATCGAAATCAATGTTATTGGATATAAGTTAAATGTAATTAACGATACTGAAGTACTTCTTTAAGCAATTAGAAATAGATCAACCCCAAATGTATGACGGTAAAGCAAACATAATTATTCAAAATTTAATTACATTAAGACTGAAGTACAGATATTATAAAAAAAACGTCTTGGTTTGGACCAAGGCCGAAAAAAAAACGATATGTGTGAGGTTTATCAATTGGCTGAAGTTTCAGATATTGCAATTTTTTTAGTTATTTTTATCCATTTAATCCTTAATCAGTATTAAATTCAATCAACTGATTTTACTGTTAATCGATCTATTCCCTCTAAATTAATTTAAAAAATTACATATCTACGCTTTTTCAAGAACAATTACATTTTCCGAAAACATTTTATCATGAAATTAATTATTTTGAAGGGATTTCGTATAAGCACCTTGACGGACATAGTTTTAATTGTTGCTGGCAGCAGCTGGCTTGACAAATTTTCAAGATTGCATCAAAAAAACTTAAATCGGTAAGTTGCTAAAAAGACTGATGTTAAAAAAAATATGATAATTTAAATTTATTTTGTTCAGACTAGTTAATAAACGAATGCCGTATACTTAAAACAAAGCAACATCGTTTATCCTGTGTGGTTTTTGTTAGTAGGTAGCTATCTGTTCCACTGGAAAAATATGATATCGGTATAAATATAACCAAAGGTATAGGTAAAGATTACATAAATAGAAATACGTTTCAGTACCAATGGCTTGTTATATTCATTTCCATTCATTACCAGTTAAACGAAGAAGGTCACACTTAACTTACCCCCCCCCCAAGAAAGTCTAAAGTACGAAGAGGGAAATTGCAGTGCAACCTTTCTTTCACAGTCGCGACATTAGAAATGTAGCATTTCGATATACGAAATTAAATGTATGAATTCATGCAACACCCTGGTTTGGCATGCACTATTAAATATTTACATCTTCCTTTCGAATTATGTCAAAGTTCGCTTGGTATTTTTAGACACAGTATTTCAAATATTCAATATTAAATCCCTCAACACGTGCTCCCTTCAAAATAATTAATTTCATGATAAAATGTTTTCGGAAAATGTAATTGTTCTTGAAAAAGCGTAGATATGTAATTTTTTCAATTAATTTAGAGGGAATAGTTGATTGAATTTAATATTGATTAAGGATTAAATGCATAAAAATAACTAAAAAAATTGCAATATCTGAACTTCAGCCAATTGATAAACCTCACACATATCGTTTGTTTTTTCGGCCTTGGTCCAAACCAAGACGTTTTTATATAATCTATTACGCGTTGGTGTTTGGATTTGACCTCCCGAGCTAAAAGGTCTTTCTACGGCGGCAGTCGAAGGCAATATCGTATTATACTTCAGAAACATCGCCTAAACAACAGGATAAAGATGTAACATTGTCACGTCTCTGCTTATGTTTTCTAAATAGGCAAGCACTTCCACGGTGAACGTTCCCAGTAGATGCTCTTGATGATTTCGGAATTTTTCTATCAGGGCAACTTAAGCATTGGACACTGATAGAATTAGAGGCATTGCTGGACTCGCCGATTGGAAGAAAAAACTAGCCGTCCAAGAGATATGGAAGTTGGATATTTGATTGTACACTTGTTGTTTCACGTCTGGTGTTATCAGTACTTTCATTATTTTTATGGTTGATCTCTGACATGATAATCTATCTCGCAAACACACGCAACGAAAACTGACTACTCTAAGCTCACCGGGTTTATGGCAATTACTCGACAAATTAATGTGAAACTGCTTTTTACGGTGAACTTTATGCGATACACTGCTAAAAATATTTAACTAAAACATGAGTATCAGATAAAAAACATGCTAATGATTATGTTCTTAAAAACGATATTAGATAATAGGTATGAAAGAGTGAACAATTTTTGATTTACTAGATACGAAATATTGAATGGAATTGAATTCGGAAAAAGGCTCGTTTGTTTTTTCCTAGACTTCATTGAATGGATCTACGTATAGTTACATGAAGTTATTTTAAAAAACTTATCTAAGATATAACTACCTACAAACTTATCTAGATGCATAACTAACGTTACTATAATAAGATATCGCTGAACACTGCTCGGGGATATGAAGGCTGCGTTCAGTGGCCGGCATCAAAACAATTCAAGTAAGATTTAGTCAAACGATGCACACTTGTATATGTATCTGTTGTGTAGTGGTTATCTCACGCGCTTCCCACCCGTAAGAACTCGGGTTCGAGAAATTCTTTTACGCTTGTAAGTATAATTTCAAAACTAAATTAGCTCAAAGAGGTTCCAACATCAGTTGGTAGAGCCATTGAATGCCATTCTTCGAAGATGGTCGGTGCCCATAGTGGTCAGTATCCCATGTAGCATCAGTACCCGAGGTGGTCAGTGCCCGGTGAAGTCGTGTCTAATGAAGTTCGTGCTCAGATACCGATCTTTTGTATTGTTAGTTTTTAATTGAAATAAGATTTAGTCAAACGATGCCCACTTGTATATGTGTCTTCTGTGAAGTGGTTGTCTTATTTTCTTCGCACATGGGAGACCCGCATCAGAGAAAGTTGATATTCTGGTGTACATGATGGGGTGTCAAGCTGATAATATCTTGGAGTCGTTTGCCCTAACCAAGACCGCGCTAGCTGACTTCGATACCGTAATCAAAGCCTTTGAAGATCATTTTATAGTCAAACGGATGGTGGTTTACGAGAGGGCGAAGTTCAATTCGCGGATTCAGAGGGAAGGAGAGCCTGTCGAGGAATTTATTACGTCACTCCATGCATTAGCCAAACATTGTCAGTATGGTCAATTACACGACGAGTTAATCAGAGATCGAATCATCGTGGGAATACGGGATCGAAGCCTGTCAGAGCGTATGCAGTTCGACGATACATTAACTCTGGAGAAAGCGACACAATTGGCTCGCACGAGCGAGGAGGTGAAAAAGAAGCAGCCGGAACTGCGTAATGAGAAGTCTGAGGTTAACGTATGTCGAGTTACCAAGAGGTCCCAGCGTTTCCCTCGGAAGAAAGGGCTAGATTCAGAGCGGAGCACAGGCCAGCCAGCGCAGGACGGTCCGCCGTGCGGTAATTGTGGACGTAAGCATCACAAGATGGCTAGCTGCCCAGCGAAGTCAGCCAAATGTAATCAATGTCGAAGGATTGGACACTACGCAAGGGTCTGTCGCTCTGGGAAGAAGGTTCAGGCGGTAACCAGCCATATTCAGGAGGTTTGCTTTATGGGTGGAGTGTCGGGCATCGGGTCTGCTGACAAACGCAAGCGATGGTCCCAGTCCATACTCATAGACGACCTGCCAATCACGTTTCGAGTTGACACCGGGGCCGACGAAACTGTTATACCGGAAGATGTTTACAATCAAAATTTCTCTGCCCTGTTGAAGCCGCCAGAAGAACCCTTTCTTGGTCCGGATAAAAGGACGTTGCGGTGTACGGGATTCTTCCATGCGAACGCTGAGTACAACGGTCGTCAAGCGCCAATCAAAATATTCGTCGTGGAAGGATTAGACCATCCGTTATTGTCCAGCGAAGCCAGCGAGGAATTAGGACTCGTGAAACGACTCTTCAACATCGAGAGCTTGGGAGCGACCACGGTCAAGCCAAGAGAAGAATTCCCCGAGTTATTCAAAGGACTTGGCCATGTCAAGTCTGCCTACAGGATCAAGCTTAAACCGGATGCTAAGCCATTTGCACTCACGACGCCGCGAAGAGTTCCCCTTCCGTTAATGGATCGGGTGAAGACAGCGCTAAATGAGATGGTTGAGATGGGCGTTATTGCTCCGGTAGATGAGCCGACCGATTGGTGCTTTGGAATGGTCCTCGTGATGAAGCCTCGGACATACAGGGCCTTGCCTAGGAAGGTACAGCTGAACAGTCATTCAGGATATGCGTCGATTTAACGCCACTGAATCAATATGTCGAACGAGAGTTACATCCACTACCCGTTACCGAACACATCCTCGGACAGATTGGGGATGCCAAGATATTCTCAAAGTTGGACGCAAATTCGGGATTTTGGCAATTCGAGCTCGCCGAAGAATCGCAGTTGCTGACAACTTTTATTACTCCCTTTGGGCGCTTCAAGTTTAAACGTTTGCCTTTTGGTATTTCGGCGGCTCCCGAGTTCTTCCAGAAACGAATGATGGAGATACTTGGGGACCTTCCTGGGGTACTTTACGATATGGACGACGTTCTGACGTTCTGGTAGTAGCAAGTCAGATGGAGGTCCACGACGATCGGCTACGAGGGGTCCTCAAGCGGTTACGCGATCATGGCCTGACTTTGAATCCAGATAAATGCGTCTTCGGGGCCTTCCGGATAAAATTCTTGGGACATATCATAGACGGACATGGCGTACATCCCGATGACCGGAAGGTTCAGGCGATTGTGGAACTGCGACCCCCTACCAATACCACCGAGCTAAAACGTTTCTTGGGCATGGCATCCTACCTTGGCCGTTTCATTCCCAATAAAGCGGAGGTGGCGCACCCGCTGACTGAACAACTGCGCACCACAAATCAATGGATCTGGGGTCCGAGTCAGCAGCAGGCTTTCGACAACATCAAGGAATCCTTGACAAAAGCGCCGATCTTGGTCAATTATCATCCCAGGAGAGAAACCATAGTTTCGTCCGATGCGTCATCATATGGTTTGGGAGCTGTCCTAAAGCAGAAACAAGCCCGTCTCCTATGCCTCGAGAACTCTCAGCGACACGGAGAGGCGTTACGCTCAGATTGAGAAGGAGGGTCTCGCCATTGTCTGGGCCTGCGAACGCTTCCGAGACTTTATTACCGGGGTATCCTTCAAGATTGAGACGGACCATAAACCACTTGTACCAATCTTCTCAACCAAATCACTTGAAGATATTACGCCACGACTTCAACGCATGCGTCTCAAGCTCATGAGATACTCGTTTGCAATATTCCACACTCCGGGGAAAGAACTCGTCGCGGCTGATACACTGTCACGTAGCCCACTTGCGTCGGCGGAGCCTAGCGACATCGAGGTCGATGTCGTGGCCTATGTTCAAGCAATTAAATCCAGTTACCCGGCAACGGACGTCAAGCTGAAGGAGATAGAAGTTGCCCAATTACAAGACGAAGTTCTCCAACATCTACGCTCTTATACTCTCAACGGGTGGCCGGAGAAGAATCGTCTTGCGTCTGGATGCGACGCTTATTGGGCTCACCGTCATGACATATCCGTCGCTGATGGATTATTATTAAAGGGGTCCCGTATCTTAGTACCAGCTGCGTTACGAGAGAACCTACTTGCTTGTCTTCATCAGGGCCACCAGGGCATAACCAAGTGCCGGCGTCGCGCACAACAGTCTATTTGGTAGCCAGGGATCTCAGCGCAGATTGAGACAATGGTTCGGTCGTGCTCCAGATGTATCCAGGAGTCATCTGCTCGCCATGAACCATTACTACCATCCGCTTTTCCCGAAAGACCTTGGCAGAAGGTGGCCATGGACCTGTTCTTCCTGAAAGGCCGATGGTACTTGCTTGTCACGGATTACTACTCTCGCTATCCCGAGCTCGCCTTGCTGACGGATCTCACGGCCGCCAGTATAATCAACCATTGTAAATCTTTCTTTGCCCGTCACGGTACACCAGAACAAGTTTATTCGGATAACGGTCCGCAATTTCAACCAGCATTTACGGCGCCTTTTGCCACATTTTCGAGAGACTGGGGGTTCTCCCATGTGACGTCATCTCCAAGGTTTGCGCAGAGCAATGGGTTTGTTGAGGCCGCCGTCAAACTCGTGAAACAAACCCTGAAGAAGGAGGATGATGCCTATGCCGCCTTACAGGTTTATCGCGCCACCCCACTTGGCAACGGCTTCAGCCCGGCAGAATTGCTTATGGGTCGCAAGATACGCACCTCTCTCCCAGTCCTCGGTGCGTCCCTTCAACCGGTAGTACCGAACGTAGAGGTCGTTAAATCCTGGGAAGACGACCGCCGGTGCGCGCAGAAGCGAAACTACGACAGACGACATGGCATACGCGATTTGAGTCCCTTGAAGTCGGGGGACCATGTTTGGATTTCGGATCTGAAGACTTACGGAACGGTTGTCAAGCCTTCTAACACGCCGCGGTCTTATGTGGTGGAAACTAAGACAGGATGCGTCCGCCGCAATCGATTTCATCTGCGATATCTTCCGAGTCAAGCTTCTGAGGACGAACCGTCAAAGGCCTTGGTTGCTACCACAGCGCCCGCCATTCCATCCACAACTCGAAGTGGCCGGCGTTATGACTTACAAAAAAACGCTTAGATTAATTCAGTCTTAATTGTTTATGATATTATGGTTTCCAATTGTTTACGAGATGTTAATTGTTCATTTGTTTAAAATTAGGTTCATTAACCTTCGAAGGGAGATGTGTTATAATCGCTTAAACAAACATAGGCCTATTCATCTAGTTTTTATATCTATTCTCATATGTATATAAGCACGTTCATTATTGTTAAATAAACACAGTTATCGTTTGGCCGTTGATCCGACAGCGTAGTTCTTGTTTACCCGCGCAACACACTTTTATATGGTGGTTCAAGATTGTGTAATTGAAATTTTTAACAATAACAGCCGCGGTGTATTTTTTTCACCGGTGAATCCGTCCGTCCTAAGCCAGCCACCGCTCTATTCCTCGGTTTCGCAGTCGACCTCGCTTCGCCACGGGGTGCCGTCGACATAGCTCCGCCACGGGGTGCCGTTGACCTCGCCCGGCCACGGGGTGCAGTTGACCTCGCCAGGCCACGGGGTGCAGTTGACCTCGCCCGGCCACGGGGTGCAGTTGACATAGCTCCTCCACGGGGTGCATTTGACCTCGCCCGGCCACGGAGTGCATTTGACCTCGCCCGGCCTCTGGGTGCAGTTGACCTCGCCCGGCCTCTGGGTGCAGTTGACCTCGCCCGGCCACGGGGTGCAGTTGACCTCGCCCGGCCACGGGGTGCAGTTGACCTCGCCCGGCCACGGGGTGCAGTTGACCTCGCCCGGCCACGGGGTGCAGTTGACCTCGCCCGGCCACGAGGTGCAGTTGACCTCGCCCGGCCACGGGGTGCAGTTGACCTCGCCCGGCCACGGGGTGCAGTTGACCTCGCCTGGCCACGGGGTGCAGTTGACCTCGCCCGGCCACGGGGTGCAGTTGACATAGCTCCTCCACGGGGTGCATTTGACCTCGCCCGGCCACGGAGTGCATTTGACCTCGCCCGGCCTCTGGGTGCATTTGACCTCGCCCGGCCTCTGGGATCTTCATATCTCACTTTCTTTTTCAAATATTCCCTGCATCTCAGGTTATACTTTGGCACCTTCGAAAATATTAGAATGATTAGTTTTATCAGGAATGTATGGAGGGGCTGGAATGGCTAAGGGGGCTCTCGTTGTACCCTTGATGGTGGAAACATAAGGCGAGTCCTTTTTTTGAGAAGTGTAGCTCCTCCCCCCACGTCTGTTCAGCTGTCTACCGAAGGCGAAAAATGTCATGACTGGTTAAAAAGGCATGGCAGAAGTGACCTTTTAGATTTTTTAAAGTTAAATGCGCTGATTGGTCGCCGTTCGCGTTCATATTCGATTCTCTCAGCCTAGGCAGAGCGGCAGAGGACCTAGGGTAGAAGGTGGAGAATTATAGCAAACAAGTTTTTTTGGCAGCCAATGAATGAATGAAAATAATTTAAGTGGTAAATACGATTTTTACGTCAGGCTATGACGTCATTAGTGTAAATTAAGCCACGCCAGTTGTTTCCAAGATCATTTCACGCCGATTAGGATTTGACCTTAGCCATTCCAACCCCTCCATACATTCCTGGTTTTATACAGTGGATAGTTTTTGTGTGGAGCCTGTAAGCGTAAAATGGAACATAGTTTCAAACTTATAACAAGAATGCGTTGCATTAATTGTATGCCTTGAATGCCCATTTTGTGTTATGCTTAATGTCCCCAATTGCAATATGTCATTAAAATTCCATTTAACTTACCGCGTTTGTTGGCTCAACGTCCTCTTCAGAAGTACTGAGGTGCAGATTGAAATCTTCAGAACTTGATGACGAAAAATTCATTTTGTATGTTGGAGACGAGAGAAGTGAATAAACTAGGGATTGCAGCTTATTTATACCCCCGTCTAAATAGTTTTTAACCCCCCGAATTAGGTTTTAAATCTACCGAAGTCGTATTTTTTACTCGTGCGGGGGAAAATCACTCCCCCCTCAAAAAACATAAATAATCATCAAAAATAATTAATGTTTTTAATCATTCTTTCAAAATGATAATTTGAATATTTGTACTTCAGGCAGGTAATTTTCTAAACTTATCTTTTACACTTTCCCGTCTTTGTCTACAATGGCAGTTTTTATAAATATCTGTCACTTCAGTCTTCATATTAATTAAAATTGTTTAGAAACCATAGGAGTGAAAGTCTTAGGACGTCCATCGGCAATCTAGCTTAATTACTAGTTGTTGGTAATCTAGCTTAATTACCAGCATTCGGTAGTCAAGCTTAATTACTAGCTGTCGGTAATCTAGCTTAATTAATAGCTGTCGGTAATCTAGCTTAATTAATAGCTGTCGGTAATCTAGCTTAATTAATAGCTGTCGGTAATCTAGCTTAATTAACAGCTGTCGGTAAACTAGCTTAATTACCAGCTGTCTGTAATCTAGCTTAATTACCAGCTGTCGGTAATCTAGCTTAACTACCAGCTGTCGGTAATCTAGCTTAATTACCAGTAGTCGGTAATCTATCTTAATTAACAGTTGTCGGTAATCTATCTTAATTAACAGTTGTCGGTAATCTGTCTTAATTACCGGCAGTCGGTAATCTCGCTTAATTAAAGGCAGTTGGTAATTACGTTTAATTACCGGCAGTCGGTAATCCAGTTTAATTGTCTTTAATCGGTAATCTACTTTAGTTGTCTATAAATCTAATCTGTATTTTCCTCAAATTCAGGGTAAGGTTTGTTTAAATTCGCAACTAAATTAGCTCAAAGAGCGTTCATCATCGTGTATCGTGCCGTAGTTGGTAGCGCCATTGATTGCCGGTGCCTGAAAGAGCAATCTTCAAAAATGTTCAGTACCCGAAGAGGTCAGTATCCCATGTAGGGTCAGTGCCTAGTGAAGTTCGTGCTCATATACCGAAGTTATTTTTTTCGAGTTAGTATTTATTTCAAATAAGATTTATTCAAATGATCCGTACTTGTATACGTAACAATAGTGTAGTGGTTGTCGCATCCGCTTCACATCCGGAAAGTCACGGGTTCGAAACCGCGCGGGTGTGGCGAAATGTTTTATGCTCGGAAGTTTAAATCGACAACTAAATTAGCTAAAATAGAGATCAACATCGTGTATCATGGCACAGTTGGTAGCGCCATTGAATGACAGTGCCTGAAAGATCAATCTTCAAAGATGGTCAGTACCCAATGAAGTCCTGTATAATGAAGATAGTGCTCAGATACAGAAGAGATTTTTTATAGTTAGTTTTTAATTCGCATAAGATTTAGTCCAACGATGCCATTTTGTATGTGTATCTGCTGTGTAGTGGTTATCTCATCCGCTTCACACCTGGACAGCCCCGGGCTCGAGACCACGTAGGTGCAGAGAAATTCTTTTATGCTCGTTTGTTTAAATTCACGACTAAATTAGCTCAAAGATAGTTCATCATTGTGTATCGTGGCGCAGTTGGTAGTGCCTTTGAACGCCGGTGCCTAAAAGATGTTGGTCAGTGCCGTAGAGGTCAGTATCCCATATGGGGTCATTTGGACCGTTACGTCCTTTCATTAAGAACACACACTATTTCTGTTGAAAAGACGGCAGCGCCATCTAGTTTTAAAATTAAGAACTAAAGAACAATTTTATAAAAATTTCAGGATGTTGTAATTTTTCTGTGCTTTATAAAATAAGTGAAAACTAAGTCTTGGATTTTAAGCTTCTATCTCCCCTAGAAGTACGTTAGAATTTTGATGATCGGTGAGTGAGTGACAAAATAAGGTAGATTTCACCTTCGACATTTCGAAAAGTATATAGGGTAGGAACTTGAAATTTGGAAACTGTAGCTAGGATTGACCGTCCTCGCGACAAGCAAAATTTCAGACTTTAACCTATACCCATCATGAAGTTACAGTGGACTTAAAAGTGCCGTGAGTTGCTTCGAGAAAAGCAGACTGCGGTAAAACGAATGTAGTCTCTATGTTAAATAACTTCTTAAATTTACCATCCAACCTATTGCAGTTTGAATTTGATTTTTGATTTTTTTCTGAAGAAATCTTTTCAATCGTTTTATACGTAGAATTTATTTTTCGTCTGTGGAAAGGTTGCGTGGCTTCTTGAACCAGGAAAATTTTCCACGTTTTATTTTTCCGGAAAATTTACAACCCTACTTTTTTCCAACGTTTTTGGGTCATTTAAAAGAGCCCTGACTTTTCCACGTATTCCCTGACCCGTGGCAACCCTGGATCACTATTGTACTTACCCCTGTAGGGAAACCGCCTTCACACAAATCTGGGTTTCTGTGACCTTTCTCCAACCACCAGTCAACGCTAATAACCTTCCTTCCAATTCTGTAAGACCGTGATCCAATACCTCCTGATCAATCCCCCACCACCAGTTTTCTTCTGTTCTTTCAAAACATCAGCCGCTTTACTAAGGACGCTAGTTTTCCAATCAGCCAAGGACTTGAAAAAATTGGTTTGAGTTAAATTTACGGTCGAAAAATACGAGCGGCTGGTTCTGAGATTTACTGGGGTAGCATCAATGGGAGAAGAGATTACTAATTTGATCACTATTGAATGTAGAATTTATTGATAATCATTGACAAAGGGTTTAATTTTTATGTTGCATCCCAATCATAGAAATATCAGACCGCATTCAGCTCTACGACTATAATATACCGTTGACCAAAATCTGGCCCAATATAGTTAGAACTTTCACTTACTTTTTTCCTTGCAACTGCAGTTTTCGTTGGTAACCCTTTTCTATTGAGATTGCGCTCAATTTCACTCCATGCAGCATCTGATTTTTCCTTGCTGAAGGAACAAGTCAGCTTGCCACTGATCAACTCTGGGTTTGATTCTAACAAACCCAGCATAATTTCGCGTTGTTGGGGAGTAACGCGACCCGACCTCGCTTGCTTACTCATTTTTTGTCTTTCACTAACGAACTACCATAAAAAATAATCGTAAATGAAATTTGTCTTCGAAAAACACCTTTTTCCCGCGTTTAAAAACCCTAAATATCGTCTGCATTTCATGGAAGACTTCTGATTGGCCAGAATTCCAAGTCATGTGACCGGAAGTATTTTTTTGTCGATAACAATTATTTTTATCACAATACTGAGTTATCGCAAGGATCCTTATCACAACTCGGGGAAACGAGTTAGAGGATACAAAGTTATCACCCTATCGATAGGATCGCGAGTGATAAAGTGATAACTTATCACATTCGATAAAATCAAAAGAAGTTAGAGGATTGCCCCCGGAATTTGAAACCTACCGTTGGGGGCTGCTATTATCTGGGATTATAAACCTACCGGCTGCAAATATGTGGCTTTGAAACCTGCCCTTGGAGGCTGCTAATATCTGGGATTTGAAACCTGTCGTTTGGGGCTGCTATTAGCTGGGATTTGAAACCTGTCGTTTGGGGCTGCTAATATCTGGGATTTGAAACCTGTCGTTTGGGGCTGCTATTAGCTGGGATTTGAAACCTGTCGTTTGGGGCTGCTAATATCTGGGATTTGAAACCTGTCGTTTGGGGCTGATTTTATCTGGAATTTGAAACCTGTCGTTTGGGGCTGCTAATATCTGGGATTTGATACCCGCCGTTGAGGACTGGGGTAATTTACGGGGGAGAGTACTCCTTTAAATTTAAAAAAAAATATGGGACATTTTAAAACTTTTTTGCACAATGTCCAGTGTCCTGCTCACGGGCCGTGATGGGGAAACTATTCGTGTGTAGTCGGATACGTTATCTTCCCTGGCGGTTTCATATTAATTTATTGTAAAAGAATCAAAGAACTGAGATTTGTATAGAAACTATCATTTTTTGAAACCTGCATCGAAAACCGCTAAAATATGTCAGTAGCAATTAAAACCATCATCCAAAAGGCACGAGAGACGAGAAGTGTAATCCTTTTCTAGGTAATGTGTCTTATCCCTTCTGTAATACCCCTGCTTTGGCAAGCACGCTGACAAAATCGCCTTTCCTCGATTCTCGCCTCTCTCTCTCTAGTCTCTACCTAACGTTACTCGGGTATAATTTCTTCGTTTTCATTTCTTGGAAGACTCCATAGTCACCGTGCCGCTTAAAGTGGGTTGATATTAAGTTATATTGTAATCTTGGATTAATAATAGTTACACTTGGAACTATCCCTCGTAGTATAACGTGTGCTTCTGGCCGAGGTCGCGGATGCGCTTTCGAGGTATGGTTACTAAGGGATCGCGACTCAGTGAGGACTTATTTAATAGCGAATTTGTGAGGAAGATGGTGGTGGTCTCGCACTCTCCTACGCGTTCGTCGCGATCTTGTGCTAAAAATTTATCGTCCCCCAACTTATCTTTAATTTCTGACGCTGATTTAAACCCCTGTTTATCCGAAAATAACTCAGTTTCGTCGGACTCACATCTCTCAAATTCGAAAAAAATTCTTTAAACTTTGAATCGGGTAAGCCTTGTCCGTCTTCTAGTGCGAAACCGTTAGACGATTCCATTCGCGATGCGAGGGGTGTCACGCTACCTCCTCCCAGTCTAAATCAAACTGCTCCTCCTACTTCGTCTCAAAACGCCCCTACTGACTCTGAAATTTCGACTACCCTACTGCCGCCAAGTCTACCTGTGTTACCTATAGTCACCGAAACTCAAAAACGGACCTCAACTCGCTCTGCCGCTCGACTCCGTCAGGCAACCAACGCAAAGCCAACCATTTCCAAACGTATGAAGAAACGTTAAGTTCCTAAAAATCTTGCAGCTCAAGCTCGTGATATTTCTAGCTCATCTACGTGCCCTATTTGTTAAACGTCCGTTGGGGATGATGATTTGTCATTTTTTTGTGACCCGTGCACAGTGTTCTAAAACCAGCGTTTTGACGACAAAATTAATTTTACCTGAAATACTAAACATATATATATATATTCCTGTATATATTCCAACGTAGAATCTGAAAATATACATTTAATGTCGGTATCTGCCACCAGGGGGCCGATCATAAGCCTTAAGGAAATTTGAATAAATTCTTTTTCCTAAGCATGTGATTATCCGTGTTATTGGCTATTTTAAATTTTGATAAGTGTCATGGTCACAGTTTTGACAGAATCGAAGATTAAAAACAGATTTTAAGGGAAAATATGCGATTTTGAAGACCGTTTCTCCCATAATGGTGCAACTGGTTGCAAAATGTTTTAACTGTATTCGCTTAAGAATTATTTGGAGAATAACTTGCAATTTACCAAACACCGCTATCGCTTTCGATTCGAAAGATAAACACAATTTTACCAATTAAAGAAAAATGCTTTAATTGTTCTATTACTTGCTCGGTTTTGATCACCTTGTTTTATTCCTACCCTATACTTCAGGGGGAAAAATACTACTTTTCACCCTAACAATGAGTGACCCTTAGTGTCGTCTGTTAATAGAGGAATATAAGTAATTTCTTGTTATATTTTAGTCCAATATTTTTCCTCTGCTTGTAATTATTCCTCTGTTGCAATAGTTTGACAGGCTGTAATTACCCTTGAAATATTAATAGAAATTGATATAAAAAAGGCAAAAGTTGTGAAGATTTAGCGTGATTTTATAGTATTATGGCGGATGATAATCCTTGTAAGAAGGCAGCTTTGACTGAGACCCACCAAGAATATAGGGTTTGTGATTATGATGAAATAGAGGAAACTAGAGAGAAACCTCATGTACCTTTAAATGAAGCTTATGTTGTAACTAATCGAGATCTGGTTGACGTTTTTCTGAAGAAACAAGAGCAACAAAAAGAAATAAGCGATTGTTTGGAGATCTTAAATGCTACCTTAAGAGAAGATCTTAATGAAGGTGAAAAGAAGTCCATAATTCAAAATGTCAGGAATTTGAAAAGCACTTTTAAAACCAAATACAGCAATAGTAGACGTGTTAAGAAGAGATTCCTGGAAAGAAACATGAAATGGTTAAATAACCCTTTCACAATCAAAAAGATTTTAAGACGAGGAACCGTTGCAATTACGGAAGAACGGAGTGCGTCTGAAAGTTCAAGTACATTAGATGTAGGGCGTCCATCAAAAGCATGGACAGATGTATGTCTTCGGTCACAACAACGGCAAGCATCTGATTTAGCCAATACCATGTCACAGCATTCGTTAAGGAAGGTGTTTAAAGCCGCACAATTGACAGCTGCTCGCAATGGAGACAAAGAGTTGTACAACTTACTTGATTACGCTATTAAAAGCCCGTCACGGCCCAAAACTATTATTAAAACTATAGAAGAAGCGTCCAAGTCGAATTTCCAAAGATATTCCCCACAGGAGGCTCTTGCTCTGATTATAGATGAAGGTCTTACGGTTCAAACCTATAAGCACTTAAGGGAAGGTGCAAAGGTCCGTGGAATTGATCTATACCCACCTTATCACGAAGTTCTTAAGGTAAAACAACAGTCTAGACCCGACGAACCAGTAGAGGTTTCTGATATATCTGCGGTAATACCACTTCAAAATCTACTGAACCACACAATGTCTCGTATCTTCGAATTACAATCTGAAGTTTTAAATCAGTATTTAAGCCTCTTAAAGAGTGAAGAATCGCGGTTAACATTGTATCTTTCATGGGGATTTGATGGAAGTACTGGACAGTCGCAGTACAAACAAAAGTTTACTGGAACAGCTGCTGAGAGAGATGCCGATGAAAGCTTATTTGCAACAACAGTAATCCCACTTCAGCTGAAATCGGACAAAGGCTATGTTTTGTGGAATAACCAAACTCCACAATCAATTCGTTATTGCCGACCATTGCGACTTAAGTTTTGCAAGGAAACAGCCGATGTCATAAGACACGAAAAAGAAAGTGTGGACCAGGAAATCAAAAACCTACTACTAGCAGAACTATACACAAATCAGAATAAGAGGGTGACCGTTGGCTATGACTTATCTTTTACAGTAATCGATGGCAAAGTCTTAAGCATAGTTACAGGAACTAGTTCTCAACAGTCGTGCCCCATTTGCGGGGCTACTCCTTCTCAGTTCAATAAGATACTTGTCAACAAGTTTATTCCCAAACCAGAGACCTTGAAGTATGGAATAAGTCCTTTACACGCCTGGATAAGATGTCTTGAGTTTTGTCTTCACCTTGGTTATCGCAACTGTGAGGGTTTAAAATGTTGGCGTGTGGACGGACCCATGAAAAAAGGCATCTTTCAAAAACGAAAATTGGAAATACAGGAAAAACTAAAACGCGAACTGGCACTAAGAGTAGACTTTCCCAAACCTGGTGGGAGTGGCTCGTCAAATGACGGAAATACGGCTCGGAGAGCTTTTGACAAACATAATCAAAGATCGTTTGCTCATATTCTGGGAATAGAACTTTGGTTAGTAGAACAGCTTCATGTCATTCTAGTCACAATTTCATGCGGGTTACCAATAAATGGAGAAAGGTTTGGTCAATACTGCACAGAGTTACTTCTAAAGTATGTCGAAACGTATGGTTGGTATTATATGCCCGTTAGCCTTCACAAACTACTTGTCCATGGTAAAGATATAGTAAACACCGCAACTCTACCACTGGGTATGCTTAGTGAGCAAGCAGCAGAATCAAGGAATAAACTGTACCGACAATATAGAGAATTTCACGCAAGGAAAACAAGTCGTAAGGACAAGTTGCAAGACATATTCAATAGATCGCTTGATTCTTCTGACCCAATAATTTCAAACTACTCTCTTGTCCTAAGAAAGAAAAACCTAAGGAACAAACCACTACCGCGAGATGTTATTTCTTTGCTCGAACTTCTCGAAGAGCTACCAGAACGCAACATTATTGATGATGAAATCACTGAAAATAACGCGTACTCAGAGTCGGAAGAGTTATACAATGATACCGAGTTGGAGAATGAAAACGAATGAAACGATGTACTTACAGACGTATAAAGCCTACATGATCAATTTGATGTGCAATATCTTTTTGTGCAAATAAATATAGTTTTTGCTACTTGATGCCAAAATATTTGCCTCTATTAACAGACGACACTAAGGGTCACTCATTGTTTGGGTGAAAAGTAGTATTTTTCCCCCTGAAGTATAGGGTAGGAATAAAACAAGGTGATCAAAACCGAGCAAGTAATAGAACAATTAAAGCATTTTTCTTTAATTGGTAAAATTGTGTTTATCTTTCGAATCGAAAGCGATAGCGGTGTTTGGTAATTTGCAAGTTATTATCCAAATAATTCTTAAGCGAATACAGTTAAAACATTTTGCAATCAGTTGCACCATTATGGGAGAAACGGTCTTCAAAATCGCATATTTTCCCTTAAAATCTGTTTTTAATCTTCGATTCTGTCAAAACTGTGACCATGACACTTATCAAAATGTAAAATAGCCAATAACACGGATAATCACATGCTTAGGAAAAAGAATTTATTCAAATTTCCTTAAGGCTTATGATCGGCCCCCTGGTGGCAGATACCGACATTAAATGTATATTTTCAGATTCTACGTTGGAATATATACAGGAATATATATATATGTTTAGTATTTCAGGTAAAATTAATTTTGTCGTCAAAACGCTGGTTTTAGAACACTGTGCCGTGTCGAGCCTGGACTCATGCAGGCTGCTGTTCTATATCTCCGGACCTTTATCAATCGCTTGCCAGTGCCGACAGCAAAAACTTTCTTTTTTACTGTGACCCTTGTCTCGAGTATGTCCCGCTACTTTTTAAGAAAGTGCTTGAGCTTACCAGAGAGGTAGATAAAGTTTCTTCCAACATTCTACGCCTTGGAAACCACCTCCCTCAAGCTAGTACTGACTTTCAAGCCTTATCGTCTACTATCTTTGACTTGTCTCACCGTCTTAATGAAGCACAAAAAAATCACGAAACCTCCTGGTCTCTCATCCATACCAAATTTCAAGAGCAATACCCCTGCTCCCTTACTTCGGAACTGCTAACTGACATTACCAATTTAAAGAAGTCCCTCTCCGATGATGCCCCCGACTATTCGGGCAAATTCAATTCTCTGGAATCCGACATAACTACTCTTCGGTCTATGGTGTCTACTCTCCACCAGCCGGTCCAAGATAAGGGTTGTGAAAATTCTTCCAACGGAGTTAAACCTACCAACTCTAGTGTTACTCCCATTATTTCCTCCGATACCTTCGAAATTGAGCGTCGTAAGCTCAACGCTATTATTTTAAACCTAGAAGATGAGGATTCTGTAGCTGGGCATCGCCGTTTTGCCCGTATCACTCTTCGTGATGCCGGTTTCTCCGAATCTGACATTTCCCAGGTCTCCATCGCTCGTCGAGGCCGTTTCTCCCCTAATCATACAAAGCCGAGCCCTCTTGTGCTCACATTCGACCGTGTTTGTGATCGAAATTATTTTATTTCCAAATTACACGAATTGCGTACTGATCCGACCTATAACTTCCCTTATTCTTACACAATTGATCGTTCTCCGACCCAACAACAACAGTTCTATGATCTTCGTCAAAAGCTTAGAGAGCTCAATCAAGGTTGTCCTCGAAAGTTCATAATTATTCGTGGCCAAATAGTTCCTAACCCATCTTTCAATGTGAACAAATCTACTTCCTCGGTTGAATCTACGGTCAATACCAATACCTGTGTTATGGAAGTTGTGCCAGCCTTAAAAAACTAAGGTCTCCTCTACTGTATTTTTCCTCTTCTAACTACTTCGTGAACAATATAACTGTGGAATCCATACCTACTTGTCATGAAATTAACACTAATCTCATTACCGATTGCCCTGTAAATAACTCCCTAAACAACTACATTGATAATTCATCCTCACTGCCGTCTCAATTACCAGACTATGACATCCATTTGTCCCTCCCACTAACTTAGATTATAATATCGATAGGTCGTCAGTTTCAAATTGTCTTTTTCCTATAAATTTTATTGTTTTTAACGCGCAAAGTGTTTTATCCAAGCTTGGTGAGCTGGCCGCCCGTGTTGCTGATTGGGACGCGGATGTTTTTGGCATCACAGAATCTTTCGCTAAGCCCAGTATCCTGACACCTCTCTATCTTCCCGGCTACGCACTTTTTCGAAAGGACAGAATCTCCTCGCACGGCGGGGGTATCTTGGTATATGTTAATCTCACATTATTAGTCACTCTTATTGCCTTGATGGTCCCTCCTATGATGAACAACTTTGCCTTACCCTACAATTGACCCCAAAAGACGCTCCCTTATTATTTTGTTGTGCTTATCGGCCACCCAATACCACACCCTCTGAAACTACCCTACTTCTATGTAATATTAGTATTTATGCTCAACGATACCCAAACTTGTTAATTACTGGCGACATTAATCTTACCTCCATTGACTGGACCATTCCCATGGCGAAGCCAGGTGCTTCTCTGATAAATATTCTAACTAACTCCCCATTAAAATCGCACGTGTATTTCCCGACTCGTTACAGCCAAACCAGTAAAAACTGCTCCAATATTCTTGACCTAGTCATAACCCACTCAATTGTCGAACCTGAGATCAGTGAAAAATCCCCTTTAGGCCGCAGCGACCATGCAATTATATCAGTCATCTACCCTCTCTTTAGTGCCTTTCCTTGAACCTTGACAAATTGTCGACCCAACAACTTATCCCCTAATTTTGCCTTGGCTGACTACCATAACCTAAATAAGGCCATTGCTGAAACTGACTGGGTATCTCTGTTAGATATTCCGGATTTTCATTCCTGTTGTTCCACGTTCCTGGCGCGAATTCGCGAATTTATAGCTAAGCATGTCCCCTCTATGCCATCTCTCAAAGACTCTCTTCCTACTAAGCCATGCATTTCACGCGATACCAAACGTAAACTTCGAAAAAAAGAACGTCTCTGGCGTAAATTAAAATAAAGCTATATCGAATGGTCAAACTACTTTATAAGATTAGCTACGAAGTATGATTTTCCCGATTGTGTCGCCCCGGCTATGAGACCATTAAATGGGTGTCGTAAGCTGAAGTCCATTTTAAGGAATGAATTATATTTTAAAGGAAAGCGCGGCTCTTTGATCACCCCTACCATTCTGGCTAATCTTCTGTTCACGAATTTTACCTTGCCAAAGGCAGGAACCAATCAGACCTAATGCACTAGTTCCCATTGGTTCCTGCCTTTGGCTTAACTAGCCTTTAGCAAGCTTAGCCACTGTGTAGCAGTAAAGCATCAACGGAGCCGCGCTTTCCTTTAAGTAACAAGTTATTTTTATTTACAAATATTCTTTGGCATTACAAACGATTTTAGCAATCATACTTTTACAAAATTCGCCACATAGAGAAGTGCTCAGAGAAAATATCTTATATTTATCCATGTGATTCTCTTTATTTTTAAAATTAGTCTTATTGTTAAAAATACCATGGACATCAAAAGTTTTAATATTTATACTCTAGAATTCCAGCTTTGACTGAACATTATTGGTAATAACGTCATGATTTTAACCCGGGTTTTATAGGGTATTCATAAATTTCTGGAATGATCTGGAATAATCGCCATAGCCAGGTTTTTACGGGGAACCATAATTTTTCCCAGTTGGGTTTTTGGATGAGGTTATTTCACCACCAACACAATTTGGGATTTCATCCCCCTTTACCCATTTAATTAATATCGGAGAAATTAATAGTTCGAATTTTAATCTAATTAACATATCAAAACAGTGTTTATTTCTTAAATCGTAATTCACTTCGTACGGTATTACATGTACTACGGTACCCGAGAATCGAACTCGCTTCATTGGCCTGTCAATCTAAAACAAAAAATCTTGCGCACCTTGTACCCTGATGGACACAAGCAGCTGTAACCTTCACACAATGAATATCGCATTAAAAAAGGCCTAGGCCAAAAAAGAGATGATGTTTTGGATTTGGCAATCTCAGTGTTTTATTGGGTTAGTCAATCATCTGGTAGAGTCGAGGATTATGAGAAAATACAAGTCCAGGAAGGTGTACCAATAAACAAATTCATCAAACACGTCGAAGTTAGGTGGTTCACATTAGGACCTGCCACTGAACGCTTGTTGCAACAAATTAAACCACTGATGGAATACTTCCTAAAAGAACTAGCGAAAATCCGTTGTTAGATGATAAAAGAAAATAGACGAAAACTTGGGCAAACCAACAATTGTTGCAGAGCTCAATTTAGTTTTATCCGCCTGTGAAACTTTCTCCCGTTGCATGAAGTTCTTTCAAAAAGAAGATCCTATGCGAAGAAGTTCGCGATTTGGCAATCGTCGTCTTGACAAAAATAGTCAATTCGGAAATAATAGAAGAAAATAAATATCACCTTAACAAGATAGATCTGAAAAACGGTAATGGAGAAAAGGAAAAGAAGATTTTCTTCCAGGCTAGCCAAGCGTTTTATGACAATATTGCTGATCATATCCTTAAAAAGACTGTATTTCAAATCAACTTGTAGGACATTTACGGTTCCAAAAACCGGAGTAATGGAAGAAAGCAGTAAGTCTGGATGATCTTCTTAAAGTAGCAAAGTCAGTGCCATTGGACGATAGAATAAAATTCTGCGCAGCTCTAACTGAGGAATGGAAACTATTAAAATTTGAAGAGCTCGACACATTGGACACTAATACAGACAAACGAATGGACCATCATTGGCAAAAAATTGGACAAATTAAATCAAAATTTAAAGATTGAAAAATATCCCAACGTAATGAAAGTGTAAAGGTCGCCATAGTTTTGTCACATGGCAATGCTGAGGTAGAAAGAGGGTTTTCGAAATCGGGAAAGGTTGTTACCGCAGATAGAACAAACTTATCACTAGCTACCATCAACGCATGCATGAGCATCAAAGACGCGGTGAAAGGTTATGAGTTAGTTCTGCACCTACTCCCCTTAACCAAGGAACTAATTTTAAGAGCGAAGCAAGCTCATTCATTGTATTCGTTCTGATAATCTGAGGATACGCCTAGGGTAAAATGAGGGTATGGTGATCATACCTGCAAAGTCCATATAATATCCAAGTAACATCTTGAAATGTATACAATGGACATTCCATGGGTGTTCGAAATGATGACATTTGGTTACCCGAGGAACGTCCCAAAGTTATAAAAAGTTGGGAAAACCAAAATATTACCTCTCCGAGTGGAGATGACTATCACTACCCTTAAACAACCTAAATATATACATCTATCGCTTTTTTTAATTCTTTGCAAGTGCAGGAATTGAATTTTAAAATAGTCAATTGTTCAAGCCTTTTCAATATCTCTCACTTGCTGTGGAAACTCTACCCCCCCCTATATTATAAAACTTATCGACTTCATACATGTATATTATCATCATTACCTGTCTTAAATTACCTTCGACGGCTGAACGAGATTCATCTTACATAATACAGGGTGATTCAAAGATGTATGCGTTCCTTGTAACAGTAGATTCCTTGCAAAATTTGGAGTCGAAAATTCCTGAACTGTGTTGGTCTAAACCGAACCGTTACAGAGTTACAAACCCTTAAACTCCGGGCCCATTTGGGCCCTAAAACTTAAACTAGAGGTAAAGAGTAGTTTAAAATGAGCTATCATCGGTGATTGCTAAATTAAGAAGTTCTTACAAATTCACATTTTTGCCTCCAAGCTTCCGCTGATAGACAGCTAGAGCTTTTCACCCTCTTCAGACGAAGCATAAAAAGTACTTCAATACGTCAGAGTTTCAGTCGAGATGCTATTTGTGAGGATGAGATTCAGAGGCCAAACGTGCAAGCTTTACTTTCAATAAAAACGATAATTTTTGGAAATTTCTTTATTTCGGTGTAACAAAGGAATTAAATTGAAGAAAAAAGCTCTTCATTGTCATATTAAAGTAGTTGCTCAAAATGAGCACCATTGACGTTGATGCATGCCTGAGCCCGACGTCTAAAAGACCCTTGCACACTATTTAGCATAGGGTTCGAAAATTACCGTAATTTTGGAAAATGGTAAATTACGCCGTAATTTACCGCGTAAATTACCGTTCATGGTAATTTACGAAAATTGAAAAATTAAATTATATTGATCGTTTTTAAGCTAAATAATGAAAATATCACTTGAACACAGCTATTCTTTTTATAGCATAGGGTTTTACAATATTTAAACACCGAGTTTCGATGTTTGCAGCTCAAAATACTTTTGAACAGCAACATCCACTTTCTTCTTCTTACCAATTTTGCGAATTTTTGCTATTTCACGTTTATAAAACAAAATTCTAGAGAAGGGCCGATAACAGTTTAGTCAAATTTCGGTGCCGATATATCGGTTTAGTCAAATTTCGGTACCGATATTGGTATCGGTATGGGCCCATCTCTAGAAAATTCTAACAACTACAGCTTTCCAGCTAAAGCAAACGAACTCGACAACAAGAATAGACGAGAAAATCAAATTTCATTTCCTTAATCAAATTTTTCCCACGCTTGCCGTTCAACCTTTTATGACTTACTGATATATCATGGGAAGAAATAAGTGTGCATGCACGGGTAGAGCAAAATATGGAGCTTTAGGACCATTTTCCAAGTGTTAGAAATGAAAATTCGGTGGTAGATTACCATCGTGGTAATTTACCAGCGTAAATTACCACCGTAATTACCAGGGTAATTACCGTTTTCGTAATTTACCCGAGAAAATCGTAAATTACAGTTACCCTGGTAAATTACCGTGTAAATTACCATAGTAATTTACCGATTTAGAACCCTAATTTAGCATTTGCGGATTTCCTCGAATCTTCGCCGCAGCATGTTGAATGCGCTCCCGAAGAACTTCTCTTGTTGGCACGGGTGAAAAGTAAACCATGGCTTTCATGGTTCCCCACAAGAAAAAATCCAGTGGATTTAAATCTGGAGAACGGGGAGGCCACAGCACTGATCCAGCGCGTCCTATCCATCTTCCAGGATATTTTTCGTTAAGAAATTCCCGAACCGCACGACTGTAGTGCGCGGGAGTACCATCCTGCAGGATCCACATGCGTGCTCGGGTAGCCAAAGGGACATCTTCCAAGGACCAATAGTAAAGGTTGATCTTGACGAAGAAATTCTAAATACGCTTCACCAGTTAGACGTGGTGGAAGCAGAAACGGGCCAACAAGTCCGGCCCAGACATTTATGGAAAACTGATGATGATGACTTCCTTCTCGAGTTAGATGAGGGTTTTCTGCATTCCAGTAATGCAAATTGTGAAGGTTTATTATTCTTGTTCTGGATAAATGCTCTTCATCCATGAAAAGAATCCTTAATAGGACGTTGGGATTGTTTACTATTTGGTGAAATTACAAATTTCCTATGGCGTAGATTACGGATTTAGAGGCCTCTCAAAAGCAATGAAGTAGACCATTTATTTTTTATTGCAATTTTTGACTGTGAATCCGGTAGACCAAATTGGTATGTTATCGATTGGGCGTGTTATCAAAACAGCATTGTCCAAAACGGCTTTTTCATAAGCGCGTTTGCCATTATAGCCATTTCTCGTTTTAGCGCATTTTGATTACAGCGTTTATATCTTGAGCGTACGAAAGTACGCCTTTTCCAAAATTTTGTTGTTTATCTTCATTAACTTCCCAAAATAATGTGCCTTTTCCAAAAAATTATATTTTATATTTACTTCCGATATAACATTACTCCTTTTTGCATAATATTGTTCTTTGTCCTATATACTTAATATAATAGATATTTCCCTCCCTATCAATCACAGTTTGGGCGGAAACAGCAACCGCGGTTTTGCTTGTACGCGGTTTTGCAAACCGCTGTTTTAGGAACCGCTCTATTCCAAAACGCTCTTTTGAAAACCGCTCAACTACCCGTGAACCGACCAAATTAACTATTAAAAGTCACTTCGGGCGTATCTTGAAGTATTTAAAGGACTTTAGTTTACCTACTGAAGCAGTGATATTTGATTTGTACTCGATAAATTATTCTGAACTGATAGATTATTTTAAAGTCCGAAACGGCAAACCGAACGTTTCATGCCTTTACGAATAACGATCTGTTGTTAGGGGAATGTCGAGGTAATGTGAACGAAGCTGCGCTAAGGTACGCTGAACGATTTCCTAGGAGACGAGCACCAGACCCTCACACGTTCCACAATGTTGATCGACTATTACGGGAAACTGGCGCGGTTAATCGTGGCCTCGGCGTTAAGGATCGCGGTATAGTTCGTGATTGCCAAGAAGACGAGATAATGAACTACGTTATTAAGCACCCGGCAAATCGCTCATTTCACGGATATACCACAATCCCGCGTCTCTAGACTTAGATCGAACGGACTAAGGGCCTATCATTACCAGCGAGTTCAGGAGTTAACACCAAATGATTATCCACAGCGGGTTAATGTCAGCCGTTGGTTATTACAACGCGACGCAAACGATCCCAACTTCCTGTCAAGCATTCTTTTCATGGATGAAGTGCATTTTTCCAGAACAGACATAATAAACCTTCACAATTGCACTACTGGAATGCAGAAAACCCTCATCTAACTCGCGAAGGAAGTCATCAGCATCAGTTTTCCGTAAATGTCTGGGCCGGACTTGTTGGCAACCATCTTGTTGGTCTGATTATGCTTCCACCACGTCTAACTGGTGAAGCGTATTTAGAATTTCTTCGTCAAGATCAACCTTTACTATTGGAAGATGTCCCTTTGGCTACCCAAGCACGCATGTGGATCCTGCAGGATGGTACTCCCGCGCACTACAGTCGTGCGGTTCGGGAATTTCTTGACGAAAAATATCCTGGAAGATGGATAGGACGCGCTGGATCAGTGCTGTGGCCTCCCCGTTCTCCAGATTTAAATCCACTGGATTTTTTCTTGTGAAGCACTATGAAAGCCATGGTTTACTTTTCACCCGTGCCAACAAGAGAAGTTCTTCGGGAGCGCATTCAACATGCTGCGGCAAAGATTCGAGGAAATCCGGAAATGCTAAACAGTGTGCAAGGGTCTTTTAGACGTCGGGCTCAGGCATGCATCAACGTCAATGGGGCTCATTTTGAGCAACTACTTTAATATGACATTGAAGGCCTTTTTTCTTCAATTTAATTCTTTTGTTACACCGAAATAAAGAAATTTCCAAAAATTATCGTTTTTATTGAAAGTAAAGCTTGCACGATTGGCCTTTGAATTTCATCCTCACAAATAGCATCTCGACTTAAACTCTCACGTATCGCGAGTTCCTTGTGAAAACCTGAACCAACCAAAATCGCTTTACGATCTGATTTTTTTTCAAAAGTAACAAGAGTATTAAAGAAGCTATGTCTTATTAGACCAAGATTTTACGCACCGTCTGAAGGGGGTATTAGGGCCCAAATGGGCCCGGAGTTTAAGGGCTTGTAACTCTGTAACGGTTCGATTTAGACCAAAACCCCTCAGGAAATTTCGACTCCAAATTTTGCAAGGAATCTACTGTTACAAGGAACGCATACATCTCTGAATCACCCTGTATAGGGACGATGTCATATATTTTAACGTTCACTTTATTTACTTTTAATTCAAGACCATAACATTCTGAAAGTACATAAGGCTCAGAAGACGGTATTTATAATATTACATTAGGCTCAGAAGACGGTATTTATAATATTACATTAGGCTCAGAAGACGGTATTTATAATATTACATTAGGCTCAGAAAACTGTATTTATAACACTTCAACAATACTTCAAGTAATAAATAACATAATACATAAACTGTACAGTAAAAGTTAAATATAACCTAATTAAAACCATAAAACCCACAATACATATGGGAACAAAAGGTTCTTGAAAAACCATTAACAGAACAGTATTTATAATACTTCAACGTTTCCATCTATATACAACATTAAATAGTTCTTTAACATTATATATTGGAACCTTCAGTATAATTTAACATTAAGCAAATTCGAACCATAAAAACCCACAGCGCATTTGGGAAAAAAGGTTCTGGGAAAACCCATTTGGGAAAAAACCATAATCACAGTTGAATTATTAATATTAAAACACTTATTTTTAAATTATTGATTTTCCACTCTGATGTCTGAGCTATCCACGAATAATTTTATTAATAGCATTATCGAACGATGCAATGTATGTCAAATATTCATGTCATAATACAAGCTAATTCGAACCAAAAAACCCACAGCGCATGTGGGAAAAAAGGCTCTGGGAAAACCCATTTGGGCAAAAACCACAATCAAATTAGGACTATTAATATTAATATTAATATTAAAAACTTCTTCAGACTGTTTAAGGATGAATGTTTGGTGGATAGCGTCCGAAAGAAAGCAATAACCTAGTAGATGAGGCGTAGTTCATAAAGTTTCGTTTTTTCGAAACTATTACATAAGTGTATTGGCGCTGAACGTTTCAGATAACAAAGACCAAGACGACTCCAGTTCCTAAAAATAGGAAAACTCTGCCTCTTGGCGTTAAGTTTTTCTCCTTTCTGTATTTCCACTGCTAGACCGCTATGCAGCCCGCCCTTGTATTGCTCTACTTGCCGCTCCCATAACGTTGAAGGTGCTAGAACTATAGTTCTCAATGATTCTCCCCATTAACTAATTATCACTATTACATACCTTGTTTACAATTTCGTTAACCTTGTCCTCCATGGTTACCCATGAACTAAACCAATGCTGTAGGGTTACTCATGAATCACTCCAATCCTCTAGGGTATTCATGAACTACGCATATCCTCTAGGGTATTCATGAACTACGCATATTCTCTAGGGTATTCATGAACTACTCATATCCTCTAGGGTATTCATGAACTACACATAACCTCTAGGGTATTCATGAACTACACATAACCTCTAGGGTATTCATGAACTACACATAACCTCTAAGGTATTCATTAACTACACAAAACCTCTAGGCTACTCAGGAACTACGCCAATCCTCTAGGCTACTCATGAACTACGCCAATCCTCCAGGTTACTCATAAAATATACCATATTTTTAAATGGGTTAATACCAAACTTATATGACCGTCAATTCCAATAATGATACTTACCATTTTTTTTCAAATCTTGAAGTCAGATGTGGGTTCTTTAGTCAAGGATCCCAAGCCTTGTGTGGGTCTCTTAGTCAAGGATCCCAAGCCTTGTGTGGGTCTCTTAGTCAAGGATCCCAAGCCTTGTGTGGGTCTCTTAGTCAAGGATCCCAAGCCTTGTGTGGGCCTCTTAGTCAAGGATCCCAAGCCTTGTGTGGGCCTCTTAGTCAAGGATCCCAAGCCTTGTGTGGGTCTCTTAGTCAAGGATCCCAAGCCTTGTGTGGGTCTCTTAGTCAAGGATCCCAAGCCTTGTGTGGGTCTCTTAGTCAAGGATCCCAAGCCTTGTGTGGGTCTCTTAGTCAAGGATCCCTAGCCTTGTGTGGGTCTCTTAGTCAAGGATCCCAAGCCTTGTGTGGATCTCTTAGTCAAGGATCCCAAGCCTTGTGTGGGTCTCTTAGTCAAGGATCCCTAGCCTTGTGTGGGTCTCTTAGTCAAGGATCCCAAGCCTTGTGTGGGTCTCTTAGTCAAGGATCCCTAGCCTTGTGTGGGTCTCTTAGTCAAGGATCCCAAGCCTTGTGTGGGTCTCTTAGTCAAGGATCCCAAGCCTTGTGTGGGTCTCTTAGTCCAGGATCCCAAGCCTTGTGTGGGTCTCTTAGTCCAGGATCCCAAGCCTTGTGTGGGTCTCTTAGTCAAGGATCCCAAGCCTTGTGTGGGTCTCTTAGTCAAGGATCCCAAGCCTTGTGTGGGTCTCTTAGTCAAGGATCCCAAGCCTTAAGTGGGTTTCTTAGTACAGGATCCCAAGCCTTAAGTGGGTTTCTTAGTACAGGATCCCAAGCCTAAAGTGGGTTTCTTAGTACAGGATCAAAAGCCTTAAGTAGGTTTCTTACTACAGGATCCCAAGCCATATGTGGGTTTCTTAGCCAAGGGTCCTAAGCCTATTTCTCGTAGTTTAGACCCTTAAAGCAACTGGTGGCTCCATTGGCGCCCCTACCATGATGCCTAACCTTGTATATACATAAGCATTTTACCTTGCCGTAGGTAGGTAAAAATGAGACTTAATGCACTAGGGAGGATCTGAAACTTACCCTAACAAGCTAAACCCAATGTACAATAGAGTTATTACAATTCGGGGGGGGGAAGGAGAGATTTTGAGGCGGGGTTTCGCTAGTCTCCGCCTAGGCACCATATTGTACGGGAAATTTAGCATAGAGTTCTTCAGCGGCCCGCACGGAGGGAGGGTGAAAACCGGCTCCGTTTATTGGCAGGCCCAACTGTGACGTTTTCCCCCTTCAACTGATATAGCTCTATAGAAAGGTCGTCAATAAGGGGCGCACTGGAGCTCCACCTTGCTTTAAATAAATTTTTCTATTTCAAACTATGTTCTTTTAAAAATGCAAATACCGTTGTGGTAAGAATAATAAGACTCTATAACATGCTTCGTATCGGTCTCGAAAAAGTTGGTTACCAAACTCCAAATCCAATTGACAAGGATAGTCAGTCGAATACTTTTGTTCTAGACCCGGCAAAAGAGATATTCCAGATGAATCAAAGAACATTCTCAGTGCCGTTTGGCTCTTTAAAAAGTTAATATTGAAATCTCCAACCACAACTGTTGGAATAGACGAATCTTATTTCATGTCAAACCAAGGGTTAAAGTCCTCAAACACAGTTCTCAAACTTGCTAAGGAAGATTTGTACAACAATACAACAGATATAAGTTATCCTTCTATGTAAACATCTAATCAGCAACGTTCCACGTGAGAATTTCTAACAGGACTGTCGCTTCGTAAAACTCTAGTATCTCTCTCTTTAACTTCGTTTTCAGGCGTCTCTCTTAAATATATGGACGACCCAAAAGCAACTCTGCGTGCCGTACTTGGCAAGTAAATACCACCTACTTCCTTAAAAGATGGCACTCTAAAATCGTCCGTCTCTTTTTTCCACGTTTCAACAAAACATAACATTTGACTTTTCATTAATACATTGTCTGCTAAAACATCTTCTAAATGAGCATTTAAAGACTGCACGTTATGTACATAAATGTAAACGGGATCATGCACGAAAGGTAGTTCGATGCTTTTTGTGTCTCCCAACCTCTTTAGTTCCAATTCTACTAGGTTGTTTTGGGGTGAATTAGGAACTTTAAATTTTCCATCAATTTATAAACCGGAAGCGGTTTTTGCTCTACTACAAGCCACATATAAATGCGCTCTTTCAAATTTTTCTGTAGCCTTACAATGAACCACTACCGACGAGTAAGTATCACCCTGACTTTTATGTATCGTAATGGCCTCAGAAACAACCAAAGGCAATTGTTTCCTAGAAACTGAGGCATTATTTTGTCTCCATTTTCTATTAAACGACTTGATGACCTTTTCAACAGACGTCCACGAAGCGTTAATATTACTATTCAAATATAAACCGTGACATTTTTGCCTCAACAATTTCCCAACTTTGGGATCGTCAAACTCCACCCATACTCTGAACGATATTTTATCTCCGAGCCTATTTGTGCCGTACTCTATCTTTCTTAACCAACCGGTCGCGCTATTAGTTAGTCTGTCAGAGGTGTCAACACTGTTGGTCGTCATATATCTCGCGCCACACGCAAGAGTCAATTGTTTGGGCAGACCATACTTATCAGACGTTGCTAACTTCAACTTGGGAAAGTATGTTATTTTTAACTTCACTACTCAGATCACCATTGACAACATCTACTGAAACCGAAACAGCCTTTTCCGAATTCATATTTAAAAGCTTATTTTGATTGAATTGGTTTACTTCCGCGTTATTGGCGAAAAGATGTATCGCTTCTTTTGGGGGTACACGCTCAGGCGTTACCTCCAGACTACTAAAGAAATCAATATCATTTTGAGTCATACTTCCCACAGCCATTCTATTTAAAGCTTCAGCAAATATTTTATCATCTCTCTGTCTCATAATTTCCTCAAGTTCGGCAAATTCAAATTGCTCCCATATTGGGTTACCAACTAATGACGCGTAAGGATTATCTGTCTCACTTTGACCTTGAAATGCGAAATAATCGCAAACTGGTCTCAATTGGTTAAAGTCTCCAACTAGAACGACAGACACACCACCAAAATAATCAGGACAACCCATAATCTCTTGTAACCTAGCGTTTACCCGATTAAACACTTTCGCTCCAACCATTGAAATTTTGTCAATTATTACTAGTTTTACTTGACCATAGAGTAACCTGCATTTATGAAGTGTTTCATTTTCCAATCTCGATATATTTCCACCAAATTGGCTAACGGGTAAACTAAAAGTACTGTGCAAAGTTCCCCACCTATGTTAAGGGCAGCCTTGCCAGTAGGTGCGCAACGGATTACTATCGCTTCCGATGGATAACTCCCAGGCTGTTTGTTGTAAAACCTTGACACAGATTCAAATATAGCACTAATCAAAAGACTTTTGCCCACACCAGCGCCCCCTGTAACAAAGAGGCGCAACGGAGTTTCTTTACTTTTTACATGATACAAAACATGGTAATATATCTCTCTTTGTTTTGAATTCAATTTTCTAAGAAGGGCGTTGTACTCAGAGTCATTAATTAAGGTAATTGACGGAGCAACAGTATTTTCGGCATTGCCATCAATAATTTCTCTATTAATATTTCCTTAAGGTTCTTGAACCGTATTAATTAAAAAATCGGAATCATCCATAGCTAAAGATCTATCAACTTCATTTCTATGTTCTAATTCAGGCTGGATATTAGTAACATCCACTTGAATTTCTCCATTTTCAAAATCAGCTACAGCCTGTTCTACGGCTTCTTCGTCAATTTCATTGTGAAATTCTTTCCTAACTTCATTAATAGTTTCGCGACAAAGCTCAAATTCTGATTTCATATCCTTTGTCAAAATATCATTACTTTCATTGCGCCAAGGCTTAAACAACATTAATTGTTCACGATAAAAGTTATCGGGATCTTTTTCTAAATTGAATCTTCTGTACCTAATAATTTTAGCACGGCCACGTTTCCTAATAAACCCTGATTCATCTTTAAGTTTCAGCCATTTACCACAAGCTTCAACTTCATTGCTCTCTCTCTCATCAACATGATTGTGGGCGGCTTTAGTCACTCTACGGGCTTTGGAATATTCGTACCAGGCACCAAATTGAGCTAAGGTTATTGCCTCTAGTTCCCCTGGCCTTTGAACATAATGTTCTAGCATCCCAGAGGCAAAAACATCATTCCTGTCTGCTGGTAGTTCTTCAAGTTCAGATTGACTCTTAAGAATGTGTACACGATTTTCAGGGGCATTTGTGTTTATAAAAACACAGGCGCGACTGCACCTGGACACAGGAATTTGTAAACCACAGTAAGTCGCTTCCTGAGCGCTTACCTCGTGGGCATTCAAGAACTGATTAGCAATTAGTTTCAACTTCTGTTTTACTGTACATTTATCATTTTTTGCCTGTTTAGAAGCTTCGCGCAGAAGCAAAGACATCCCTCTTTGAGACTTTCCTATATATGATACAATATACATAACCAGTGCGTAAGCATCAAGAACGAATTGAATGTCCATATTCGCCTGCCAAAGACGCAACGCGCACGGATTGTAAGGACTAACTCTAGTATCTTTAGGGTGTCTTTTCAACAAAACTGTTTTCCTTTTGATGTTATAAGTAACGACATATATTCCACTTCCGACCAACCCAACTTAGCAAGCAACTCCTCAAAACTATCTACCCAAAACTCTTTTTCTTTCGATTGCAACATCTCATGCAATCTCTTTGATCTTTCCTTACATCTGAGTTCTTCCTGTACGCTACCAGGCTCTCTTAAAGCAGGGTCGTAAATTATGGTTATGGGCATAGGTGGAAACGGGATTCCAAAACGACAAACGGAATTATAATCGACCTTCTTTCTACAAGTCGTTGTGTGTCTGTGAATTTGTAATCGTGTCAACAAATCTAAATGTTCGTCATTGTGCTCAGCATCACAAGAAATAACATTTTCAATAAATTCCTCTACTTCCTTAAAATTTGAGAGATCATTTTTAAGTTTTGGAGCATCTTTTATCCAAATCAAACCATGTTGGTGGGGCGAACGTCTTTGCTGTATTTCAATTCTAAAATAATAGTCTTCTATAACGCCAAGAGGACCTAATTTCTGTAGAGCCTTGAGCAAAGCCCGAAAACGGTGGCCAAAATATCTAGCGCAAGTAACAGGATCATCCTGAATCAGTTTTGCCCTTTCAGAAAAACTTAAATTGTTAATATCATCGTTAGGTAAACTCTCCTGCCCAGAGGTTAGTCTCAAAATATTCAGTAGCTCAGGCTATTTATTTCGGCAGCCGAAAACGTTATGAAAAAGGTAGCCGTACCAAGCTCACCACGTCTAATCATACCCATCAATTCCTTTTGTCTGTGTTGCCAATTAAGGCCCGTCCACACTGAGCTATTTCGCGTCGCTTTGCGTTGCTTTGCTCGGTTTTGCGTAGGTAACGCTATCCACATTGGCAGCGAAAACATTTATCTTCGCGTTGCGCGTCCAACGCAAAGGAACGCGAGGGAATAGACTAGTAGCGAAAAAGTTTCGCGACGCTTTTAGCAAGCGCCTAGTGACAACCAATCAGAGGAAAGGAGACAGGAAAGCCAACCTGTTGACTTGTTTTTATATTGAAAATGTCGAGCTTTCTTGAGACTTCCGAATTTGAAGAAAATTTACTTATGCTGGTAAGAGATAGTCCAATTTTATGGGATAAGACGTTAAATGAGTATAAAAATAACAAGAAGAAAGAAGTTGTCTGGATAGAAATAGCCAAGAAATTGAGAAATACCCCAGGTAAGTTAAACCAAGGCTTAAGTTGTTCACTGACGATTTTCGTACTGAGTAGCATATGCTTTTTGTGACAATTTTATATAGTTGAAGATGTTCGTTTAAAATTGAAAGCTATCACAGATAAGTATGTGAGGGAGAAGAAAACTGAGGAGAAACTGAAGAGAAGCGGTGCTGGTGGAAGTTGCCGCAGACCATGGGTGTTTATGGGTCTTCTTTCCTTTCTAGCCGACACGATTTCCTCTCGAAAGTAGGGCGATATTTTTTTAAAATTACATAACAATATTCAATGTTTATGTTTCGAAAAATTTATTTATTATAGAACTGTATCAAATATGGAGCGGGAGTCTGATATTGAGGCCAGAGAAATTCTGGAGCGTTTAGCGAGTGGAGAACCACATAGCCCTGTAAACGCTGTTGAAGACCAAACGTCTGCAAATACAGACGATGCTTTGACCGGTGAGACGTCATCAAGGAAAACCCCTTTAGAGGAAGAGGATGTGCCCTCTGAATCAAGCAATGGAAAGCCCAGTTCTTCTGCCGGAGACTCAAACAGCCGAGCTTCATTGCCTACTCCTCCGAGCAGCCGAGCTTCATTGCCTACTCCTCCAAACAAAAAGTTGACAAAGAGGAAAATAAATGACCCAATTGAGGAAAAATTAGTGGAGATCATTGCGTTGAACTCATCAAATAATGAAATAGACCCTGACAAACATTTTTTATTGAGTTTATTGCCATTTTTTAATGATATGTCCAAAAAACAAAAACTGGAAATGCGCATGAAAATTATGAACTTGTTCTTGGAAGATGACAATGAGTCAAACAATTAATAAAGATGTATGAATGATTAAGCATAGTTTTCTTGCCAGGGTACAGCCCCCATGTTTGAAAAATAGCCTGCCCACGTATTTCGCAGCGCCAATACTTGTTGTGCACTACGGTTTGATCCTTGCCGTGCAATTGGAATTAATCCAGTTCCTTCAGACGCATTTCCCTCTGGTCCAATTGTGTCCACCACATTAACATCATTGTGTGGAAATGTAGTACGATCATTCATTTCTGAATCTTTTGACATCATAAAGTTGTGTAATACCACCACAGCTTGAACGATAGTTGTGGCGTTTTCAGCATTTACATTGAGTGGTTGTCGTAAACACCTCCATCTGGAAACCATTATACCAAAGGCATTCTCAATACAACGACGTGCTCTACTTAGTCGATAATTAAAAATCCTTTTAGCAACTGATAGATATTGTCCAGTAAATGGTTTCATGATGTTTTCTTTAAGAGGGAAAGCGTCATCAGCAACAAAACAGTGGGGCATTGGGTTTGGGTGACCTCTGATTAGTTTCGGTGGAGGGCAGTAATCACAATTGTCCAGAGACTGTCCTAAGCTGCACGCTGCAAAGACTCCTCCATCACTAATCCTACCAAAATTTCCAATGTCCACGAATGTAAATTTGTATGTGGCATCACAAGCGGCCATTAAAACAATGCTATGGTGTTTCTTATAATTGAAAAAAGTAGACCCCGAATTTGGCGGTGCAATCAATTGAACGTGTTTGCCATCAATGGCACCGACACAATTTGGAAAATCCCACATTGTGTCAAAATCCCTTGCTATTTCCAGCATTCTTTTCTTGGTTAAGGCCTTGAGGTGCAGTGGACAGAGAACTTTCCAAATAGCTTGGCACGTTTCTGGGATGATTTCTGCCACCGTTGATTTCCCAACTCTGTAGGCAAGGGATATTGAACGATATGTATCGCCAGTTGCCAGAAACCTTGAAATTAAAATAATATTTTGATTAAAGACATTATGAATTTGAATATTGGTACTCACCTTAATGTCAAACTCAACCGCTCAGCTGCTGATATAGGCTCTCTGAAATTTGATGGGCACTTTTGAAGAAGAGGTGTGACCAATGACAGTAAAAAGTCGAATTGCATTGGAGATAGGCGCATGTATTCCAGGAATAGATGATCATGTTTCATTTCATATGCCAAGCGCATTTTTGGGATCAAATTATGAAAATCTCCATCCACAAACCTATCCCTGAAAACATCTCGAACCCAAATACTTCGTTTCTGTTTCCTACGTCGTCTTCTAATTCGGGCAAAATTAATGCTGCACTAGCCAGTTTTACCAACCTAGTTGCGTTATCATCCGCCATGTTTGGGATGACGTCACAAGCCCGCTTTTTCTCGCGTTGCATTCAGTCTGAACAGCGAAGCAAATTGTTCGCGTTGCGCTGATTCGTGGCGCGCGTGTCAAAAGCAACGCAAAGTTGCGCGTGCCAAAGCGAAGCTCAGTGTGGACGGGCCTTTAGAAGGCGAGCTCTGTAGTCTTTCTAAAACCCTCAAACCATCATCCTGCTTAATTAAAGCATCAAGAAAACCTGCAGAAGCTAAAAGTCCAGCAGTATAATTCGACCCATCTGTTCTTTTAGTTTTCCTCATGCAAACCTGTATAGATTGAGTAACTTTCAAGGTTTCTAATCTGCCATTGGGAGGCTAGACGTTTCTCGTAACCCTAGCCGATCGCCGCGTATATCTTGAAACCAAACGATGACGAAGGAAAAGAAGCCAGAACGTACTGACTGGCGTCCATGTGGAATGGACAAAGACCTGAAGATGGTGGTGCATAGAAGCCGGTGTCAATGTGGAATTGACGAAGAACAGAAGATGGCGGTGCTTGGAAGCCAACAAGTACAGACTAGTGTCCATGTGGAGTGGATGAAAACCTGAAGATGGTGGTGCATAGAAGTTGGTGTCAATGTGGAATTGACGATGAACAGAAGATGGTGGTGCTTGGAAGCCAGCAAGTACAGACTAGTGTCCATGTGGAGTGGACGAAAACCAAAACTAGTGGTGTGGGAACTCAAGTAGAATAGCCAGCGGAGACAAACACAATTTTCCAAATTTCCGTGAACTGTCAATGCAGTCCAGAAATTGGGAACACGTTTGCTCCGATACGCAAAATGCGAACGCGGTCACGTGGGGTGTGACAGACACACACACACCCCCACACGTCCAGTGCAATACCTCTTCGTGACGTCATCGTCACTTGGAGAGGTAATAACCTTCTATATAGAAGACCTTACCGGAATTATCCTGAAAAAATTTATTTACCACCCCGTTTAAGGCTAGAAGCCATGCGGCTATTACATGACCACACTTTATCAGCTAACAGGGGCAAAGATAAGACCCTAAGTAAACCGACATTTAGATATTGGTGGCCAACCATAGTTAGTGATGTCCAGGACTATGTTAGAGGATGTACACTATGCCAACAATTTAAGGCTAGGAATAGAAAAAAGCCAGGGCTAATGCAACCCTCTGAAATAACAAGTCCTTGGAACCAAATTAGTGTCGATGTTATGCGACCTTTTCCCCAAAGTAGGCACCATTATAAATACCTTATAGTCTTTCTCGATTACATGAGAAAATTCGTGGAGATGATACCACTTAAGACTATTACAGCTAAGACTTGTGTCCAAGCTTTTAAGTCTATTATTTCTAGGTGGGGAGCTCCTAAAGCTATCCTTAGTGATAGAGGGGTACAATTTACCTCGAAACTTTGGCTGCAAACTTGCAGAGCTTTAAGAATTAACCCAAAGTTCACCACCCCTACACGCCTAAGGGAAATCCCACCGAACGAGTCAAGGAGTAATAGGCGAGCTTATATCATTCTATGTAGGGAATCATCATGATAGATGGGATGAATCCCTTGACCTTCTTCAATTTGCAATTAATTCTGCACCCCATGAAACTTCGGGAAGATCCCCTTTCTTTTTGAATTTAGGGCGGGAGCCACGTCTCCCTTGGGATTTAGAAATTGACGAACCCATTCAGGACCCTGATGACCCAGATCGTACTAAGGCATTAAAAGTTCTTAGGGAACAATTAGAATTCAGTAATGAATTATCTAAGTTAGCCAAAGGTCACCAGAAGAAATACTATGACCTCCGTCATGACCCTCTAGAATTTGACGTAGGAACATTAGTATGGATGGAAACACATCCTTTGTCAAGAACGACAGGCCAGCTTATGAAAAAGCTCAGTCCCAAATGAGCAGGTCCCTTTAAAATAGTTGCAAAACATTCTCCCGTAGTTTACGAGTTAGAAGACGCTAACTCAGGACAGAATGTAGGGAAAGTTAATTTAGAGCATCTAAAACTCTACTGGACGAATGTAGCTGTCTTCGACAATGAAGGAAGTGCCCCCACTTCTCAATCCAAAATTGCAGATGATCCTGAGCCTAGTCCCGCACCGAACGGTGGTACCTCATCTTCTACTTTACCGTCACCGCCTCGGGAGGGTCAGGAAGTCGATCAACCGATCATTCCCGCTATTCCAGATGTCCCTCATACGTCGACATCATCTAGATGATCAAGCAGCGGATCAACAGATCCCTCCTGCAGTTCCAGATGATTCACATCAACCAACGGAGTCTGATAGTGAACCGGGCATGGCCCTTTTTGAAGACCCTCCTCTCCTAATCCATACCTATCATGATATGCGAGCTTTCCAGCTCAATCATCCTTCTACTGATAGTCCGCCTTCTGTGGCAGGGGAGGCTTCCCCGTCTGATCATGAAAAATCAGTCGCGGAACCAGAGCAACACAAGTCAACTTCCAGTTTTACAGAAGAAATTCTAACGCCGGAACACAAATCAACGTCTTCTGAACAATTAATATCGGAACCGGCATTACACCATTCACTTTCTTCTGGTTTTTCGGAATAAATAGTACCTCATGAACCGATTTCTCAATCGCAATCCCAATAGCTGCGTGCGTCTGACAGTTCATCGACCACGTTATCAGAGTCTATGAGAACTCCTAGATTAAACAGGGCTACCTTACCCGATATTTGTTTAGAACCTTTTCGATTGGGATGGCGACGAGAGGTGTGTAAGAGGGCAACGATTTGGCCAGGAGGTAACGAAGTCGATATCTATTACCGACCTCCCGACAATAAAAGATTAAGGTCACTGTATGAGGTCCAGGTTTACCTTCAGACTAATAACGTCCCGAACCTAACAAGAGAACATTTCTGTTTTTCCCGAGAGCCAATCTCTTTTTCCCATGGGAGTTTATCTCCCAAGCCTCTAAGAGACCTTATTAGTAACATATCTTTATAGATGGCGAAGAAATATGAGGCCGCTCCGTGGCGTTTTGAATTGCTTAGGGAAATTAAAAGGAAATAATGTACGACATCAAAGCCGACAAGCTTGACGGGAAAGTCGATTGAAATTTTAGAAAAGTATTGTCCAACGGTAAAAAACCGACTAGAACGATGTCGAAATTGTAACGACATCGGACATAAAGCTTGCGAATGTTATATGCCTAATCGGTTCACAAACTCCAAGGATTCGTGCCCAATGTGCTACACCCAGGGGCATTCGACAGACAATTGTCCTTTGGAGGAGGAAGAGTTGTGGAAGTTCCCCTGGAAGAAATGAACGAATTGTTCGAGCCTGGTGGGATTGTACCTTTAAGTGTGTCTTCTTCTTCTTCCTGACACGAAGAAACGTCCGGGTTTAACCCTATACCAGAAGTGATCCCTAACACAGGCACAGCCTTTGATACTTTTTCTCTAACACCATACCTGCTTCCATTTACTCCACTGCCTAAAGTTCCTGAACCAGAGACGTCCTACAAAAAACTTAGGGCGCTAGCCCTTGCTAACCCGGGTCCAATCCGAATAAATGAATCTCCTAATCCTCCCCCACTTCCTTCTTCTCATTAATGGCAACCTTTACCGGAAACCCTTAGTGAGGATGAAGAAAATTGGGAACGTTTTGGTTCAATGGGGTGGGTACCAAAAAGAAACTTCCCTACACTCTTAAAAATGTTGGGTTGTTTCTGACCCAAAGTGGGTTATTTTTCAACTCTTTGCTGGGTCAGTATTCAACCGACCCATTTTTTGGGTTGTTGTTCCTTGACCCTAGAGCTGGTAGTTTATTTAACACAATGTTGAGTCAACGTAAACGATAACTTAGATTTGGGCTAAACAGTAACCACATTACTGGCGAAATTGTAAAATCATATTTGGGTAAAAAACAACCCTAGCAAGGGTTAATTGTAATTTTGACGCAACTTTGGGATAAAAGGTAGCCACAAATTGGGTTAAATTCTTACATAATTTTGGGTTGAACGAAACCCTAATTTGTTTTGTTTAAAACCTCTCAAAATAGAACCCAAATTGCCGTTTATTACATAGCTAAGCGTTTTTTCCCACCTCACGTTCCATATTTCAGCTTCCACCATATTGTAAGATCGCTGATTAGTTTTATTTGACGTATGTCACGGAGAGGTTCTAATTTCGTCTGTTGGCAAATCGGAGAAAATGTGCTCTCAATTTCCGGACCACATTTACAGGTCCCGGAAATTTGGAAAATTGCATTCAAATGAATTGCATACCAATGGTGGGGCTCCACCAAACGTACACGCAATTGCGCTGTTCTGATCCATTACTAAGATTCGAAGCCTTATGTATTTGAGTAAGACGAAACAACAGGCGTATACTTCATTTAAAACGTCAACATTAGTCTGTATCTCAATAGTGTTCAATAGTAATTTTTTAAAACGACGCAACCCGCAATAAAGTAAATAACTATCGAAGAAAATGTTTAATATTAATTGTATTTATTTTAATATTTAAGATAATCATGTTTATCAACTCAAAATTAAAAGAGAAAGAGTAACAAAGTCGCCTAAACATCCATCTAGCGTTCAATATCGTGTATTTGTAGGCTAGGTTGGCCTAAAATTGGAAATGACCCAATTTGGGTTACTTCAATAACCAAATTTTTTGGGTTTGAAACAACCCCATCCCAAACTACCGGGGAATGTTTATTCATCTGCTACTGGGTTATTTTTTTAACCAAATTTTAGTTAAAACTCAAATAGCCCAACTCATTCAACCCATGAGTTTTAAGAGTGTATTCCCATCTACAGTTCCTGACGCTAGGCACCCGTTAATCTGGAATACAGTTATCTGTTGGAGATGCCATAAACGTGGAGATCATGTAGTGTCGGACTGTCCCGGAAGAAGGAGTAAGGCAGCGGAGCAATGAAGGGAAGCCAGGAGACTAGCCCCTTTGGAAGACAAATGTAAAAAGGAAGAGAGCCAGCAATGAAAACTAAAAAAAAAACTGTCTCAATAGTACCCCTGCAAAGATCTTATGGGTTCCTCGGGGTAACCCTTTCTTTGCGATAAAAACAGTTCCTAAAAATGGGGGATGTAAAACATGGCTGCCAGATTCCTAGGAGTTTCTACTCCTTGGATCTGGCAGGGTATATATGCCTCCATGTTACATGCTCCTCCTCCCTTCAATATAATTTTTGTTAGTCAGTAATCAGCTCTCAGAGCGAGCAAGTTATTATTTGGTTAATCAGTCGAAGTGTATTACTATTTCGGGTTTATCCCTTTTTTCATTTATTAATAAAAAATCTCTAGACGACTCGTCTAGTTTTTGGATAATTAAAGTAAGTTGTCTTTGATTCGTTTTTATGGCCCTCGGGAGAATCTCCCTATTTAGTTATTTTCTATTATGGGTTACAAGGGTTTCTTTGTATTTTTATAAGTGTACGCAATTTTTATCTTTGTAATATTGAGAATCAAGTAAGTTCCACAAAAAGGGAAAATTAAAACGATTTTTTCTTTTTTTTAGTTTAATGACGAATTAGTTAACAGGTAATAAAGTTTGATAAAACAAATACTTAAAAACGAGCTTTGTTTGTTTGTATTTTTGCTTTATGCACAGTAACAATTCGTTGATAATTTGACAAACTGCGTGTTTTACATCATTTACACCATAGCAAGGTTAAGATTTAAACTGCTATATTTCGCCAATTACTACTTTTGAAGAAAAAAGCCCGGAATTAGAAAACAAATTTATTGTTTTTGAGAGCTGTTTGCTAATGCTTTTTAAATATTGCATAACTTGCCGACGAACTGTGATCAGTATTGATAAAACCACCTATGGTTCTGCAATTATTATCAAAACATCTTTAATAGAAGGCCACGTATGCAGTTGGACTAGCCAGATATCCAGGGGTAAAACGTTTTAGGGAAATATTATCCTTGCTTCCATCCTTTATTCCATGGGAAATTTTCCCACAAAATTTCTTACAACGTTGAGACTCGCAAATATTTTGGTATTTACTGAGGCCACATACTATCGATACCAGAAAGTTCTCATATCTATCACACAGAAAGTAAACACTAAATGAAGAACAATTATAGTTTGTAATATTTTCAACGAAAAACCATCTTCCCCAGGTTTGGAAAGTTCAACAATAATGTTTGTTAGAAGAGCATAAAAACAAGGACGTTGCTTTATGTGGTCATGGTCGTGCTGATTCTCCGGGCTATTCAGCCATTGGTCCCTGGGTGCAGGTAATTTCAAACCACGTTTATTGGTGCACCCAGTCACCTAACATGCCCGGAAACATAAGGGATAAATGGCAATCCCTTTTAAATCATATTGCTAATAGGCACGAAAATCACGGAGGAACTTTCGAGAAGTGCCTTCACGGACCGTTGTTAGATCACCACGAAAGATTATGCCATGATCCCAGTAAATATTTACAATTCCAAATGGTCACTTGATTGTTATTGAATGATTTTGAATCTCTGTTTTCTAAGCTTCAGATTGTCATGAAAAAATTTCATCTAATGTAAACGCACCGCGGCTACTAAAAGCTCTCGAGAAAGTTTCACCAAAATGGCAAACTTATTCCTTAGAGGTGTTTCACAGTGTGCTACTCTTAAAGTGGACAAAAAGAGTACATTTCTTTTATTCAGGCATGCTTGCTAGGTAACTCTTTATAAGTTACTTACAGATATCTAAATTGTCATTTTAGAAACTTGCTAGCGGTTATGCGTTATAATGATATTGGGTCGAAATCACAAGAAACAACTTTGGCGGGAGAACTTAGATGGAACATAGTCTACCCAAAAGCTAAAGGGGGAAGCCTGTAGCTAAACCTATTTTGACTCTAAGCACTCATAGTAAGTCATTCTTTTGAGCTAAAACCTTCTCGAAAAGTAAAGCCAAATTTAAGGACATAGTGCCAGCTAAACCCAGGTTTTATACAGTTTAGATTGCATAAATCAACTTCTGGCAGAAGCTGTTGCAGAATTTTCTAGAGGAAATATTGATTCAATAGTTACAGAAGAAGTTCCCAAATTTGGTACACTATCAGAAAAGCATTCAGAAAATATTGACCAATCAGAAATTATGGCCATGCACAAGAGTCGGTTCTCGAAAACATAAACTAATTATTGTATTGGAAAGTAGTAATTAGTTATATGAACTAAATTATAAATTTGTCTTTATTAAAATTTCACAAAATGGATGAATCTTTCCTATTATTACATATTAATATCTGGGGTACTTGAAACCACTATATTCTTCAGATGAGAAGGCTTGCCCAATTTTATTAACAGCGCAACTTGGAATAACTCTCCTACGAAACCTTCCTAATTTCCTCCATACATTCATGGTAAATTGTCTATAAGCGCAATATCTCCATTTCCTATTTGAGAAAACCTCATTTGAATTAGTTTTCATAATAGAGGCTGCTTCTGTGAAAAACGTTACTCGTGAACTTCGTGATTTCCTCTATCATTTGTCTCTCGCATTTATAGAAGGACAACTGTGTCCAGAACATGCCGATTTAAGCAGGCTGGCTCAAAAAATGGGAGGGTTATCACGCATTGATAGGGTCCATGCTTTTGTCCCATCTTTGCAATTTCTTTGCAACACACACTTTCTACACCAGTAAGCATAGCCACACAATTATTGCAAGTACACCTATTATATAACCGGATCAAATAATTAACTAATATAAAAGCAATAGGCACAAGCTGCTAAGAGAAGCGTTATGCCTTGTCATAGTTGTGAAATTTTTATTTAATAATTTACTAACCAAAGTTTAGTTCCCACTCTTTGCGGGTTAACATCTTTGTTTATTTCCTCATCTACACTTTCATCATCATCATCGTTATTTAAAAGATGTTCATAATCAATCATCAAAGGTTCATTTTGATACGGTTCGTCGATGTTATTAGGGAAATTCATTTCGTATTTGAAATTGATTCAGACAGCAAAGCAGACTACCAAATATTATCTTCTCTCGGAAATTTTCGCGCCTCGAGCCTAAACCTCACGGGATTGGCTAATTTGGCTCGGTCCCCAAAGACCCTTTCATAGGCCTGTAGGTAACTGTCCTAAAATCGATACCCATTGCTAAGCCTAACAATTTTTCAAAAATTAAATAATCGTTGAAAAAATTATTTGAAACATCGGAAAATTTTTTTTATTGCATATTTAATAAAATAGAATCAGGGAAAAAATAAATATGGCACTTAAATTTTCAGCGGATAGTCTCCCTTTAAAAAAAGTAACGGACAAAGACTGTAGAAAAAGGTAGTACATGTGTGTTAAGAGCAGAAAATGTATGAGACTTATGGAAAATGTGAATATTGACCTTACGGAAATATTTCTGAAATTCTAGCTTCAAAACGAGTCTCCTTTACCAGAAGTCCTTTAAATTAACCTAGGATGTAAACAATTACAATACCTGGTATAGCGTACTTCTCTGCTGGGGTAGGAACTCCTTTTAACTCCATGGTTTTCCCCCTTTCCTAACGCTGCTAGAAATCGCGAAGTCTTTCTTCACGGGGCGTGACTTCTTCAGCCCACGAATGCTGGATCTCTAAAGGGACCGGAAAAAGGGGTGGATCCCTTTATATTGCAAGTATGCTTTACAAAAAATAGAGCAGGGAACGGGCCCGGTCGTTGAATTGGTTTTTTTTTCAAAATTTTTATGAAGAATTATAAAAAAACTGTAATGCCTTGACTGAGGGCTCGCTTTTACAGTGAAAGGGGGCGTTTTCCGGTCCCTTTAGAGATCCAACGTTCATTTTCATCCAATAACGGTTTCTCCTCCAATAGAGCAAATTTTGGCGCACGAGTCGCACCTAAACCGGAGATCTGAGAAAAATATGGCGAGGTGGCGAATGTGTCGCCCTTTTTCATTATTTCTACACAAGAGAGGGGAGACCCAAACCCCGCTTTTGGTTATTATTATTGGGGGCAGCGGGGCTCACGCCCTAGCACCGATTCCAAAGGCATATTGTGCACTCTCATATTAAGGCCTTGGAGAGACCCGTGGCTGCGGCGTTACGTATAATTCATTCCACCGTCATGGAAGGGACCCGCGAGTGCTCCACACTGTGAATCAAAGTGATCTGATCTGAGTGAGGCGAAGTAATCGCACTCGCACAGTATGTGAGAGGGAGTTTCTTCCTTCTCCTGGCACGACCGGCAGAGAGGGTCGTCACTGTTATATTTATGGTGGCTTTAAAATCAATTGAGTTTACTTGGATGAACTTTTTATTTACATTAAAAGATTAGATTACAATTCAGTGTTATCAGTCCTACTCTAGCTCCGGTATGTCACTCAACTGGTAGCGCGCGTACAAAGTATTTGTTGGAATATTAAGGAAATGATGGAGCGGCAATTAAACGTTAATAAACTTTTATTAATATAAATTAAATAAACTGGTTAAACGAACAATTAAACATAATACTAAGTTCCGTGATTTAAACATATCGTTACTAATTACACGCGGCGGCAAACCGGAGCAGACTAAGTTACTAACTAACTGACTCCCACACGGTCTCGGAAAACTCTAAAGAAATCTAAACATAGATCCTCCTCATTACAGTTCGGTTTGATTCAATTCTAATCTGATCACGGCTGGTTCGGTTCAGTTCAGTTCATTTCATTGTAATGATTATATTTATCTCGGAGAACTAATTTATACTAACACTCCCCCTGCCGGGAGTGTGGCGCGCTCCTGTAAGCCCAGCTTCTGGGCGGCAAAGTTTGAGGGAATACGACACATGTCGGCGATCCTACCCTATAGGTGCCGACTGTCCCGTGTCCGCCGGAGGTGACTAACCCCAACTCCACCTTCCGTCACCTCCCAAGTAAACCTCATTTCCTTCCCTGCTTATCCACATACGACCTAGCGGCCCCCGTCTGTGCTGGGCCGCGTAGGGTCTCCCGCTCCATTCTTCCTGGTGCTCAAGGCCTAACGGCTAAGCACTAGTGCTCGTAGGTGGAAAAAAAAAAGATCAACTATATCATGTGTAACATATCACAGCAAATTAGGAATTTAGGTCGATTTAACAATTTTGTAAAAATATCCGCGACATTAGATTTGGATGGAACAAATTTAACATTAAAATATTTTTGTTCTAATTTTTCTCTCACAAAATGGTACCTTATATCAATATGTTTAGAACGTTGATTTTCAATATTGTCATTTGTAAAGCTAATTGCTGATTGACTATCACTATACAAAGTTGGCGTCGGAAATTTGACCATAAATAGTTCTAATTCTTTTACGATGGGCTGTAGCCATAAGAGTTCCTTAACTGCTTCTGCGATTGCCACATATTCCGCTTCCATCGTCGATAAAGATACTGATTTTTGCTTCAACGACCGCCATGTTACTGGTGCTTGTCCCACGAACGTAACGTACCCGCACATCGATCGTCTCGTATCACGATCCGATGCCCGGTGTAAATTCGTAGCGAGAGATCGGTTGATTTCTTGTAAATTATTCCTTGACTAGACGTGGTTAAAACGTATCGTAGTAATTGACACAATAATCGCCAGTGTTTGTACCCTGGGTTACTACTGAATTGTGCGAGTGTAACGATGGAGAACAGGATATCCGGTCGCGTACGTTGTGCCAGGAAAAGTAAAGATCCCACTAATGATTTATAGGGATATTGACTCATTTCTTTCGTTTCCTCCTCTGTACTCTGACTGTCATTCCTCGTTAGAATGGCGCTCTCAGGAATCGGTAGACTAACGGGTTCTTCAGAAGTGATGTTGAACTTCTCTCCAAGCTTCTTAATATACAGGGTGTTTGTGAAAGGTCCATCAATAATGAAAGGGCGTATTTATTGGGCCATTTTGAGTCGAAAATGTTCTATGACATTTTTCCGTTCGGGCCACTGTTTTCAAGTTATGATTGGAGTAATTTACGGATGACCCCTTAAATTTAATTAAGAAATTGAAAGACAGCGCTAATTTAATGAAGGGGTCATCCCTAAAATATTCAAATCATAACTCGAAAACCGTGGCTCGGACGGCAAAATGTCATAGAACATTTTCGACTCAAAATGGCCCAATAAATACGCCCTTTCATTATTGATGGACTTTTCACAAACACCCTGTATGTTTCTTGATGTAGCTTCACAGTGAAGTCTTCTTTTGTACTAAAATCTACTCCTAGTTTCTTTCGAATTGGTCCTAAGTTCTTTATTTCATAGAAGGTTGACAGGGTATGATGTAGGTCTTGTATATCCTTGCTTGTTTTCCCAAGAACTACCAAATCATCAACATATACTAGGATGATCGCCCGGTATGGTACATAGTATACGCAGTTTGTGCCGATGAGTTTCGTCAGGCCCATTTCCTTGAAAGTTTTGTCTAACTCCAAAAACCAACGGCGTCCACTCTGCTGCAATCCGTATAGGGCCTTGCGTAATTTCAAACAGTGTGTCTCCTGTTTGCCCTCGTCAAATCCCGGTATCATTTTCATGTAAATTTCGTAGTCTAAATTCCCATATAAATATGCATTCTTGACATCGAAATGATTATTTACCCATCCGAGTTGCACGATGAATATGGCAATGAAGAATCTTATTAGGGAAAATTGAATGACCGGTGAAAAAGTATTGTCGTAATCAACTCCTTCGGTTTGTCCAAAACCTTGTGCTACAAGTCTTGCTCGGTATCGTATAATATTCCCATCTGGGTCGCGTTTCACAGCGTATACCCATCTACATCCGATTACTTTCTTGTTTGCTGGTTTCTCGGTTACTTCTATTACATCTCGTTCCTTGATGGTGTTGACTTCATCTTGCATTGCTGCCCACCATTCGGATTTCTGTGGTGACTGTATGGCCTCTTTATAGTTCCGGGGTACAATGATCCTTGCGCAATGTGCCTCGTAAATTTCGGCAATATCATCTTCTGTGATCTTTGCCATAAGGGCCTTTGTTTCAACCTTTTTCCGGCTGAGAATAGTGGATTCTCTTAACCCTTCCCGTCGTGGAAGGGCTTGTACTTCTGGTTTCGACCTGAACTGTCGTCGTTTATCAGTTTTGCCAGCGGCTAACCCACCCTGTAATCCATTTTCCTGTATTGTTTCTTCCTCATCGTGATTTTCATTTGCTAGGGGTTTTTCTTCTTCTTCACTTTCCTTCCCGTCTCCGTCTTGTCCCCCTTCTTTATGGGATGTGTCTGCAGCGAGCTCGTCCGTGTATTCCGCATCTTCCTCCTTATCCAAACACCAGTTTAGAAGGGGCGTACTATTAGCGTCGAAAAGATTAGCATCGAATGAGAATAGCGTCGAAAATTTTATGTTGGAGCAATAGCACCGAATGGAAGTGAATCGAAAATCTTAGCATCGAATAGAATAGTGTCGAAAGGAAAAGCATCGAGGGCGTCAAGCCTGCCATTGGAATAGTGTCGAAAATATTTTATAAAATTAGGATTAATGGCGAAAGGAATATCGTCGAATTTATGTGATTGAGATTAGTATCGAAAAGATTTGTATTTAAGTAAGCCAATACTTGACATTTGCTCATCAATGAAAAATAAGCTTTTACGACCACTCTCCGATTCAATTTTCCAGCGTAAAAATCCCCTCTGTGCAGGGTTTTAGAATACCTTGGGCCAATGTGTACCTCTTTGGTAGGATTCTAACCAACACTTGATTCTGATTAATTAGACCACGGGGAGTTCGACAAAAATTGTGAAAATATTCTAAACCCTACGCAAGTTGGTCAAAAATGTTTTGGAAAATTTGAAAATTGCATATTATTATTGAGACCGTTGACCGCCTAAACGCGTTCTGCACGCAATCTTGAAAAATTACTAGTGGAAAAACATAATAACAAGGGCTCGCGACGGAAATATAGCTATGAAATTTTAAACACCGCTGAAAAATTTACAATTCTTATATCAGGATAGAAAAATATTTTGAAGAAAACTCCACTTTGAAAAGTAAACAATATTTTGGAGAGACGTAATATTATTTCGAAACGTAAATGAAGATAACAATATTTTGGAAAAGGCATAATATTATTCGGAAAACTAACTCAATGTAAACATCCATATTTAGGAAAAGGCATAATATTATTTGGGAAATAAATGAAGATAATCAAAAATATTTTGGAAAAGGCGTAATATTGTTTCGAAATAAATGAAGATAAACCACAATATTTTGGAAAAGGCGTAATATTATTTCGAAATAAATGAAGATAAACCACAATATTTTGGAAAAGGCGTAATATTATTTGGGAAATATATGAAGATAAACAACAGTATTTTGGAAAAGGTGTAATATTATTTTGGAAACTAAATAAATGAATATATCAAATTTTTGGAAAAGGTATAACAATATTTGGGTAGTAATTGAAGAGAAACAACATAAAATTTTGGAAAAGGCGTAATATTATTTCAAAACGTACATGAAGATAAACAACAATATTTTGGAAAAGGCGTAACATAATTTGGGAAGTAAATTAAGGTAAACAATATTTTGGAAAAGGCGTAATATTATTAGGGAAATATATGAAGATAAACAACAATATTTTGCAAAAGGCGTAATATTATTTAGGAAGCTAAATAAATGAAATTATCAAATTTTGGAAAAGGTATAATATTATTTGGGAAATATATGAAGATAAACCACAATATTTTGGAAAAGGCGTAATATTATTTAGGAAACTAAATAAATGAATATATCAAATTTTTGGAAAAGGTATAACAATATTTGGGAAGTAATTGAAGAGAAACAACATAAAATTTTGGAAAAGGCGTAATATTATTTCAAAACGTACATGAAGATAAACAACAATATTTTGGAAAAGGCGTAACATAATTTGGGAAGTAAATTAAGGTAAACAATATTTTGGAAAAGGCGTAACATAATTTGGGAAGTAAATTAAGGTAAACAATATTTTGGAAAAGGCGTAATATTATTGGGAAAATATATGAAGATAAACAACAATATTTTGGAAAAGGTGTAATATTATTTTGGAAACTAAATAAATGAAATTATCAAATTTTGGAAAAGGTATAATATTATTTGGGAAATATATGAAGATAAACAACAACATTTTGGAAAAGGCGTAATATTGTTTAGGAAACTAAATAAATGAAAATATCAAATTTTGGAAAAGGTATAATATTATTTAGGAAACTAAATAAATGATAATATCAAATATTGGAAAAGGTATAATATTATTTTGGAAGTAAATGAAGATCAAAAAAAATTTTGGAAAAGGCGTGATATTATTTCGAAACGTACATGAAGATAAACAACAATATTTTGGAATAGGCGAAACATAATTTGGGAAATAAATTAAGATAAACATCAATATTTTACAAAAGGCATAATATTGTTTGGGAAGTAATTGAAACATTTTTCTGAAATATTTTTCCAAAATAAAATTACACCTTTTTCAAAATTTTCTTGTTTATCTTCATTTACTTTTCGAAATAATATTACGCCTTTGCAAAATTTTGTTGTTTATTTTCATTACCTTTCAAAATATTTTACGTAGGTGTTTAAAATTTTGTTGTTTATTTTCATTACCTTTCAAAATATTTTACGCAGGTGTTTAAAATTTCATAGATTTATTTCCGTCGCGAGTCTGTTGTTATTTTGTTTACCCCCTAGAATTTTTCAAGATTGAGAGCAGAACGCGTTTAGGCGCTCAGCGGTCTTAATGGTGGTAAGTACATGCAATTTTGAAATTTCAAAACGTTTTTGATCAACTTTCGGCCAGTTTAGAATTTGTTCTCTTCGTTTTTCGAACTCCTCGTGGTCTAATTAATCAGAATGAAGTAAAATCCTACCAATTCTTGGTCTAATTACGTCACTTTTTAAGGTAATTTAGTCAAGCTTTCATTTGTTTAATGAGGACTCAACGTCATTATTGAGAATAAATAACTTGAACCTAACCTCACCTCATCTGAAACTAACCGAACCAAGCCTAACTTCAACCTAACCAAACCTAATAAGCCACTTACCCATCACAAGCTACGTTTCGACTATAATGACGTTCGACATAGTTCCGTGTCGACCGTATTCCGATTTTATTATTTTCATCCTCATTCCATTCGATACTAATCAAATTTGTCAAAATGTGGTTCGCTGCTAATCCTAAGAAAGCGAATTTTTTCGACTTTAAGGACGTTCGATACAATTCCTTTCGACTCTAGGTTAAATAAGTAAATTGAAGGAGCAACTTTCTATTCGACATTAATCAATTCGATACTATTATGCGACCCCGTTTAGAACTCCTTCGTCAGTCTTCTGTTGTAAGACTTCCATTCCTAACTGTTCTTTATCAAAAGCCACGTGTTTGGTTTCTACGGTTTTTCGTTCTTCTGGATAATATATCCGGTATCCTCTTGTTTTGAAAGCATATCCGATTAGGATCCCCAGTTTCGCTCTTTGGTGCAGTTTGCTCCTTCTCTGTTGTTTAGGTAAGTGGACAAAAGCTAACCATCCAAATCGTTTCAAATAATTTGCACTCGGCTTTCGACCATTCCAGCGTTCGAAGGGTACTTTCTCTCCGAGTAAGGAGTGCCTGAGACGATTCTTCAGGTATGTTGACGTGCGTACTACTTCTGTTCATAAATTTAATCGCAGTTTTGCATCGGCCAGGAGTGTTCGGGTCATGTCCAACAGCGTTCTGTTAACTCTCTCTGCGATGCCATTCATCTGGGGTGAGTACACATTGGTCCTTTGATGAATAATCCCGGATACTTCGCATAATGTGGTGAAATACTGGGCGCAATACTCTAGACCGTTATCTGTCCTGATGGCTCCGATTTTCCTTCCCGACTGATTTTCAACTTGCTTTTTAAATAGTTGAAAATAGTGAAAGACATCGTTTTTCTTTTCCATTATGTATATCCAGATGAAACGACTGTAGTCATCTATAAAAGTTACGTAGTACCGACCTCCCCCTATCGAAGTTATTGGCGATGGTCCCCACACATCGGAGTGTACTAGTTCTAATGGTTTCGTGCTTCTAACGGTTTCAAGATTCGGATGATGTTTCCTGGTACTCTTACTTAAGGCGCAAGGCACACACGTCTCCAAATCACCATCTAACTTGTCCAGGCCACTAAGCATCTCGTATTTTGACATATACTTCAGATCTTGTCCATTTACGTGTCCCAGTCTTTTATGCCATTTGTTCATTAAGTTTGATGTCTTTACACTAGCTGTTTGATTCTCATACTGACTTTCGTCAATCAGGACTGCCGCGTTAGCCAATGTATAAAAATTGTCTTCCGTTAGGGGTGCGGTGAATGCGAATTGTCCCTCTTCATCATACGCGGTGTAAGCTGATCTGCAGATTACGCCTTTGTATCCGCCTTGATCAATCAAACGGCCCGAGATCAGATTTCTGCGCATGCTTGGTGTATATACGACGTCTTTCAGTCTGAATATATCTTTACCATTGATCTGGATATGAATGTCGCCGGTTCCTTGTATGGTAGTCGTTCCTTCGCCGCAGGACGCTCTGGCTGATAATGGTTTGTAGTTAATAAACCATTCCCGTTTGTTGCAAAAATGGTGCGTTGCCGCTGTATCCAAAATCCAGGCATTTGAGGTGATTGTTTCTGAACAATGAGCTGCTGCTATAAACGTACGTTTCTCCGCCCTTCCTTCTCGTTGGAAATTCTCTCGTCGATTATTATTATAATTTCTCTGTGGTTTCCGACACTCATTTGCCTTGTATCCCGTTTTTCCACAATTGTAGCAGGCTCCTTGAAATCTATTTCGTTGAAATTCTCTATTCGGTACTTGAGGCCTTCCTTTTTGGTTATTGCGAGATTTCATCTGCGTCATGAATTCCTCTGAGCTCTGTTCCTTGAGTTTATGTTTCTCCGATTGTCTAGCATATTCGGCAATTAAAAGATCTTCTATCTTCGTTGGTATGAAATCTTTAGTTTCAAAACGGTAAATTTGCTGTACCAAAGGGTCGTATGATTCAGGCAGTGATGAAATCAATTGGTAAGCGACATCCTTATCGAGCAATGTTTATCCGGCTTCTTCCAGTTGATCCTTTATGCTGTACACGCGACTAATGAAATCGGTCATCGTTTCTAGAGGTTCATAGTCTGAGGTGTAAAACACCCTCCTTAAAGCCCCAATTCGTGCCCTACTTATTGGCTGAAGTGCAGCTCGTAACTTGTTCCATGCTTCATGGGGGGTTTTTGTAGTCTTAATGAGACTCCGTGTTTTAGTTGACAAACTCAAAGCCAAAATAGAGAATGCGGTTTCTTTACGTGATTCGTACTTTTCCTTTTCAGCTGCTGTCGCCGACGCTGCTGGTTCAGTTGTATCCGTACTTACTATACTCCACAAACCGCGATCTCATTATATCCATTCCATCGCGTATCGCCAGTTCGCATAGTTATCGGCTTCCATGCTTCATGGGGGGTTTTTGTAGTCTTAATGAGACTCCGTGTTTTAGTTGACAAACTCAAAGCCAAAATAGAGAATGCGGTTTCTTTACGTGATTCGTACTTTTCCTTTTCAGCTGCTGTCGCCGACGCAGCTGGTTCAGTTGTATCCGTACTTACTATACTCCACAAACCGCGATCTCTTAATATCCATTCCATCGCGTATCGCCAGTTCGCATAGTTATCGGCTTCCAAAATTGGAAGTTGTCCGTTTAAAATCGCGTTTCCGCCCGTCGCCATTTGCCTGTTACGTCACGAACACCTTGTAACCCGTAATGTACAACTTTACTCACAACTCGTTCCTAAGCCTCGGACTCCACCAATCCCAACCACGCTCTGCTACCATTTGTTGGAATATTAAGGAAATGATGGAGCGGCAATTAAACGTTAATAAACTTTTATTAATATAAATTAAATAAACTGGTTAAACGAACAATTAAACATAATACTAAGTTCCGTGATTTAAACATATCGTTACTAATTACACGCGGCGGCAAACCGGAGCAGACTAAGTTACTAACTAACTGACTCCCACACGGTCTCGGAAAACTCTAAAGAAATCTAAACATAGATCCTCCTCATTACAGTTCGGTTTGATTCAATTCTAATCTGATCACGGCTGGTTCGGTTCAGTTCAGTTCAGTTCATTTCATTTGATTATATTTATCTCGGAGAACTAATTTATACTAACAGTATTTAATATATATATAGCTGCCGTAGTACTTTTTTAACCCTTACGACTTTATCTTGACTAATACATGCTTTTTTAATCCGAAGTCTACTATTAGTTTTTTATCCTAATAGTAGACATTTATACATCAACTTTTTTTAATTATTATTATCCCGGAGAGAACCACGCAGGTGTTTTTAATGGTCTTCCATAGGCGGATGTTCTTGTTGGTTGCCGTGGTTGCTCTTGAAGTGTTAGCGGATGTGCCCTTGTGTTGTTTGCCAAGTCTTGTTGTGGTTGTTGATCTGGTTGTTGGTGGTTATATGTGATATCCGCTCGTGAGATTGTAGAGGGGTCTTCGGTCCGAGCATCTCTTTTTCTATCTGCGCGTAGCGAGTTTGCGCGGGATTAAACGTCATGGAGGCATATTCGACGGGTTTACCCTGTTGGAGGAGAACGGCGCCAACACCATGTTGGCTGGCGTCCATGGAGACTGTGTTCAGCAATTGTGGGTCGTAAAATGTCAATACGGGAGAGGAAGATATGGTAGGCTTAAGATCTTCGGAAGCGCGTTGATGTGATTCATCCCATTGAAATATCGTGCCTTGCTTGAGTAAAGGTCGTAGCGGAGCTGTTCGTTCAGAGTATCCAGGTATAAATTTGGCCAGGAAGTTTATCATCCCCATTAAGCGTAAGAGTGCAGGCTCATCCGTTGGGGAAGGTAGTTCACGTATGGTTTTAATCTTTTCCGGGTCGACAGCTACTCCCGTTGGTGTGATGATATGACCCAGGTAATTGATACGCTGAACACCGAGTTGAATCTTCTTGGAGTTGAATGTCAATCCAGCATTCCGTGCCCGCTGCCAAACGGAGTACAAAGTCATGTTGTGTGACTCCTTGGTTTGGGCATGGAGGAGAAAGTCATCTGTAGAAATTCTAATCCTTGGAATGTCTCCGAATATGCTGTTCATTATCCTCTGACAGTGCTCGGAGGCAGTTGCAATGCCGTATGGTAGGCGTGTGTAACGATAGTTCCCGAATGGTGTGGAGAAAGTGCAGAGTCGAGAACTCTCGTTGGTAAGCTCAATTTGCCAGAATGCTGACTTTGCGTCAAGAACGGTAAAGAGTTGTGATCCGGAAAGTTCCGTAAAGATTTCTTGCGATGTTGGCATTGGGTATTTTTCCCGCAGTAGAGCCTTGTTCAGAGTTCGTGCATCGAGGCAAATACGAATTTCGTCATTAGGTTTGGGAACCACCACCATTGGGTGTAGCCATTCTGTATAGTCGGTGACGGGAATGATCACCCCAGCCAGCACCATGCGTTTGAGTTCTGCTTCAACCTTTGGTACTAGCTTGATCGGAATTTTTCGTGCAAGAGTGCGAGTGGGAATTGCGTCAGGTCGAATTTTCATGTCGTATTGCCCAGGAAGCTTGCCAACTGTGTCGAAAACGTCTGGAAACATCTGTATTATCTGCTGAGGTGTCGAATTTTGTACCTCAGTTGGAGTTGCAGTCGCTTCCATTTTTGCAATTTGATGTTGGGAGTCCTGGTGCTCGTTCGTTTCGTCATTGCTGATGCCTAGGTTGTATGGGAGGCGCGTGATGAGGCCAAGGGTGGCAGATGCTGCTGCTCCTAAGATCGAGGTTTTATTCCGTGGTGTGACGTATAGATCCAGTGTTTGGTATGCCATTGCCGAGTAACATGTAGCCTGAATCTGTCCGAGTACATCAACGATATGTCCCGAGTATGCTTTGATGGTGTGTTGTGCTGGTTTCAACAGTGGTCTTGGGTGTAGTTTATTGTAGGTATCTTCCGAGATGACATTGACTTTCGATCCTGTGTCAATCTTGAACTGATGTTCTATGTTTTCAATCTGTATTACGGCATGCGACAGTTGATCCTTGTCCTTGTCCTTTGTCATTGAGTTTGGTTGTGTGGCATATAGTGTGAGAGAATTAGCGTAGAGGTGATTCTGAATTTAGATAGTCTCAATCTAATTCTGTTGGTGGTATAAGTTATCTGTTCTTGCCATCTTAAATTGTCATCTATTATGATTCCTAAGTATTTAATTTTCTCAACTCGTTCTAACTTCAAACAGTCCGAGGTACAAGTTGAGCAGTTTCTCATATGACCGCTTTTGTGAACCACTATGTCCCAAGGTAGATCTTTAATCGTCCTTGAGGAAAAGCAAATGTATTTGGTTTTGTTAGTGTTGAGGGTTAATAAATTTTTGTTTGAGTTTGACGCAGATTTTATTTTGAGAGTTTTGGGCTTTAGTTAGAACTTCGGGCCAGCTGTTTGCATTAAACACTAGCGTAGTATCGTCTGCAAATGAAATCAATATGCCATCGATTTCAGTCAAACACAGGTCGTTTATGTATACTGAAAATAATATTGGTCCAATTATTGTACCCTGGGGTATACCGTATTTCATTTCACAGGGTTAGCTTAGGCTCTTGTTAATTTTTACAATGGTATCCCTTTTGTGTAAGAAACTACTAAACCAATCGTGAGCCACTCCACGTATTCCTGCTTTCTCCAGTTTTTGAAGAAGCATCCTATGTGAGACGGTGTCGAAAGCCTTTTTTAAATCAAGGAATATGCCCATAGATTTTTTGTTTTTATCTATGTCATTAAATAATGTACTCGTCACTTCTAAAATAGCATCATTCGTATTCAGTTTTTCTCTAAAACCATATTGGTTTTTGGATAGGTAATTAGAGTTTTCTAGGAACATAGTTAGTTGATTTTTTATAACTTTTTCGAATATTTTTGAGATATTACTGAGAAGAGCTATTGGGCGGTAGTTTCCAATTCCGGTTTTGTTCCCAGCTTTGAAAATCGGTATAATTATTGCTCTCTTTAGTATGTCCGGATAGATTCCTATTTCGAGTGATAAATTTATTATGTGTGAGAGTGGCCTTGATATGTACTGATTCAATTTTTTTAAAGTTTTAATATCTATGTCGTCGTGCCCGTTAGATTTCGAATTTTTAAAGGATGCTATTATTGTTGTGATATCTTTCGAATCTATCGGCGAGAAAAATATAGACTTGGGGTTGTTATTGTTAGTATTAAGATTTTGCTAGGGGTCGTTATTGTTAGATAGTATGTCATTTGCTAGATTTTCACCTATTGAGGAGAAATACACATTAAAGCAATTTGCTATTTCCTTTGCCTGTTTGTCACTTTGATATTCTTGGCCTTTATATATGATTTTCTCTATGGGGTTATATTTTTTCCTGTGATTTGTGGACTCATTGATAGTCTCCCATATCGTTTTTGGATCGCGATTGTACATATTTATTTTGGTTTTATAATATTCATTTTTAACAATTCTTATTAGTTGTGTCAATTTTTTCCGATATTTGTTATAGTAGTTTTCTAAGGCAGTATTAAACGGTTCGACTTGCAAACGTTTATCTAGGGAGTCTCGTTTCCTTATTGATGAAATCAGAGGGTAAGTTATCCAAGGTTTTAATTTTTGTTTTTTTTTTATGAGAATAGCTAATATGTTTCGTTTTTACTACTAGTTCAATGTTTCTCTTTAATATTTCTATAAAAGTATTAGTGGCATTATTAGGCTCGTTCTGGTTAAAAACTTCGCTCCACGTTTCTTTCTCAATGTTTTTAAATAAGTTTTCGTAGTTAATCTCTTTGATTATTTTTACATTGTTTAAATTATTTTTTTTTATTTCACGTATGTGAGGAATGTTAATTAATATCGCGTGGTGGTCCTTAATTTTAGAGTTAAGTATACTGGATGTAACTTCAATATCTGGGTTATGTTTAATGAACATATGATCTCTGCATGTTTTGGACGTTTGAGTTTCTCTAGTTGGTCTATTTATGCACGAAAAAAAGCCCTGATCGTGTAATAAAGTTAAATATTCCGAGACAGTTTTCTCTAATCGATATTAAGATCGCCAGTTAAAATTATATTACCAACGTTAGCATACTCGAATAATTTACTATTTAAGTCGCTAATAAATTCTGTGGCATTATTACTAGGGGATCGGTAGCATCCTATTATTTTATATAGGATATTGTTGGGCATTTTTACATCTACACATTTGACTGGGGCACCAATAAGATTTAGTTCATACTCTATAAATGTGAGGTCATTTTTTACGTAAATAATTACTCCGTCATTTCTGTTTTGGTAAGAATTTGAATAAACATGGTTATAACCATTTATAGAAAATTCGGAGTTATTTAAAATTTCGAAAGTCTCTGTTAGAACAATAACATCTAAAGTAATATCGAAAGTTGCTAGATATAGGATAAATTCGTCGAAGTGTTTTCTCAATTCGGCGAATTAAAAGGTACCGAAAAAATTCTCGGGGGAGCGCGCTCAGGCGTGTATTAATAATGTTGGCGAGGCTTGAACACTGGGTGCGTGGTATATCGGTTAGAGATATTGAGTTTTGCACGGCAGAACCATGGGTCGCAAGTTTGATTCCCCACGAAATATTTTTTTTACGTTTTATTTTAATTAAAAATGTTTCGGGACGAAATCCATCTTGAGATAACAAGGAAAAAGTTTGAAAATTATAACTTAAGTAAATTTATTGAATGATTACGCTGTTAAAGAATTCGCAACGAGGGGCTACTCACTCACTCCTATTATTGTGTTTCACTATCAGAAGTAAATAAATTGACGTTAGAATTACGGGTAATCGTTTTAGCATAGTTACGGCTATTCACGTAAATTTTCTATACGCCTCTTAAGTTCGGTACGCTGTGGCTACTATTATGAGTCCATCCATGGGCCACTTTTTGATAGTAATAATAGTAATTCGACAGTTGCCGTGCAAAAGTATTCTGTGGCCAGCCGGGCACATCTTGTTTCAGGAATCAAAAGAAAAATGTAGGTTTTTATGACCAATTTTCACAGCGGTCAAGGTTAATTCAATTACGATCTGTTGGTTTGTTTGTCAAGCCAACAAAAAGTAGTAACGGTCTTTTAGAAACCAGAATTAACGATTGCCAATATCTCCAGAAACATAAGTAACGCAACAATAAGTATGACAGTCAATGAAATACGTTGAAGGCGTTTGTTAAAAGCGCTCCTTTTGCCTAACAAAGAAAAACTAATAACACTCACTCTAATCGCGTGAGGTGACGTTTCTAATTATATATGTATTTCATATCAAATTCGTTATTTTTTTAATGATTTCGATGCCATTTTATCCATATAGATCGATTAAGAAATGGTTGTCTGACCGTTGCAATTTCTCTTTAATGGAGGTGTAAGTTAATAATATGCTCAAGAAGGGCAACTAGTAATTTTCTAATTGTGGCTGAAAATTAGTTTGATTTTAACTTGGTTTTTGTAGGGTTGGAGTAGCAATCCCCATAACTTTAACGATGCCTCATAACCCCCACCTACTGCACCAAAGTTCCCAGCATCCTCAGCGTTTAGGCAGTGTCGTACAGTACAGAATCGTGGAGGACGCCCCCTATGTCTTAAAAAATGGCGCTACTCGTCAGCCCTTAACAATTGTCTACCCAAGGATAGGGGCGTGCGCAAGGTACACTAGGAGAGTTTCAGGACACCTCGTTTCCCTTACAATGACGCAGACGATCACTATCCTTTATGCCTGATAATTTTAGTTTCACTTGGGTCTCTTAACGGTTAGGTCTCGACTCTCTAACGCCTTATACCGTCAAAGAGCAAACAGTAACCCTATGCATGCAAGCGATAGCAAATGAGTGAGCTTTTCCTATAGAGAATAGGGGTCACTAGACCCTGTGCCCTTGGACAATTTTTTACCCCTCCGAATTCACCTAAAACAAAATAATGAGTGTTTTGAAAAGAAAGGCAATTGAAAAATTTTAAAGTTTCAACCTTTTAATTGAAAAACCCGGTAGCGGAAAAATACGGAAAATTTTCCGGAAAAATATAGCTCGGTCATTTTCCAGAAAATTTTCCGAGCGGAAACCTTTCCGACTTACAACCCTACATGTTTCAAATATATGTAGCAAGTTTTTCCCGTCGCTTGCAATCTTCATGTTTCTTCAATTTCCTTGTTTAAAATCAGTGATGGGCCCAAACCGATATGGCACTTTAATGACCAATATATCAGTTCGAGCTTAATGTATAGATTTTTACCGATATATATTGGTTTTAGGTTATTTTACCGAAATGTCGATTCTAGGTCGAAATCGGTTTCATTGGGTTAATCGTTTAGTTCGCCGAATTTAAAATATCGTTTAAAATCAGTATCGGTTCCGTTATAACTTCGATATCGGTTAATTTACGATATCGGCCATAATTATTTAGAACGTTTGAGGTTTTTTTATAGTGAAAACAAATCACTCGGTTTTCGTATTCCCTATAGGTTTATCTATATCTATAAAAATTAAAGTCCTGACTGACTGATAAATAACGCCCATCCCAATTAGGAGGCTGAAAATTTGCAGGAACGTTACTCATATGTAGTAGGCGCATATTAAGAAAGATTTTTCCTATCCGCCACCATCTTAAAATATGGCGCCCGGAAATGTAAAAAATCTTCTCTAAGCAACAAAGTCCGCGCGTTTCAACCGATTTTTCAAATATTTAGTGCACTGGTTTCCTTTAACCTATAGATGGGCTGAACGGTCTTTTGGGTTCGATTTGTTGCCATCTTTTTAAATGGAGGCCAGAAATTTAAAAACCCTTCTTTATGGAATAACGTCCGCATGAAAAGTAATAAAAAATGTCCTGACGCGCGGAGGAGCAACGCCAAGTGCCTTCGCTCCTAGGGTGCTAAAAAATATCAGTCATCAGTAAAATGTACCCCTTATTTATATCATTTTGATGGAAGTTCTTATTTCACTCGAGCGAAGCCGCGGGTAACAGCTAGTTAGATACAAATTCAAAAACAAATTGCGCTTTTGCAAGGAGCTAATTTGGCGGGCAGTGACGTTTTAGGGAAAAGTATATTTATTATTTTCGATTCATCGTCCGTTTTCTATTCATTTCTACGCATTTACCTTTTATTGAGAATTTATTAGGATAAAGGAAAAGTTCACTTTTATAATAATTTAAAATTTTCAAAATTCGTCGGAAAACATTTCCCTTCTATTGTTGTCCAATTTATGACATCGGCGCTTTATAAATTAAATCAATTCGAAGAAGTTCTCGCGAAAACAGCACTTTCTTGAACATATTACGTAATATAAGAGTATAATTGATTGATTTTCTCAGGTTATGTTAGATTTATCTAATGATTAAGTAAATTAAGGAGTTTGGAGTTACATTTATTGATTAGAAATCATAAGCACAATAAGATTAGTTTACAAAGCTTCAGAGTTATCTATATATATTTTGTAAGACTTGATGGAGGGTTAAGCTGGAATATCCGTTTTGTGTGCGTCCAGAGACGTTAGATATGAACCTCAAAGTCACCAGCCCACTAACGTCTTTTATTTGTTATCAAGTGATAAGGTCTTTGGATCTGCATAAATAAAAAAGTGGTGAAACAATTAATATACTCTATTTTAGCCCCGACTTACGAAAAGGGTTTATTAGAACGAACTTGGCCGGAATATTGTATCGAATATTTATATAATATAATGTGTCAGACCACATACACACGTATATGTTTCTCACTCCAGAATGACTTTATAATCTAAGCCTTCTAAGCTGTTTAGTTCCAAGCCACACAAATTTTAGAACGTTCGACTCTGTCCGCTTGTTGTTAATATTATAAAATATGTAATTACGCATAATCGAATTAGAAGATAATTGAACATTACTGGTAAAATCAAAGGCGCGTTGCGTATTTGCAATTGTACAAATTGCAGTTTGGTATGTTCTGTTTTTATATCTCCCGTATAGTAATTTTATTTTCGATTGATAACTTTGCGAATTTATTCCTGATTGGCGTGTTAAAATTAATTTCTTTCCATGAATCTTGTCTTTCGAGGACAAAAATTGTCCACTGACGTAGATCTTTCAAAACAGTGGTTAATTGGTTGTTGTGTTCTCAAGTAATAAATGAACCAACAGATTTAACTAAAACTAACAGTTTATTGTTTGAATATTCGAGACAGTATTCGCGTACAATAGTTGTGTTCGGGCCGAGGAGTGGAACTGGAATGCCTATCGTCCCGAGGGGTAATCTCTAGGTTGACTCGGTTGGTGGGAGATAACGATAGATATCTAGTAGATGTAAAATAGACTACATTGTGTTTACTTATCAGGTTGCCTATTAAAACATTTTGTCTATATTTGTTTTATGAACGTAACATTGGTCAAATCCGGGGTTCATCTATAATATAATTTGGGCTCATAAAATTGCCATATAGCACTTTTAATGGTTGTACAAAAAAAGTCCCCATATCCTATAGACTAGCTTTATGGCTTTGATTTTCGTCATTTATGAAAGTTGTGGCCCGAGAACTAATTGAACCGTCCCGACGAGCAACGCCGGGTGCCTTTGCTACTAGTAATCTATAATAGCGCCAGTTATAGCGAAATATGCTCCAATTCAGCTCATAATGCTGTTCTTCAAATCAAAACCTAATCTTAAAAGCCTTCAGTTACTGTTAGGAAAGGTTGTCTAGGGATATGGATGGAACAGTATAGTGTGATCGTAGATATTAAACTTGGGATCCATGGTATTTTTTTAATTCTAACGTAACTGGAGTATAGATTTAAAACTTGGCTGAAGAAGGACCGCGGTCCGATAGCTACTAAAATAATTTTAGTTTGAAAATAAATTATAATTTTAACTAATTTCATGAAGTTTCAGTTTCTTTTTTAAATTAACGAAGTTAGAAAGTATATTGTGACCGTATTTATCTACTCGCACTGCCAGTTTGTACGGGATTAGCCTAAAATTGAGCGAGTCCACAAAACCAAAGTGAACGCTATTACTGTACGAAGTTTTATTTACCAATACGAGTTCGGTGCTATCAACATATTTTTTCAGAGTTAGCTTAAAGCTAGGAATCAATTTCGGTACTAGGTTTTCAATATTTGGTTACCTTTTATTTACAAAACATAAATATAAAAAATTTTGTACAAAATTAATTTGACAAGATACTATAAAAGGCAAGAAACTTTAATGTTTAATTCGCAATTTAAGGGAAATAGCTATAAAATTCTCAAATATAATAATAAAATTCTGAAATATAATAATAAATTTCTCAAATATAATAACAAGGAAAACCTAAACCGTAATTGGCAACGTTATTTTAATTTTAAGTTAGTCGTTTTTCGAAAGCAAATACGCGGTATCAAGCCAGCTACGACCTTTTTGATTTTAGGCTCTCATATTTAATCACTAGGATAATTACATAAAGATAGTTTCTAAGTTTTAATGGCACACTATGCACATAAATACTTTTAATACCGATTTCAAGTGAACTTTTATAATTCGTTGTATTCTTTATTAAAAATATTCAACCTAGATCTAACATAACATTTAACGGTAGAATTTTAATCTGCAGTAATTTTTTAATGAAAAAATTTCAAGGATAATTTTCATCTGAAATATCATTTAATGGGGGAATTTTGACCTGAAATATCATTTAATGGGGGAATTTTGACCTGAAATATCATTTAATGGGGGAATTTTGATCTGAAATATCGTTTAATGGGGGAATTTTGATCTGAAATATCGTTTAATGGGGGAATTGTGATATGAAATATCGTTTAATGGGAGAATTTTGATATGAAATGTCGTTTAATGGGGGAATTTTGATATGAAATGTCATTTAATGCAGGAATTTTGATATGAAATGTCGTTTAATGGGGAATTTTGATATGAAATGTCGTTTAATGGGGGAATTTTGAAATGAAATGTCGTTTAATGGGGGAATTTTGATATGAAATGTCGTTTAATGGGGGAATTTTGATCTGATCCTGTGAAATAGGTTTGATCGGATATAACATTTAAAGAAATAAACATTTTATGGAAAATTAATTTTTTTTTATCTGAAATGACATTTAATGGGAAAAATATGATCTGAAAAAACATTTAAGGGGCTATTTTGAAACTGTATATTATGGAATACGGCGAAATGTTTGATCTAAAATATAAATAACGAGGAGGCTATTCATCTACGGTCATTTCTAATAAGATAAATTTGTTTGTAGGTTTTGTTTGATTTGAACAAATTTACTTTACAACTTGGTTTTTATGTGAATTTTGACTTTAGTTGACTAATAGAAGGAATATTTTGATTTTATTAGATTAACGCTGAATTTTTTTTGTATTTTAAAAATTCTTCGGATATTTTTCGATTCGTATTTAAATATTTTTTCGATGTTCCATTAGGTAACGTAGTTCCAAGTGTTCCTTTGTTAGTGTTCACTGTTCAGGTCTGTACATATATTCCGGTTTCGCGCACGCGCATTGCCATAATCTCAGTTCGTTAGAGGCAAAAGCTTCACTTCAATATTGCACAATATAAAATAACTTACGACGTAAACTTCAACTTATCACGTAATAGAGTTGAAAGTTCAAGCTCTTCAACACGTAAGCGTTGATTGTGACTACATATTTCTTTCACTGTACGTTTTAATGTGTTCTTGCCTAAAGGCCGTTCCGAAAATGACGTGATTGTCAGTGTGGTGTTCCGGGCAATTAAAATTGTGCGGACATTGGCACAGAGTGTTTGTGTTCACGTCTTCAACGTCCATCCGTTTTTTAACCGAAAATAATCGGCATGGTTCTTTGCGCTGACACATTAACCTCTGAAATAGAAAAGAAAAGCAATCGATTTAACGGCGTTATCTTATAACGAACTTAAATCGTGTCTGGGTATCGGTATGGGGTTTTATGAGTAAGGAGTCGATAATATCCTCTGATTTACTAAATCACATTCATCATTTCGTATGTTGTATTCCAAACAATACGTTTGCCTACGTCGACCATGGCCCCTGAGCTGTAGTATGTCGGCTATTTGTTACGTGCCGGTGTCAGACAGTTCGCGGCCAGGCATAATGCGCCAAGGCTTGGGCCCCTCGCCACGACTAGGCCACTGACACCATCCCCTGGAGCCCACATGGGGAGGAGGATATAGGGAAATAACTGTATTCCAGCGTTTACTTCAATATAACTAGCTCGAACTGAATACCCATGTTAGTATAACAAAAAGAGCATCAATCAATATTACTAGATGCCTTTAAAACCCGACCACATAGATCATTAATGGTTCCAGGTTCAGTTTTAGTGGTCGTTTGTTGAGAGCTTAACACTCGTAAAATGACTGTCGTGATCCCATACAATAGCATGTTACAACTAACAAAACCCCTTTGACTCAAGTGGTGAATTGCCCTGGTCAAACGTGTCCCTAAAGGTCGGTAAATAACATGGAACCTATAGATGATTGGAACGGTAATGATAAATGTGGTAAATACAAAAAATGATATATGAGATTTCTCTTGATGATATTACGACCTATTGTAGCAGAGTACCATGCAAATGTGACACATGTACGTGATATTGGGATGTAAATGAAGTGTAACTCTATGCTTTTTGTGTAGGATTGACGAACGAGACAAGGCTGTGCTGACAAGAGACTGAGCCATGGAACAGCAAGGTCATTAGACCTTCGTCCTTAACAATGCCAGCGTATAAGCGTCGGTCGAGCTCTTTCTCGAGTTAGAACCTTAACACGTCACACAACTAGTGCTCATGTAGAAAGGGTCTCATCTAATTCGAGAGTACATTTCACTCATGCCTGTTGGGACCCGAGGCTGCAAGGTCGACCAGACACCAAACATATAGAACTACGTGATTCGAAGACTACGGACGTTGGGAAGCAACTACTAGATGATCCATTGCATCCTTCAACCCATGAACCAGATTTGAGTCGATCTCCATATCAGAATCAATCTGCCCAGGCACAGTTTCCATGGCTTACAGTCTTGTCCCTCTGGTCCAGAAACATGCATACATCTGTTTCATTCCAAGTTTGGTCCAACATAAGAAGTAATAACGCATGCACACGGATCTCCCCTACCGTGTGGGAAGTGCCCGTTGCGATGCAGTTGACGTGCAATGTGTTACACCTACATTCCACAATGGGTACCTAGTGTTTCCTTGATATGAATCTGGCATTGTGATCATAGTTGTAGTGTAATTAATGAACATTTTGTAACAGTGTTTTCACTGCCTCCTTTACTAAAGGCCCGTGTATGGTGCCTCTCCAGAGGGGTACATTAGCTGTATAGGACTGCATTTTTTCCCGTAAGCTGGCGCTCGTTTGCGGAAAAATGAGGCCAGTTCGCATTCACCGCTTTTGGGTCAACATTGGCCGATTAGCCATTTGGGGTTAACAGCCTTATTCAGTTGTTGAAATTGCATTCAAGGTAATTTAAATAATTAAATGGTTTTAGAAATAAAGACCGTATAAAATATAAATTATAAATTATAGGCAATTTTAAAAGTTAAAATCTGTATCTGATGTAACACTATCGCCAAATTTAAAAATATAAATCCATATCTAATATAACATTATAGCCAAATTTAAAATCTGTATATAATATTACAACATCATAGCAACATTTGAAAGTTAAAATCTGTATTTAATATTTAGGAAGTTTCACATTTAAAATTCAAAACAAATCTCACCTTCTTAACCACGTCCAAGGCTTCGAAAAATTTGAGAGTGCTGCTTAAAAACCGTTAAAAAACGTCACAGTCACGTGAAAAATGACGTAATTTGGATAGAAACGAGCACCACGGTGCGACTTAACGAGGCGAACTAAAATGTCACTTTTCGAGGTTTTGAAAAATTCTATACTCGGGCCTTTAGTAAAGGAGGCAGTGGTGTTTTACATATCTATACGGGTGACGACAAAGATACTTGAATTTCTCGTGAAGAATGTGGCGTTGTCAGTGACGAGTGTTGGTATTATTCCAAAACGTGCCATCTTGCTTCTCAGCGCTCGGATGACTAAATCTGTTGAGGTTGAAGGAAAACGTCTACTTCTATCCATTTTGAGAAAGCTTCCACCGTTATGAACAACATCTTTCCTTCCACTGGTACCGCAAAGTCACAATGGACTCGTCTCCATTGCATCTTGACCTTAGTGAACATGCATCTTGACCTTAGTGAACACATCTCATTCACATTCCTCCCCCGCGCCCCTGCCACATACCGTTCTAAGAACTGCCGAGTGACCTTGACATACCACAAGGAATACAGATTCTTATTGCCGTTTCTTCCCGCGCCCGGTTTCAGACAGTGCTGTGAAAAGTCGACTGACCTAAACATAGTAGTAACCTAATCTCCCTTTGCTCATGTCGCGGTTTTTGGTTTGACATTGCGCCCAGTTTGTTTTAATAGGAAGTTTTACTGGCATAACTGATTATTTCACTTCATTTAAAGGAAATTCATTATAGTGACACTACCTCTCTTAAAGGGAATCACTGGTGCTGGTTGGGGGGACCAGGGGACCAAATTGTTGATAAGCATAATGCTTACCCGCCCGCGGCGAAGATAGCGCCATAAGTTATGGCCAAAGAGCGGGGCGTTTTACCCGGAACTAAGGGCGGTGTCCATCCTAACAGCGCCGGTGACACCTTTAAATTCTATAATTTGAACATTGCCATAAACGTAACATAACACTGTGATACCCTAAAAAAGCAAATGCAATGCAAGCGCTGAACCCAAGGCTAACAGAAAACGTAAGTTTCACCAATATCAGACGGATTTTAAGTTCCCTAAAACAAATCTTGCTTACCTTTGGGTATCTTTCAAAGTTGTTTGGGTTATTGCCATGAAAAATAGAATTGCAAATCACACAAACAAGTACAACAGATTTTGATGCCAGGCCGTTTTCTTGTGGCAGACTACCACGGTAAGAAAAATGGTCCTGCAAATTACGTTTCCCATAATCGCCAGAATGGAATTTGCGTGAGAAATCGGTATCAAATACGGTTGGCTTCGTTTCCGTTAGTAGTAGGGACTATACAGATGCGCAGAGATCCAAGATGGCCGCCACCCCAAGATGGCCGACAGACCATCAGCTACCAAACTCAAACCAAACTTTTCAGACAAGTCTGGACTAGCCAGAGCTCCTGCCTGTTAGTTTCATGACATCATCTTCTTAACTTAAACCAAAACTAAACCTATATTCAACCTTGACGTCATCCCTGGCTTGCTAACATTGGGTGTTACCCTTTAACCACTCCAGCTTTCTGTAAGCCTAAAGTTAATAAAAACACAGATTTTAAGACATCAAATATTTACTTTTTATAAGATGTACAGATATGCGTAATAAATAAATACAAAATATATAGTACAAAATAATCAACAACCAGCAAGGATAAACAAACATGTTTTAACGAGTTCATTTTTCACATTGACCCCGTATCGTTATTTGACTCGGAAGTGCAATCGGCGGAGGGCCGTTTGGGTTTATTTTCCAGCTGTTTTCTGCTTCGCCGCTCGATTTCGTAAAGAGTTAACAAAATGTTGACTATTAACCCGTAAACAAAAAAGAAAATGAGGCATAGCATATTGGGCGGGTTACAAAAGCAAATGATATTTAAATAGCTAGTACGTGATATATATGTAATATAATAGCAAGGAAAGCGATATTGTTGATTGGTTCCTACTTGGCTTATTAGGCGGGGTGTAAGTAAAGAGATAAATTTCATTGGATAGGTTAATTAAGGCGGAGCTAAAAAATAAGCCTATAATTATAAGTCTGGAAAGAATATACAAATATGCAAATAAAGATTTTAATAACAGATATTATACAATAACATTAAAACAAAATAACAAAAATATATAAAACTAAAATATTTACATAAAAAAACCCACCACCAATAAAAAATTACTATACGCCGGTCGACCCAAACCCCCCAGTGCCGCGTAACGTAGGGGTTAAACTCTAGAGATAACATAAAAACATGTTACAAGTTGAATTCTAAATTAAAAAACTTGAAAATATTTACCGCCGTTTCCACCGGTCTTAGCAATATAACCGGGGTCACTATCAATTGGGCAACTCTACTGCCCCGTTGGATAGTGTAGGCGGTGTCCCCGACGTTAGCGATGACGACTTTTAGGGGTCCCCGATAGTCGGCGTCTATTATTGTTAAGAATTATTATACTTTTACGCACTATAAAATAACTAATAAACATACCTATCGTCCCCTCGGCAACAAACAGCCCTTTGGCTGTTAAGCTGCTACGGCCAACAATGCGGCCGTAGCTGTTCTCGGGCAGCATAACGCCTAGCCCAGTCGACACAATTTTGATACCGTGAGGGTCGATTACGGTATCCACTGGACAATATAAGTCCAGTCCGGCCGACTGGGGGGTGGCACGACGGGGAGTAAGCGCTGCCGGATGGATTTTGATCACAGGCAGGCAGGGCAAACGAGGAGCGGTCGAAAAAGACATCTTAAAGTTTTTGGGACTGGTGTTTTAAAAACAGAAGTTAAACAACTGATAACTTTCATTTTGAAACTTGGGGCTTATATACAAAATTAGCGAGGTCAAATCTAATAGTGTCTAGCCAATACTTTCAAGATTCTTAAAATTCAATAAATAGCAAAAAGTTAATTAGATATATAGGCATAAAATTACAAAATCTCTCCGAGGTCTAAGTTTTTTTTCGTATGCAAAAAAGTTGTCTAGGCGTGTTTTAAATAATTCAAACGAGATCATGTTATATAAAAAAAACCTTTAGCGAAGGTTAAAAAGAAGTTACTTTGATAGATGCTTAAGGGGACAAATATTATTCGTATGCAAAAGCTTGTTTAGGCGTGTTTCAAATAATTCTCACGAGATCGCTTTATATAAGAAAAACAATTTATTAGTGAAGGTTAAAACTAATTACTTTGGGAGGGACGGAAATTGTTTTTTAACATGATTTAAATCTAAATAAATGTATATTAATATTAAACTAGAGAGGTTATTTTTTATATAGATAGATATATTAAGGTCCTCTTTAATCTTTAGTATCAACTTCGCAATAAAAAAATGTATTTTAGGTTAAACTAAAAAATAACGTATCAGACATAATTATATTTTTTAAAACTCTTAATACGAATAGAATAAGGTTGTGTTATAAAAAACCATGTCTGGGCCTGTATTCTAAAAAAAATGGCCCTGAGATTTTGGGTATAAAAGCTCGAGCATGGGCATTGGATTTTCACAATCAAACCAGCAGTCATGAGTCAATTTCCTCAAAGCCAATCTTTATTAGACTCGCCACCATCGTCACCCGGGGCTCGACTAGGAGCAAGTAGCGGCCAGCATAAAATACCTCAGTTCTTAAAACCGGAACCTATAGAAATCCTGATCGATTCCGACGACGAGACGTTCGTCCAAGACGTGCTCCAGAAACACGTCGTTGGCGTTAACGGAATTGAAGGGTCGTACCGGCTGAGGAGCGACGGCCAATACTTCGAGACAAAAGTCCCCCAGCGAAAAGGGGACTATTTTGTAGACGTAAGTGTCTACAAATTTAAGGACATAAAGGACTCCCAAGCCGACAAAATTTGGGAGTGCTCCCACAAACGACTGAAGCGAGTCGTTGACAGCAAGGACAAGGACGCCGTCAAACTCCTCAACGCCTTCCACCGGCTGGTGGAGGACATAAAGGGTGACGCTCAGGCCACGCAGCAGCCGCCTAGCAAAGTAAGTATCTTATTAACAATAAATTTACAAACCAAAATTTTGTTCCAATTTTTTTATTTCTGATAGAGATTCAAAAAATGAGTTCGAGCAGCGGCAGCAGCGGGAGTGACTCGGAGGGTAGTGAGGGAGAAGAACACGCACAGGTAAACCGGTACTACACAATTGAGCGGCAGATTGACAAAACGAGTCGCAAATGGCACTGTAAACAAATCGATTTGCGTATAGCTTTTAAAAATTTGGATGGCATTCCAACGCGAGATTTTTTTCGAATTTTTCGAAAAATTCTCGACGAAGTTATACGTAAATTAGTAACCGAGAACCCCGGGTATAATCGAGTTCGATTTGTTTTAAGCTCCCCCGGATTGACGACCCCCGTTAATATTAAATTTATAAAAATTGACAAATTCACCAGTAAGCGAATTATGCGCACCATCTATAGAGTAACGCAATCTAGTCGGGACTTTGTCTTTAATGGCGAAGATTTTCAGTTTGACATAATTTTTCTAAACCTCGATGCAAATATAGGGACTTATTATAAATCCATTAAAAATAGAACTTTGGTTAATTTGGATTATTTCGTAAAACAAAATAACCAATTTATTTTTATGGAGAACAATGATAACCTCTGTTTTGCTCGAAGTTTAGTTCTGGGTAAAGAGATGGCCGATCGCAATTTTTACCAACAAAATAAGCAAGGTCCGCCCTTTAACAAGAACAATTTTGACAAACTGAAACGCAATACCACCCTAGTGGGTAATATTGCAAAAATCTTGCACAGAAAAGCCGGAGTCCCCGAGGGTTACGTTACTCTAGAAGATATTCAAAAATTTCAAAATTATTTAGCTCCCCATTATCGGATTGTGATAGTTGATGCTGCGAATAATTTTACCATATTTTTCAAAGGACCCCAAGCTCCTAAATTTATCTATCTCTTAAAAATTGGCGACCATATCCACCCCGCGAAAACTTGGCATGGTATGATGGGCGGGTGTATTTCTTGCGATTTATGCTTAAAATCCTTTTACAAATACGAATTGTTAAAAGAGCATAAATGCCCCGAGGGTACAAAGCCCTATATATGTTTTCGGTGCCAAGGAGAAGCTTTTCATTTAGCCAACGAGGACGTTTTAAAACGTTGCGACGAATGCCACCGCTACTTTTTCCCGGGCCCCTGCTACGAAACTCATTTACTTAATGGCACCTGCGCGAGTCAAAAACGATGTTTAGAATGTGGGCGACTTATGGGTGACGATCACGACTGCAATCCCGAATGCTCTCAGTGTAAAATAGTTCATCCGCCAGGTGAACATTTTGTTATGCCTTTGGAAACCAAAATGAAAGCCTCGCGGTTTATTTATTACGACATTGAGACTATTCTTAGAAATAATATCCACGTCCCCATTTTACTAGTTTGCGACGTAGAGACTGAAGCTGGCTTTGAAACCAAAATTTTTTAACGCCGCCAATTGCGTCGAGCAATTTTTAAATTATTTATTTAGCGTAGAGCAGGTAGTTTTGACTGGACAGAAACGTAAAACGTACCAACCGCGCTTTACTAACACTCAAGTTGTAGCTCATTACGCGAAAGCTTTTGATAACTTCTTAATTCTTAACGCTTTAGTCCATAGACACGTCACCCCTGCCGTTATTTTTGATGGCAGTAAAATTTTAATGATTCATCTTGAGGGACCGCAAATTAGATTCCTCGATAGCTTTAATTACATTAGTCAGCCTTTGCGTAATTTCACCAGCATGTTTAGCCTCGGCGATGTAGCGAAAGGATTCTTTCCATTTGATTTTCATACCGAAGAAAATCTTAATTACATTGGCGTCATCCCTGAAGCTTCGTACTTTAACGTAGCTCAAATGAAGGCCAATGATTATCGAGATTTTTAAACTTGGTACGCGTCAATGGAAGGATCTATTTACAACATCAAAGAGGAGCTTATTAAATATTGCATTCAAGATGTCTGAGTCTTAAGACAAGGCGTCGAAGCTTTTAGAAAAATTTACGTAGATCTAACAAAATTAGACCCTTTTTGCTTAAAAAATATTACTTTGGCGGGTGCTTTAACCACTATTTATCTTAACAATTACTATAAACCTTACAGCATGGGTATTGTTCCTTCTAACGGCTATAACGCAAAATTTAATCACAGTCAGATTAGCTTAAAATATCTCGCTTGGGTGGAGAAAACGGAAAATATAAAATTGCGAACGGCTTTAAGCTATGGGGGTGAATATCGGGTGGGGCGCTATTTAGTCGACGGCTATAGCGAAACTCCGCCCAAAATCTACGATTTCCACGGTTGCTACTTTCACGGTTGTCCATGCCAAAAACTCAATGCCTACAATACCCAACTCAAAGCCAGCAACAGATTTCTGTACGAGCGGACTCTAGATAGAGAGTTGTTTATTAAAGAGAAGATGGTCGGGTATGAATATACCTCGATTTTTGAGTGTCAATTTGCTAAGCTTTTAAAAGAAAACGCCGAAGCAAAGGCTTTCTGCAAAAGTTTAACTTTTCGACCTCAAATATCAGCCCGTAGCGCTCTCTATGGGGGACGAACGGAAAATTTTGTTCTTAACTGCCACGTGCAAGGTGAGGAGCGAATTTTCTACAAGGATATTATTTCTTTGTACCCGAAAGTTTGTCGCGATTGTCCTAGGGTTCTAAATCGGTAAATTACCATGGTAATTTACACGGTAATTTACCAGGGTAACTGTAATTTACGATTTTCTCGGGTAAATTACGAAAACAGTAATTACCCTGGTAATTACCGTGGTAATTTACGCTGGTAAATTACCACGATGGTAATTTACCACCGAATTTTCATTTCGTTCGATTGTAAAATGGTCTTAAAGCTGCACATTTTGCTCTACCCGCGCATGCACACGTATTTCTTCCCATGAGACATGAGTAAGTCATAGAAGGTCAAACGGCAAGCGTGGGAAAAATTTATTATGGAAATGAAATTAGATTTTCTCGTCTATTCTTGTTGTCGAGCTCGTTTGCGTCAGCTGGAAAGCTGTAATTGTTAGAAATGGGCCCATACCGATACCAATATCGCTACCGAAATTTGACTAAACCGATATATCGGTATCGGTTTAAACTGGTATCGGCCCTTCTCTAGAATTTTGCTCTAAAAACGTGAAATAGCAATAATTCGAAAAATTGGTAAGAAGAAGAAAGTGGATGTTGCTGTTCAAAAGTATTTTGAGCTGCAAACATCAAAACTCGGTGTTTAAATAATGTACGATACTATGCTATAAAAGAATAGCTGTGTTTAAGTGATATTTTTCATTATTTAGCTTAAAAACGATCAATATAATTTAATTTTTGAATTTTCGTAAATTACCATGAACGGTAATTTACGCGGTAAATTACGCCGTAATTTACCATTTTCCAAAATTACCGTAATTTTCGAACCCTAGATTGTCCATACCCTAGCGGTCACCCCATAATCTATAACAGAGATTTTGACAAATCGCCAGGGTGGTATTTTGGCGTTATGAGTTGTCGTCTGCTGGCCCCTCAAGATCTCCACATCCCCTTAATTCCCTTTCGCAGCGGTGGTAAATTAGCTTACGCCCTCTGTCGCACGTGTCTAGAATTGCGAGCGGAAGTCTGCGATCACACTGTCAATGAACGGGCTTTCGAATCAGTCTGGCCAACGGTTGAAGTCTATGCCGCTATGGAGCATGGTTATAAACTCCTCGATATATTCGAGGTTTACCATTATCCAAAAACGGAATATTTCTTCGCCCAGTACATGATTGATTTTATCGCCTTGAAAGTGAAGAATTCCGGATTTCCAGCTCACGCGCAAACGCCTCTGCAAAAAGAGGCGTATATCGCTGATATAAACAAGAATGAAAAGCTTTCTCTGACAGTGGCGGATATTCAATCAAATCCTTCCCTGCGTAATATCGCTAAAATTAATTTAAATTCTCTTTGGGGTCGCATGGCGTTAAATACGGGAAAGATTCGCAGCATCTTTATCAACAATTATTACGAATTGATACGATACGCGAGCGATTACACTCTGGAATTAGTCGACTTACGGCCAGTTACGGAGTCGATCGCTCTCTTATCGTACAAAGCCAAAAGCGATTACGTTTCGGACTACAAACTGGGGTCGGCCATTGTGGGGAGCTTTGTTTCTTGCTACGGGCGACTCGAATTGAACAAGATGTTGCTTCAATTGGACCGCGCAGCCTTGTATTGTGACACCGACTCGATAATCTACCGCCATCTACCGGGAAAGTTTGACATTCCAACTGGCAATCATATTGGTTGCTGGGCGGACGAACTCGGCGGTGATTATATAACTTCCTTTTGTAGTACCGGTGCCAAAAGTTACTCGTTTCGCACTAGCAAAGGAAAAGAAGTCAAGAAAATTAAAGGGTTGACGTTAAATCGAGAAAATCTTGAAAAACTTGACTTTGAAACCTTTGAAAGTGTAGCGATGAATCCGGAAAAGGAAGTTACAGTCAATGTCCCTTTTAATTTTAAACGGGATAAATACAAGCTGCAGCTAGAGGCCGTTAAAATCACCAAAAGATTTCGCCAAACCTCGAATAAGAGATTGTTGAACGCCGATTTGACAACCAGTCGACCCTACGGTTTCAAAGAGGCAACACCCGCTTCAACATCTCTTTCGCATGAATTACGAGGCTAGGCGAAGACATACTTTTGAGGGCTTGTGGGAATCTTGCGTTCCTATCAAAGCCCTGGACGGTTTCTATCTTGCAGATGTAGAAACACAGACGACGCGCTGCGCCTTTTGCGGCATCGCCTTGTACCAGTGGCGTTGCACGGACCATCCATCGAGGGAACATCGGAAGCACAGTCCATCGTGTCCGATGGTTTCCAAAAAACCGTGCAACAACAAACCACTGCGTCAGGGGGTTCCCGACTTCCCGACCAGCGAGGGCGAGGATGTTTGCGAGCCTCTAATCCAAACATGCCCAGCCACCAACAACGAGCGGTCGGGAAACGAAAAAGTGCGCGTGCGCATAAATCCGTCGTGTTTTCTACTGTAGTGCGTGTCTACCAACTACCCTTCGAGTCTCGCGTGAACTTTGACCTCATCAACGACCAACGCTTTCGCCAAAGGATAACGGAATTTGAAAAAAAATTTTTAAAAACAATTAATTAATAGGGATTTTTTTGGGTAAAAGGGTTTTTTTTGTTTATATTGTTTTTTAATGCTGTTTAAATATGTAAGTGTTTTTTTTGGGGTTTTTTTTGGTTTATAGTGTTTTAATTTTTTGATTATTAATGTTTTATAAATATCTATATTTTTAATATAAATAACCTGTGAACAATAATAAAATGTTTATTATTTAAAATGAATCCAACCGAGTCAGTCTCGCATTCTTTAAAGTTCCAAACACCCGCTCAGTTTCTAATCGTGGGGCCAACGCAAGCGGGGAAGAGTTTTCTTTTAAGTAACTTATTGCAAAATCATCAGCTTATGTTTGACCCACCGCATAAAAAGGTTATTTATTGCTACGCCGCCTGGCAACCAAACTACGAAAAATTGAAACAATTGATTCCGGGAATTCAATTTATTCAAGGCTTGCCAACGTCGGATCCGGACTTTTGGGAAATGAATCGCGACTCCTACTTGATATTAGACGACTTAGCTAGCCAATTATTTAAACAAACTCATATTGCCGATTTAGTGTGCGTGACATCGCATCATTTAGGGTATACGGTCATTATTATTACTCAACAACTGTTTCCCAAGGGTAGCCAATCGCGGATAATTTCTCAAAACTCTTCCTATTTTATAATAATGAAAAATCCTCGAGATGTCGCCTCTATTAGATATTTAGCGCAACAAATAAGTCCAGATAACCCGAAGCGTATTACAGAGGCGTACAGACTAGCCACTAGAGAACCCTATAGCTATTTGTTAATTGATTTAAAACAAGAAACTCCGGAAAATTTACGATTAAGGTCGCGTGTTTTACCTCACGAATCACCTATGTATGTCTATGTCGATTAAATTTAATTGTCATTTGAATAATGGCCCCACGCGTTAAACGTCGATCAGCAAAACGCTCCCGACTCGTCGTAGCCCGTCCCTCAGTCAAGTTTGGCAAATTTGTCCCTTATTTACAGAGTTTGCGTCAAACTAGCTGTAAACAACGGCGAACCCTCTTAAACAATAGTAGCGCGCCTCAATTAAAGAGCATTCAGACAATTTGTAAGAATTTAAAGGGCGGGGGTATTTATTTGAGTAAAGACCGTAAGAAAAAGCTAGCAAAGTACAAGAAAATTATTAGACAACTCGGATCAAGTACCTTGTCGCAGAAAAGCAAAAAAAAAGCTGTTGTTGCAGCAATCAGGTGGTTTTCTTACGACGTTGCTTGCAGCAATTTTGCCTTCAATTGTCCAAGCCATAGCTGCTAAACTATGAAACAAATGGTGCTTGTGCCGGCTAGCGCAGTAACTTCAACAGCTGCCCAAGAACACTCGGCTTTGGACCGAGAGATTGAGGATATTTTAAAATCGCCATTGAATGCCTACGATAAATTATATAAATATTTAGACGCTTTTAAGAAATATTTAAGTATCGAGAAACAAATTCCTTTACCTAAATTTGAGGTCGTAACACAGGCAATATCAAATGTCCCCACGCCGCCATTACCGGTCACTCCTAAAATGCCGCCGCGAAAAAAACAATTGTCATGGCCGAGCTATGCCCCGTCATCACCGACAACAAGCGCTTCGGGCAGTTCTTTTACTACGCCTAAACGAACCGAGCCTCGGCAAAAGGTTTTTAAAAGTGAAACGGCTGTTGGGACACCAACACAAGAAGATTTTTACCAGCAATATGGGCCGACCTATGTTGGAGATATGGTAAAACGGCAAGCCGAAGTTCTGGCAAATCGTTTGCAAAACACATTTTTTACGCCAAAAAGAGAGCTAGAAGAAGGGGCTGTCGGTTATGCAAATCCCGACGATTTTCAAGAAGAAATTGTCGATGAACAAGAGAATTTAGCGGAGGAAAACGGGGACAATTTAACGGACTTGGAAAACCTGTTTGAGACGGCCTCCGCTAAACAGAAGAACAAGAAAAAAAAGAAAAAACCTCGGAAAAAGAAAGACGAACTTCAAAATCTCGGTCCAGTAGTTCCATCTAACGAACGAAGAGCTAAACACCATAAATGGCGTGATATTGATTAAAAAAATGTAATATTAAGACAAATAAAAAATTGTTTTATTGCGAACAATATCTGTGTACATGTTTTTTTAAATGTAAAGATAAATATAATAAGGCGACATAGTCGTTAAGTTTAAGATTCTGGTCATAGATGGCGTCTAATATCGTCTTTCTAGCCACGCCCTGACAGCGGAGTGCTAGGTACAGACTACAATGCAAACCGCACAGTTGAAAAAATGGATGTTGAATTTGTTGTTTATTGTAAACAACTCGTTTCCCGTATCGTTTTAAATTAACTTTATAGTATCGCGGCGACTTTCCGTAAGTGCAAAACATTTCTACCGTGTCATTGTTAGAAAAGCACGCTATCCAATGTTCTCCAGCCTCTCCAGCTGCTTCATTATTGAATATAAAGCAAAATTTGGGCCTTTTTGGACGTGCTGGGAGTTTATCTACGGGGAAGCATCCTAAATAGTAGGGTCGCGTTCTTTTGTCGCAAGTTAAGAGAGCGTTTATTTGCGAAGTGTTCATAATTTAGTCTTGACAAGGCCCGTCTCGGGTAACGAGACTTTTTGTAGTTCAGCGCCGTAGAAAACACCCAAAATTTGCTCCCCCTTTAAATCCGCTACGCGATAGACGGGTGGTGACCTGGGTATGACGTCAACAACGCGAAATATTTCGTCAGTAAACGTGCCCCCCGAGCTGGTTTTTCTAAATACTCTACTAGCTATAGAGAGACGCACGTGATCGCCAACTTTAAGCCTCGGTGCGTATCGATTAATTCCGTTTGATTTCCCGTACAGTTTATTCCAAATGATTGATTCGTTATCTATATTAACATGAGCCGGTGCAATTCCAGTAGTTGAATGAACCCGTTCATTATAGGCTTGAGTAATTAAAGGTAAATATTTAACGTAATTTTTATTCCCTGTAGCCGTAATAACCCGGGCAATTTGTTCCTTAATTGTTCTAATAAAGCGTTCCGCTAGACTGGCCTTATGCTGACTCCGGGCAAAATGTATATGCAATTTGTGCCGTTTCAAAAAGGAAGCAAAGTTGCGCGAACTAAATTCTCCACCGTAGTCTGTGTATATTTTTAAAGGGATCCTCTCTCGAAATATTTTTTTAAAAGCTTCGATAACCTCGCCAGACGTTTTGTTTCTAAGAGGTACTGTCCATCCGTAGCGGCTTAAAACGTCAATGACGCACAAAACATAGCGAACATTTTTATTAAAACGTTTTAATTTCGGTAGATCCAACAAATCAGCTTGAAAAACGTCATCGATAGTCGAGGCGTACACCTGGTTGGTTTTGAATCGGAAACGTCGAAATCGGTGTTTCGTGTAGGCGGGTTGTTTCTCGAGAAAGGCGATTAATTTTGATTTTGGCACGTGCGGTAAGGCCTTTTGTAACCTGGCTAGCGACCCATAAGCGGCCGGATTAGCCACGTCGTAATACATTTTCCTAATTTTAGCGTCCATGTCTTAACAAGTATAAATAACGACTAAATAGTTTCCCAATAAACAACTTTATTTTATACACGCAAAGGTATTTTATAAAAACAATATCAGTTAAACAAATACGATATATCAGTACATTTATTTTAATAGCCATAAATCAAGGCATTCTTTAAATCGGCAAAACTGTTGACAAAATAAGCGTAAATATCCTCTTGATCCTCGATCCATCCATGGTCGGTCTCAAATTGATGCAAAATTTTCTCACGATCCAGTTGAGGCAACGCTTCGTGCAAATTACGCTCGACTCGATCGCTGAAATTTGTGTCAAATTCCGAGCAGCTTTGAGAGTGGCATATTTGTTTTCGACACTCGACGTTGGCGCAAGTTGAAGTGACGTCAAACAAAGTGGTAGTGAGCTCGTTTAAAATTAATTCGCGCATACGACAGACAGCTATCCCTTTAGCCTTGAGATCCTCGTCAATCAACGGCTTTAAATCGATCAATGTCTGCCATCCTGTTTTGTTCAGGCTGAATCCTTCGCTGGTGCTAAAGTTGAGGAAATAACGACTGCCGCTGCCTCGTTCATAGTATCGAAGATCGATTAGACGTTCATCTTTCGAGTTGACGAAGCATTCCAACTTGATGCGCTCTTTGACGGGCAACCAAATATGATAGCGAGGTATTTTTCCGTCAAAAAAAGACGTGAGTTCATTTTGAAACCGAAACAAAGCGTACCAGGCGTTAGGTTTTAATTTAGTTTTTGTACGCGTATCCGATCTTTGAATTAAAATTTTAGGTTCAATCGATTCAATGACGCAAATGTCGAGCTTTGGCGTGACGGTGTGTACTTGGTGCATATTGGCTCGCGACTGATATTGTATTTATAAAGTTTTAGTCTTTTATACGTTGGGGTGATTATAAATAATTTCTCTGTTTTTAGATATAATTAATTGGTTGTTTGGAAATTCGGCCATGACAATGCACGTGACGTTTTCGGTTAGCGGAGAGCTAAATCTTAACGATAATCGCAAGTTACCAGTCTGGGGCATGGAATTTAGACCTAACGAAGCGAGATGTTCTCTACTCAAATCAAAAACAACGACAAAAAAGCCTTTTTTATATAAATCGTAAGAAATTATATTTCCTCGGTCAAGACCTAATATCTCGAGACCCTCGAATAAAGAATCGTAACATCTAACGTATTGGTCGTCGTCAAAATTAGGCGTAAACGGGATATCGGGATAATTTTGTGAATTTAAAGAGAATTGCATGAAATCGAGTTTGAAATGTTGGAGATCCAGGGGGTTAGAAGTTGCTTCCCCTACAAATTTTTTATTAGTAACGAAAGCCACGACAGTTCGAGAGGGTAATTGCCCCGTAAACAATCTGTCCCTAATAAAATCTTGCGTTCCGGTGGTTATTAAGAAATTTTTCATAACAATAGAGTTTACTTCGTAGCGAGCGTTTATTCCCGAGTTTAACATCTGGGCGTGAGCTAGTTGCAGTTCGGGATTAACCTCAATTTCGCGCGTTAACAAGGTGCATTCCGTTAAATCAATCTTATACTTTTTGCCCGTTTCATTGTGAATAATAGCGAAATCCGTGGAGCTTCGATGAAGTCTAATTCGCACCTCGATATTATCTAGTAAGAATTTGGGCGTTTTGAACATATCCAGAAATAATTCGCCAATTACATCGCACGTCTTTGATTTTGCCACGCGTTTAGCGCGACGACCAATACCATTATCTTCTTTGTTAATATTGGCGTCTTCTAAAGCCACCGCCGGATTGATAATGGTATCCAAATAATATAACATAGAAGTTAACCAGGAATTGGCCGCCGTTTGTCCATAATTTAATAGTATTTTAAAATAGGCCATGTATGGGTACATATTATTAGGTTGCTGGACAGCGACGCCATTAAGAAATAATTCTACTTGACAAAATAGCGAGGCAATTATTAAATTTGTTACCGAGACTTTTTTTTCCGCATCTGGAACGGCTGTGCCGTCCTCGTGTAAAACGCGAAATTTTAATCTCAGAAGAGTTTTAGTCAAATCATGATAATTGTTAGAGGGAGGAATGATAAATTCTATATATTTAGCATTAGTTAGGGGAGCAATTGGATAATGAGCAGTCGTTTTAGTCCCAACAATATTATTATTCACCACTGGCTTTTCAAATACTTCAAAGTCGGAAAGAACACTTTCGTAGGTCGACATGTTTAGTCTAGAAAATCGCGTTTAGTGCGTCGCTTAACACGTTTGCTCCGGCTTGTTTTAGCAGTCCTCTTTCGTTTTCGGCCCGTCCCGCTTTGAGTGTTGACGAACCGGTCCACGCCTTTATGTAGTAGGGAATTTATAGATTGCTTGACATTTCTTTTAATCGATTCTCGAGGTGATATTCCGGGGTTTTGGGCATCGCTAATTACTCTACTCGTTAACCCAACAGCTTCGGACGCTAAAGTACTAATGGCCGGCCTAATAAAGGGTGTAATTTTGCGCAATAAAGAATTGAAAATACCGCCGACACTGAAACGACCCCCCGATTGGAAAACGTTTGCGTGTAAAGCCGGAAGGGACGATCCTCTTTGGAAAACAGAGTGTATCTATTAGGTACCATTGCTCAAGTTCTATTGACGTCGACGCCTAAAAAACAGTTTAATATATACTTTGCCTAAATTAAACGGGATATTTTCCCCGTAATCGGATTTCAATTCAATTTCAATTTCTTGTATATCGCTGGTTGAAATTGGATAAAAGTCGATATTATTAAATATTTCCTGGTTCTCCTCGTCTAGCAGCGAAAAAGCCGGCATTTTTATGAAACGTAGCAGAGGGGCTTGACCACCACCCACTACTTGTTGACGGATAATATTGGTATAAACAAACATGGCATCGACGCCTCTCATGATATCCGCGGGGTAATCCGAAGTCTCGTTATTGATATACCGATCCAACTGATTACTACTAAAACCTAACAATCGTCCCAGTCCCCGTCCGGGTGTTGTTTTGGGAAACAAAATTGAGACCGTATCGTTTAGTTTTGAGACCGTGACGGTTCCGTCTACATTCTGCGTAAATTTTAGACTTTTTCTATGCGTCGGCGACATGGCTTCGCTCATAGCACTTAAAACATCGCTAATATGATAGTATACCCCGGAAGGAATCTCGCATGCGTAATTGTCAACTCGTTTGCCTTGAGACCCGGGTACATACGGTTGGTCAGCATAGTCGGGATCTTCTGGAAATCTATCCAGATCGTATTCGCTAGTCCAAAAATTATTATTAGCTGTCAATGTCATTGATCTTAATCGGGGATTTACCAAAGCTACTCCCGAGTGACTGTGTTTAAAAAATTCTCCCTCTTCGGGAATGTTAAATAACTTGGCCATTGGACCAGCTACCGATACGCGAACACCTGGCTCTATTTCGAGACGAACATGGTATCTATTTTCCGTTTCCGTTTTGAGAATGTACATTTTAAAATACTGGCGAGGCATATATTCTTGAACACCTATTAACTGATTTATAATTTTTAAATGTAAAGAGAAGGGAATTACGGCCCCGGTCGCCGTCAAATCGCAGGTATATTCGCCCGCGGGTATTTTGATTTTTGTGAAATCAGTCTTAGTAAATAAATACATTAGCGAGTCATGGACGCGATAACTGACGAATGTGTCATTAGTTGTTTTGAAATGCGTAAAATTACGCTCCAAAGGTTTACTAGATAGAAACGTCCCACCAAGGTATTCAGCTTCTAAATTTAATATATCCCGCAGATCCGAGCTGAATAGCATTTCAATTTTTGCTGGACAATAGACTCTAAAATAATGCTCCGCTCCTTGTTTAATAACGCTAAATTCGGCCTGATGCAATCTTAAAGGATCTTTTGTCGAGGCGGCTTTGAGCGCTTCGGCGATATCATAATAAATCTTAAAATCGTCTTGCAAGGTTTGTGTCGATCTAAACTCGCCTGACACATTAAAACCGAAATAAAGCCATGGTTCTTCCCAAGGGGTATAGCGCTTTATGGTTCTATTGACTCGATATTCCAGGTACGCATTGTTTTCGTTTATGGTATATTCTTGTACCGTCATGCTTAAGGGACCAGATTGGTTGCGTCCTGTGTAGTATTTATCGGGGTCAACGTTGAACAATTTAGCTAATTGGGGAGAAAATTTAATTTCCACCCATTCCGGTGTTTTGAAATTATACATGATAGCATCACCCCAATTATCTATGACGTGATATGTTACTTGAATTTTTTTAAATACTAATTTTTCTAAAGTACGGGCTACGGCTCGATAAAGCCCTTCGGCGTTTTTCTCTGGCGTTTTACTGGCTCTAAAAGTTTGCGGTAAGAACAATATCTTATAGTTATCATAATCTTCGGGGTTAATTTGCTTAGGCTTTTCAGAGATAATTGGCTCGGGTTTTTACTTTGGCGGATCAACCGGCTGCGGAAACAAGGGTTTTTCATCTGCACCGAAAAGCTGCGTAAATTTGTGTGAAGTCGCATTTTTCGCGTCCCACCACTCAACGTCGGCCATAGTTCGCGACCAGATGCAAGAAATCTACGTGAAAAATCCGGAGAATTTGGTCCCGGATGATGTTGAGGAGGTTCATGAATTGACCTTCATTGCAGTGTCATTTGTGTCCACACAACGGACTATCGCAATGAAGGAAAATCGAATTTAAGTTAAGTCCTGCTACTTCTTCCGCGGCAAGACTTAATTTCACGTGTTTTCCATTGGTCTCTTGAAAGTTGCGTAAAATTTGTGTGAAGTCGCCTCAGCCATCAGAATGCACGATCAAAGCTTTTTGGTTGTGGTTCGATTTCTTTCACAAGGTCGGACTGACGCTGCAATGAAGGAGAAGTTCTGGCGCAAACAACCCGACCAGAACAAGAAGACCAGCCCCCCCACAGTGGCTCGGATGTAACTTCCTTCGGGAGGTAAAGGGTCAACGAAGAATTTTATGGGACATGGCCCGTACAACCCAACAAGCCCTGCCACTGCATAAGGTTCTGCGTACCCTGCACCAGCTGGAGCACGTTCTCTTCAGTGAGGCCTTGACTTCGATGTCCTTCTCAAACTTAACGGCTGTTCGCTCGATCAACGTGGATACGATTCGGAGCCGAAATGCCCAAGATCTTCTTGAGTCAATGGAGGCATGTAGCACCAGAGTGCCTGAAAAAAGCTGGCGGCCCGACGCCCCGCTAGAGTGAATGCCGCGTTGATGTCGTGAAATTGTTAATAAAACGCGGCGCTAATTACGATTTAAAGAGCGGCTTTCAGTTAAGATTTCGACTAAAATATCAAGTTTTGAAAATCAAAATGTCACTTTGAACAAGATGCTTTTTACACTAGAGATAAGAACAATTACCTTCAAAATTACGATTTAAAGAGTGGTTTTCATTAGCGGTAAAAGTGGCGGTAAATATTTTTGTTTTTTAATTTAGAATTCAGTATGTAACACGGTTTTTTATGTGGGAACAAGCCACAACTCAAAGAAAAGAAGTATTAACCTTCTTAATGACAAACAATGGCAATATCTTTGTTTATATTTATATTCTTGTTATTCTCTATTTTATTGTATATATTATTTGGTATTTGTTATTAAAAAATCTTTATTTGTATATTTGTCTTTGTTTCTCAGACATACTTAAAAGGTTTATGGCGGGAAATTCAAACGAGAATCTTGCAAAATAACTAGACTGGTTTATTAAAAGAACTACAGCCTCCAGAGGGTTAAGCCGAGCTTGTTTTGGGGGGAAAAATGGGTAAAACCCCTCTAAAGAGTCATAGCATGCTGGAAGGTAGGGTTGGTCAGGTAGGAGATTAGCTTAATCTTTGTTTGGAAGTTTGGTTTGAGTCTGGTGGATGAGCCTGTGAGAGGGCGGCCATCTTGGGGTGGCGGCCATCTTGGATCTCTGCGCATCTGGGTAGTCCCTACTACTTCCGTTACTTTGTCTTTGTTTGCTGAACCCGTAGAACCTTTGTTCGAGGCCATTTCGTTCCAAATGAGAGCGATGTTTTCGTCCGAACAATTTTTTTTCACGTTTTAATCATATTTGACGCATGCCCTGAATACGTTCTTCGCGAAATGGCTTATCAAACAACCTAACCTCACCCTATTTTAGGTCAAAACCCCAGGATCTGACGTCACAATATGAATTTATGCGAATCTAGAAAATACAAACAAGCTATTCGATTAAAGGTAAGGTGAAGTGGAAAATCAAGTTTTTTATCAAATCAGGACAAAATTATAAGATCTACCTGCATAGTGCTAAATGCATAGTAAACCATTTAGGAAACATCTGCCAGTGATTTTTAAAACGAGAATAGGTTCAGATTTTACTGATATAGTAAAGGTTCGACCCCAACTTTCAGGTAACAAAATATCCGTGTGAGCGTGCAAGGTGTATGAGATCTCGCGCTAAATCGTGAGTGTTGCGGATAATACTTAGCTGGTAGACCGTGTGTTATGCGATTGGTCGGATGTGTTTTAGCTTTTAATGTATCAATGAAATGTGAATATGTTAGGATTTTTAAAATCATTCGAAGATAGGTTTTCAGATTTATTTTATAAATAGCAGACGAATCGATATAAAAGCCGATCGCAAAACTCTTCACTTTCCCTTTAAACTTTAGTGATAATAATAATAATAATAATAATAAAATTTTGGTTTATTAGTGCAAATCAACAGTACATTTTGAGTACCTACAAGGATTTACACTTGTGCATTAGAGCACTATTAAGTTAGAATAAAAAGAGAAATGTCTCTTTTAGTGTCATTAAAATGTGATGAGCAAAATCAAGTGAACTTTGTACCGTATAAGACCAGGAATGCATACGGCTACCAGCCTACGAGGAATTAAGGTGTAGTGTTTTTCTCTAAGTGTCCGCTAGATTCCTGAGGTAGAGAGCTTGAGGAATCATTATGAATGAGCCACGATAAACGTCACGGCACGTATAACTTATCTCGCTGATCGTTGAAGCGCCTGACCTCATATTTTTCTCTCCCCACTTCCTATTGACAATAACAAAATCCGTTCTTTTTTGAATATATTAATTCGAAGATCAGAGTGTCATAATTTTATGATATGCCAATCGCCTATTCTTCATTCTGAAGAAACTTCATATGGGTGTTGCGGTATGAACCTTCATTTTGAAGAAACTTCATGTGAATATCGCGGAATATATCTTCATTTTGAAGAAACTTCATAAAGTTCTAGCGGCATGAATCTTCTCTTGGAAGAGTCTTACCCACCTTAAGGCAAACACATTTGACGAACAAAATAACCGTTTACTTACTTTCAAAAGACACGTGTACTAACTACTTATTTCAAATAAATGTAGCAGACGAAATAGAACAGGCTTGTGCGGTTAGTGAGTAAGATGGCGCTATATACCTAAATTGCACCGATAATTTACACTGTTCACTGACCTTACACCCACGGTTCAGTGTCAACTAAAAAAAAACTGAACTGAACCGCAATCTTTCCTAGATTGTAGGAACATCCAATCGCGGCACAGAATCTAAAATAGTGGAGAAAGCGTTTCCGCCACTCAGAAGAGAGAATCCAATTTCGCTCCGGACCAATGAGCGAGGAGAATCCAAGTGGCCGCGGAAGGCTAAGCCTGCAGAATACGGCGGCAGAAAGGATGGTCCAAACACTCAAGAATTTCCTCACCAAGTCCCGAACAGAAGGAAAAGACCTTAGCCATGTGCTTCTAGAATATCACGCAACACCGATGTTAGATGGACTAACACGAGCAGAAATGCTAATGCGCAGGAGGCTTCGCACGCAGTTAATAACTAACACGAAATCATTAAAACCAAACTACCCGACAAAACACGTGACAGCGACACTACAGAGGCGACAACAGCAGATGACAGACCAGGCGAACAACCGCCCGCATAAACCTCTAAGCATCCTCCAGAAAGGTGACAAGGTCTGATATCAGACTGACACCCGGAAATGGGAAATGGCTGAAGTCATGCAACACGCAGATACACCAGACTCCTATTGGATACTAAATCAAATAAATAAAACCCTCCGTCGAAACAGGATTCACTTAAGACCACGACACGTCCCGCTAGAGCAAGAACCACCAATTCTAAGCCGGTACTCCAACACAACAGCGAAACCTGATATCCACACACCACAAAGAAGAAACAATAAACCCGTTCGCATCACGACGTACGGCAGACCACAAAACAAAACGCATGAGGAGGTACAGCAGGTTCAAGAAGCTCAAGGGACGACCTCTACCACGGGAAATCCTGATGAGCCAACAAGGGGAACAATACCGACGATTTTTGCCACGAGACATCCGGAGAAGTCACCAAACGTAACCATACCGCCAACGAAACCAATAAGATCATCATATGGGCGCCTACTAGCTAAACCAGATCGATATGAAGCGCAGAACTAAACAATAAAGAATAACTCATGTCTATAACTCAGAAATGCCAATGTAGAAAAAAAAGTTGTTATATATGTTAGGTCTAAAGTCGGCTTAAAAACTATTAAGATAAGAAAATAGACATCCCATTGATAACAGATACGAGCTGACTTTAGACCAGCCGCCGTATTCTGCAGGCTTAGCCTTCCGCGCCCACTTGGATTCTCGTCGCTCATTGGTCCGTAAAGGAACTGGATTCTGGCTTCTTATTGGCGGCTTAGGTTTCGACTTTCAAGACGAAATTGAATTGCGGATGTCCACCAAATTTGAAATACGGTTTTTCGATGGGTGAATCGTTCAGCGTCATCAACCGGTTAACTCACCGGTGCTTTTGCTTTAGTTTCTGATGCTGAACGTAGCAGACTACACTTCATCATTGTTAGAGGCGACTTGGGTACACCGGTACGGTTAATATTTTGCTAAGTACGGATGCCTATTTGAAGAAGAGCGATTTACTTAAATCGTCGCATTGGACGGGTATGCTTTTATTTTATCAATTGCAAATTATCTGTGACAATATAGTTGAATAAAAGTAAACGTTCATTTATAGTGTAAGACGTTTCAGCTCGTGATCGAAAATTATTTCAACCAAGGCTTAGGTGTTATGTAAGTTTAATCATTAATGTGACTTCATTTATCGTTCTGCGTCGTTAGTAAATAACATGAGCATCGAATGAGCCAACTGACCATTATTAAAGCCATTCAATTCTCATAATAATTATATAATTAATGCAATATAGAATATTAATTATAGTATATAATAACATCCTACTGATATGCTGAAGTGGGTTCACTCAAAGGTAATGAGACAAAAACGTAATTCCGTATATACAATTCAAAGTATGACAGCCCCATAGGCAATACCATTGACTGTACGTGTGATATAGTCAAAGAAAGAAATTATGATAGATGGGTTTAAAAGTAAATGTTGCAGTACGTTCAACTGGTAAATATGGTTACTGTAGTGTCTAACAATATAAATGTGAATCAGTTTTTGTTGTGCTAAAGATTTGGAATAAAACAGTGGTATAATTGACAGTGTCACACGAATGGGCTACTACAGTCAATATTGATGACGTCCACGCTTCAATCTATAATACAAACTTTAAATTGTTATAATTAACATCAAATACCATGTAATTACCACTTTATTTAGAAAATATTACAAAAATGTAACAATGTTTTAAGTCTTCACAAAAGTTTGATCTTAATATACAGGATTTGCACATGTGGAGGAATCATACCATTTACACCAGGAGGACAGAAACCCGTCTCTTTTTGTCCTCCATGCAGCCCGGCCTTCTGGTGTAAGTTTCATAAATGCTCCATTTGTGTAAACTATCTTTATACAGGATTTGCTGCTACTTAATGTCACCTCAAATGAAGTAACATCAGCCTGCTTGTGTAAAAGATAGAGACAATGTTTGAAGGTACATTTGGATGTAAAATGTTATAAATAAACAATTGTATGACAACGGCAAAAATTTGCTCTCTTGTCATGAGAGTAGCGACAACGTTTCTTCATAAACTGGTCAAAATAAAGCAATATGTTCTGAAATATCTATTTATTTATTTATTTATCAAGTGTACATATTCGCTAAGCCTTGTTATGTTTAGGCTTCTATGCAAATAGAAAAAAAAGTTAGGAATGAAAAAACATGTATTTAAGTAGCAAAAAAAGGGGGGGAGTGGGGAACAAAAATTTTAAGAAGTTAAACTATAAAAAATAGAAAGTTTTTGACGAAACGTATGACGATTTTGAAGTTGAACTAAATTAGATGGTAGATTATTCCAGTCATGAATGGCAGTGAAGGTGACATGATTGAGGCGAAAATTTGTTTTAGCGAGAGGCTTTACTAGTTTGAGGGCGTGACCACGGGTGATGGTGGTGGATTTGGTGAAAAATTCACTTGTTTCCAAATCGAGGCGGCCGTGGAAAAAGTCGTGTAAAAGGCATAGGTTGTTCACGCGATGTCTTAAAGAAACTGATTGAATCCGCAATGCAGCTAGGCGATCGGGTGCTGGAAGTCTAGATAGGCGTTGCGGAAGCTTCGAAAAAGCATTTTGAGCCTTCTGCAGGATCTTGGCATCACCTAAGAGATATGGTGTCCAAATCGGCGATGCATAGTCGAGTATCGGAATAACCAGAGAGTTATATAACCCACGAATAAGTGTCTCCGATCGATGGTGTATATTTCGCCGAATCAGACCAGTGGTGGATTTGAGACGCTTGCAAACTTTGTTGGATTGGCTTGAAAATTTCAACTTGGTGTCCATCAGAACCCCCAGATCCTCTTCCGTCGCGAGCGAACGAATTGGGGTACCATTTATGAGGTATACGTTGTTCGGGTTATGACGACCAAGATGAAGAACCGCACACTTATTGGCATTGAAGCGCATATCGTGATCAAGTGCCCAATTCGCAACAGCGTCCAAATCATCTTGTAGGAGGCGACAATCAGCCATATTGCGAACGCGAAAGGATAACTTAGTGTCATCCGCGAACAAAAGGACAAGAGCATGTCGCACGACAGATGGAAGCGAGTTGACGTAGATGTTGAATAATAGGGGCCCAAGAATGGAACCTTGGGGTACCCCACGCTTCACAGCACCCAAAGAAAACATTTTGCCGTGGAGAACCACTCGCTGTGTACGACCGCATAGGTACGACCTCAACCATTCCAAAGCGTCTCCAGTGACGCCCGCTAAGTCCAATGTATGCAGCAAACCAGTATGAGAGACAGTGTCGAAAGCCTTTGAAAAGTCCAAATATATTACGTCAACGCCTGAACCATCGTCTAGCCATTTCTTCCAAGTAGTTGTGGCAACGAGCAAATTGGTGACGCACGACTTCCGAGGAAGGAACCCGTGTTGAGCCGGGCTGTAGAAGGTGATGGCTTCGAGATGAGCACGCAACTGAACATGGACAAGTCGTTCGGCAAGTTTAGGAATGTGATTCAGCACACTAATCGGTCTGTAGTTCGAGGGATCATTACGCGATCCATTCTTATGTAAAGGCGTGATGTTGGCCTCTTTCCACTGGGCCGGGAGAGTGCACGTAGTGAAGGAATAATGTAATAGCTGATGAACTGGTGCCAGTAATTCAAGTGCGAGACGTCGTAGGAGAAGAGGGTGAATACCGTCCGAACCAGGAGACTTATTCGTAGGTAATTGTTGGAGTTCGACGAAAATAGCTTCAGGGAGACAATCAAAATGGGCAAGAGTACGGGTAGGAGTAGAAGGAAGCATAGTGCGGTCGACAAACGAGGGACAAGAACGGCGATCAGAATCCGAAACCACCGATACGAAGAACTCATTTAAAGCATCAGCCGCGTCCCGAATAGAAGTGGTTTGAGAGCCATCAGAACGAGTTATCTGCGTAATTTTGTGACGGCATTTTCTAAATCGATTTATGTAATTGTAGAAACTTTTTGGATTATCCTTTATACGGGAAGCCAATATGTTTTCTTGCTTCCGTCGTAGTTTGCGAAGATGATTAGTGTTATTGTTTCGAAATGTCTTGTATAAATCGTACTGGGCATTCACAACGCGCTCACTGGCATGCTGACGCTTTAGTTTAGAAAGTTTCTTCCAAGCTGCTTGCTTAAGTTATTTATTATAATTATAATTTTAAATTAGATTTTTGGTAGAAAGTATGAATAAAACTGATTGAAGCGGACATATTACAAGAAGTTTCCTGTTTCGACTTTTTCGTTTGCCTAACTTACCATTTAGGCAAATCTTAGATTTAAGTGATAGTAGAGTGTAAGTTTGCCTAATATAGAAGTGTGTCGTCTTTATATGTGAAACTGGAGAAGCTACATCGTCAGTTAAATCGTTAGTTGAAAAGCCAAAATAAGTTGAACGCATTCAATAAGATACGTTTCATTCAAGGTTATACCATAGAGTGTGCGACACTATCGAAACAGGGTGAAGTCTTAATGGTGTCCTTTCGTTCGAGCATTTATATGTCGAATGTCATTCATGTAATTGGTAATCTTCACGATATGTATCACTTATTATTGGTACAAGTACCTGTATTGATATTCGATCGAGGTACTCGATACCAACAATTAGTACTCATCCAGGACTAACAGAAATTAGAAATGCCAAGATGAAACCCGGGAATTATAACCGAAAATCTATTGTTTTAGGCTTCTTCAACCTACAGCAGCGTTTTTTACGCTTGTTTTTCTCAGCTTTTTACTTGGTGACATGACACATTCTACCCGTGAACTGGAATGGTATATCAGAACAGTTACGTCTTCAATTTCTGTGCATTGGAATCTCTCTTTCATAAAGACAAATGGGCTCTCTAAAGCCTAACCAGTGTATTGCGCACAATATATCTTAGATAGCCTTGCATGGTTCAGCTACACACGCCCCTTTCAATGATAAAACACCTCTGCTACAAGGTTTTTGACGACCAGAATTAACCCCTGTTACAATGCTATATTTTAGTAAAGATTGTGAAGTTATATTATTAAAATGTAAAATTTTACTTCGTCTACCATAAAGTACACTATCGTTACACATTAAATACTTGAATAAACTTCCATTCCAGAGTCATGTTACCGAGATACAGTACACTAACCCTAAACATGTGGGAATTGGGGAAAATAGTCTGCTATTTGAAGGTTCACGAAATAGATGGCGTAAAGAACCTAAACATAGAGGTTAAAGGTTATTGCACTGACCTTTGACGATAACCGACACAAAATGCTGACATTACACCGTACGTTCAGTGTCAATTGAAAAGCTAACTGAACTGAACCACTATCTTTCCTTGCTTGCATGAACATCCAATCTCAGCCCAGAATCCAATTTCGCCTCGAAACCTAAGCCGCCAATCAAAAGACAGAATCCAGTTCTTTATGGACCAATGAGCGATGAGAATCCAAGTGGGCGCGGAAGGCTAAGCCTGCAGAATACGGCGGCTGGCAATCAAGATAGAATTGGTTGTTCTTTGATCGCGACATGAACAAATTATAATAAAGCTTGAGTTAAAATCTATATCGGGGTTTTCAATTTTAATCCAACAACTACAACAGGCATAAATTATTCGAATTAAAAAATAATCTTCTTTATAGAAGACCTTATAGGAATTACCCTAAAAATATATTTACCACCACGACTAAGATTAAAAGCCATGCGTTTATTGCATGACCACTTTATCAGCTCATAGGGGCAAAGATAAGACTCTGAGCAAAGTAGCTTTTAGATATTGGTGGCCAACTTTAGTAAAAGGTGTCCAGGATTATGTTAGAGGATGTAACTTATGCCAAGAATTTAAGGCTAGAAATAGAAAGAAGCCAGGGCTGATAAAACTCTCAGAAATAACTAGTCCTTGGGATCAAATTAGTATCGACATAATGGGACCTGGGACCTTGCCCCCAAAGTATACACCATTATAATTACTTAATAGTCTTTGTCGATTATATGACAAAATTCGTGGAGATGATTAAACTAAGGACTATTACGGCTCAAACTTGTGTACAAGATTTAAGTTCATTGTTACTAGGGGGAGAGGTCCTGGAGGAATCTTTAGTGATAGAGGGTTCAATTTACTTTTGAAACTTTGGCTACAGACGTGCACAGCATTTAGAATTAATCCAAAGTTTACTACCCCGTACACGCCTAAGGGAAATCCCACCGAACGAGTAATTAGAGTAATAGGCGAACTTATATCTTTCTATGTAGGGAATCACCATGACAGATGGGATGAATCCCTAGACATTCTTCAATTTGCTATAAATTCTGCACCCCATGAAACCACGGACAGATCCCCTTTCTTTTTGAATTTAGGGCGGGAGCCACGTTTCCTTTGGGATTTAGAAATTGAAGAACCCATTCAGGACCCTGATGACCCCGGTCGTAATAAAGCTTTAAAAGTTCTTAAGGAACAATTAGAATTCAGTAATGAATTATCTAAATTAGCTAAGGCTCATCAAAAGAAATACTATGACCTCCGCCATGACCCTCTAGAATTTGAGGTAGGAACATTAGTATGGATGGAAACCCATCCTTTGTCAAGTACGACAGGTCAAATTATGAGAAAACTCAGTCTTAAATGGGCAGGTCCCTTTAAAATGATCGCCAAACATTCTCCTGTAGTCTACGAGTTATAGGATGCTAACTCAGGGCAGAATGTAAGAAAAGTCAATCTAGAACCCTTGAAACTTTTCTAGACAAATGTAGCTGTCTTCGACAATGCCAACAATGCATCCGCTTCACAGTCAGAAGTAGTCCTGAGTGAAGCTTTTCCCCGGACGGTGGTCGCGAACACCAACCTACAAGGACTTCCTCAACAACTTCATCTGATACCTCGACATCAAGCTGCAGATCAACAGATCATTCCTGATATTCCAGGTGTACCTCGTCAACCTAGTGACTCTGATAGTGAACCGGGCATGGCCCTATTGGAAGACCCTCCTCTCCTACTCCATACCAACCACGATAAACAGGGTTACCCTACCCAATGCTTATTTAGAGCCTTTTCGATTGGGATGGCGAAGAGAAGTGTCCAAAAGGGCAACGGTTAGGCCAGGAGGCCATGAAGTCGATATTTACTTTCGCCCTCCAGACAATAAAAGATTAAGGTCGCCTTACGAGGTCCAAGTTTAACTCCAGAACAAATAAAATAACAGACCTAAACAGGGAACATTTTTCCTTTACCCGAAAGCCAATCTCTGTTTTCCCATGGGAGTTTATCTCCCAAGCAAATAAGAGAAATTACTAAAAAGCAAATAAGAGAAATTACTAAAAGAGTATCATTTTAGATGGCCGAAGGAGGCAGACCTTGGCCAGTTTATTTTGAGGCCCCCAGAAGGAGCCACGATTACAAAAAAGAACAAGAGATCACCTTGCAAATTGGAAGAAGCCCAGCGAATTTGCGATGAGTATGCAAACTACTGCCTCAATTGTGGACAAACGTCACATCGCCAAAAGGATTGTTTCATTCCAAAAAGGGGAAAAGATTCCCCTCTAAAATGTAACGGTGGGGTGGCGTAGCGGCTAGCGCTTTCGCCTCGCAGCAAGAGGATCCCGGATTCGATCCCGGACTGTGGCCCCGGGTGAAAATCTGGGAACAAATCCTTCTGCGTAGACTTTGCAAGTTCTCTCCCCACTTGTTAAAAGGAGTTTTCCTCCGTGGTCTAACCCGGTTTCTCCTTTCCATCAAAACTTGCAGAGGTTAACGGTAATAGTTAGTATAGGGCGCTGTAGGTTAGCTATGGCATAGGGGCTAGCCACCACCCCTCTATGCATTGCAAAGGGACCCACCTGTAAACCAGCCACAGCCTTAGTGTGGAAATCCCTTCATAGACAAAGCTTAGATTATTATTATTATTTTGGCGGCCCACATTGGACAAAAGATTGTAAAACACCTCCTGAAGAAATACCGATAACCATTATGATTTCATCGGGAGAGGGACGCTCCCTTGATATGGACGACAATGATTCTGAACTTGAAACCCGTCCGGAACCTGAAAACCGTCCTATCACTGTATACAAACGTTTTAAAGAGGAAGTGCTTCGTCGGACCGACCCCGCTCCTTTTCCTCCTCTCCAAAACCTGCTCACTCCTACTACTCTTCCTCCCATTCCCCTTCCTCTTCCTCCAGCTCCTCGTCAGCCTTGGAGTCCTGTTGTGCCTCCCTCTGACGAAGATGATATATATTGGGAACGTTTCGGAGGAATGTGATGGATCCCTCGAATTCGGATACCAAGAGTACTCCTTGCATCCAAGATCCAACATGCAAAACATCCACTTATTTGGAGTACAACTCAATGCTGGCGTTGCCATAAGATTGGCCACCACGTAGTTTCCGATTGCCCCGGAGGGCACAGTAGAGAAGCCATGGCCCGACTCGAGCGGTTGGAAAAAAAGCACCCATAAATGAAAAAAAAAACTTTGTGATACCCAAATTGAAACTCCTTGGATCTGGCAAGGTATATTTGGCTCCATGTTACATGCTCCTCCTCCTTTTCTTATAGTCTGTGATTTTTTTCCATAATGTTTGTTATTCCGTAGTCTTCTCTCGGAGAGAGCGTTTTTGTTAAGTTAAACCTGTTAACTTGTAAGGACAATTTCGGGTTTATCCCTTTCTTTATTAAAACTTAAGAGTTTTACTCTTCTAATTTTGGATAAACAAGTAAGTTGTCTTTTATTTATTTTATGGCCCTCGGGAAAATATTCCCTTCGTTAAATTATTCTATTGAGGGTTACAATGTGTTCCAGCTTTGGTTCTCAGCACGAGCAAACCCTGGTTCCTTGGTTGAAGTGATTTTGCGGTAATCTATAACGTCGTTTTAAGGGTGCTGACAACATACGAAGGAAATAATTTGAGACAAAAGACGAATTAAATTCTGATATTTAGGATTTAAAATCTCGACGGTTTAAATCCAGTAAATTAGTAATTCTATTGTCTGTTGGCTGCACGCACAAATCTACGTTAATAATCACAATTAAGCCGCTCCAACAAAGAGATCTGGGTTTGAGCTCGCTGACAACTAAAGCTGGAACAGATTATGTATCGAATAAGCTGCCGTCGGATATAGGGAGTTGCTTATCCTCTAAGTGTGAAAAGAAATACCCTCAAGCACATCCTTTATCCCTAATAAAAACGGAAGTGAATTTTTAAAAAAATTGTGCCCTCTCGCGGAAACCATAATTACCAGAATTAAATTTACCCTTTCAATTAAATAAAATTACTTAAATAATAATTACAATATCAATATATAATTATTTAACTTTACATCAGCACGATCAATTAATTTAAATTATAATTAACAAGTTGGGAAAACCAAAATATTACCTCTCCGAGTCAAGAGGTCTACTACTACAAACTTATTTACCTAGATATGAAATTATTTCTCTTTTTTGAAGTAAAAATTTACGAAATATTGAAGCAGTATTCCAAGCATAGCGAATATACAGTAAAGCAGACGACATTTTACATCCAATAAGGATAAATCTTGGACACATGGAAATCAGTCAATGGGGAAAAGATCAGGAAATGAAGTCTACGCTTCAGCTGTTTACCGTATATTCTGATAGCTACATTCACAACTGGTTTGAGGTGTAAACACTATCGTCTCGTCTCACCTCAACAAAATTCTTAGTTTGCCAACATGAATGTTAACGTTAAATAACACCAAAGCTAAATTGTAGCTAGACGCACTGATAGTCAATGCGCACCATAAAGAGAATAAAAAGTCTGTAGCTACTACCCGTTTACCATTAGCCCTTTTACTATTCGAATTGCCACCGTGATCTTTTCTTCTATTATAAAACCTTAACCTTATTATTTAATAGTGTATTTAACTTTCGGCTCACTCTGAACCGTTGATGTCTCTTCATTTCAGACACGAAAATCGAAGCCCAAAGTTTACTTCACCTCAGGCCTCAATTATTTCCTCTTTGTTTCACTAAGCCTATTGCGGATGATACTTAATATACCCGCCGGAATCTAGGTCTTAGCTTTCTTCATGAAATTACTAAACCAAGACTTATTCTATATACAGATGTAGTATAGCTTTAATAATATATAAACAGCCATTTCAAATAACAATATTAAAAAAAATCTTTGGAATATCAAAATGAAACAGAGCTTTAAAGCTACAAAAGTACTAAGTGCATCATAATTACGAAAAATATTTCCACATATTCACTTTTTATTATGGAAAAAGGGAATATTAAGTTTCTGTATGATTTCTTAACACATCAACACAAGGCTAACTGCTAACGCGACGCACTAGTGTAACAATGGACGGACACACACAGACAAAAACATAGACTGCTTTTTAACTCTTTCCGTATTAATTTTGAGTTGAGAAACAAGATTATCTTTAATATTTAAATAAATATAATTATTTTTAATTATTTTAATCTTCAATAATTAACACTAATAATAGTTAAATCCTTTAAAATAGAGTTATACCTATTATCATCTCAAACTTCGCTAATATTGACGTTTAAAGTGAAGGGTACCCCTCTTGCCCGCTTTCTTCAAATTTTGGGGTATATATACGATTCGTTTCCATTATAATAGTAAGGAAAAAGCGCAATTGCGAAAACCTTTGGTGGCGATCCCACCTTAGGGAGGCTAGACGTTTCTCGTAACCCTAGCTGATCGCCGCGTATATCCTAAAACCAAACGATGATAATGGAGTAGAAGCCAATGAGACAGATTGGTGTCTATGTGGAATAGACGGAAGACCAGTAGATGGTGGTGTTTAGAAGCCAGAATGTACAGACTGGTGTCCAAGTGGGATGGACGAAGACCAGAAGATGGTGGTGATTAGAAGCCAGTATGTACAGACTGGTGTCCAAGTGGAATGGACGAAGACCAGAAGATGGTGGTGATTAGAAGCCAGTATGTACAGACTGGTGTCCATGTGGGATGGACGAAGATCAAAAGATGGTGGTGATTAGAAGCCAGTATGTACAGACTGGTGTCCAAGTGGAATGGACGAAGACCAGAAGATGGTGGTGATTAGAAGCCAGTATGTACAGACTGGTGTCCATGTGCGATGGACGAAGACCAGAAGATGGTGGTGATTAGAAGCCAGTATGTACAGACTGGTGTCCAAGTGGGATGGACGAAGACCAGAAGATGGTGGTGATTAGAAGCCAGTATGTACAGACTGGTGTCCAAGTGGGATGGACGAAGACCAGAAGATGGTGGTGATTAGAAGCCAGTATGTACAGACTGGTGTCCAAGTGGGATGGACGAAGACCAGAAGATGGTGGTGATTAGAAGCCAGTAAGTACAGACTGGTGTCCGTGTGGGATGGACAAAGACCAGAAGATGGTGGTGTGAGAACTCAAGTAGAGGAGCCATTTCTGTGACTGTGAAAGCAGTTCGGAAATGGCGAACACGTTTGCTCCGATTTGGAAACTGCGAACGCGGTCACGTGGGTGTAACAACAGACAGACAGACAGACAGACACACAGACAGACAGACACGATCGTTACAGAACCTCTCCGTGACATACGTCACTCGGAGAGGTAAAAATAGATAGATGGCTGGCTATATAACTAGATTTAAAAAATTAACCTCACTGAGGTTGGAGCCTTGGAGTAATAGTAACATGGTTAACAGACTAGGAGGATTCATACATTTACGCGAGGAGACCCAGTGAGTCAGGCTTCCTTTTGTAACACTTGAAGCCTGGCCTCCCTGTGTAAATGGTATGAGTCCTCCTAGTCTGTTAACTATGAATTCTCCCTATTTACCTTAATGTTCATTTTTTCGAGGAGCTTAAGTTGTAGATTTTTTATTTTATCCATTCTTACGTCATTTTTACCGTCAATACCTTATTTATAGTTGAGTAGCATACTTTTTAGAATGATACCTTAATTTAAATGTGATGTCAGTTTGTAAATCTAGCTAATGGAATTCCCCCTTTCCCACCGAGAAGGTCTGAAAATTAAATCACTTGGCAGAGAGCCAGAGACTAGAGGTCGTTAATGTTTAGTGCGTATTCTAAAATCTGGGATTCATTAAAATTGAAATTCCAAATTATAATTAAATACTTTTTGTTCGATACGTTCTGGGGTTGGCAACCAGTCGCTCGCGCATTTAAAAAACAGTTTTTTCAATAAATATTATTTTTTCAAGGTTAATTTTAGGCTAATTTGTTAAAATTAAGGTGCGGGTTATGCAAAAACTGTGGCCACATGTTAGTCTTACCGAATCAGTCACAAATTTATGACAAATTGGGCAGGTGAACTGTTCAATTACTTTCCTCTTGAATTTCTGATTAATGTAGAAGTATGAAAAAAAACCAAGGCAATGGTCTAAAATACGGCCGGAAGTCATTCGAAAGGCACTTGCGACAAGGCACGCATTTATAAATTTTCTTTACATTTAATTGTTGTTCAAGGCAAGTTTGGCAAGAAGTGTGGCCACATATTAAAGATAAAGGATCTTTATTCATAACTATATTACATACAGAGCACTGAAAGTGTTCTATGAATTTTTACTAAATTTTTAAAAGATGTATAAGTATGATAAAAACCGAGGCAATGGGCTAAAATACGGCCGGAAGTCATTCGAAAGGCACTTGCGACAATGCACGCATTTATAAATTTTCTTTACTTTTAATTGTTGTTCAGGGCAAGTCTGGCAAGAAGTGTGGCCACATATTAAAGATAAAGGATCTTTATTCATAACTATATTACATACAGAGCACTGAAAGTGTTCTATGACTCTTTACTAAATTTTTAAAATATGTATAAGTATGATAAAAACCGAGGCACTGGGCTAAAATACGGCCGGAAGTCATTCGAAAGGCACTTGCGACAATGCACGCATTCATAAATTTTCTTTACTTTTAATTGCCGTTTAAGGCGGGTTATGCGAAAAATGTGGCCACATGTTAGTCTTACCGAATCATTCACAAATTTATGACAAATTGGGCAGGTGAACTGTTCAATTACTTTCCTCTTGAATTTCTGATTAATGTATAAGTATGAAAAAAACCAAGGCAATGGTCTAAAATACGGACGGGTGTCATTCGAAAGGCACTTGTGACAATGCACGCATTTATAAATTTTCTTTACTTTTAATTGTTGTTCAGGGCAAATTTGGCAAGATGTGTGGCCACATATTAAAGATAAGGATCTTTATTCATAACTATATTACATACAGAGCACTGAAAGTGTTCTATGACTTTTTCATTAAATTTTTAAACGATGTATAAGTATGATAAAACCGAGGCAATGGTTTAAAATACGGCCGGAAGTCGTTCTTAAGAACTTGTGTGACTTGTGTGCAATGGACGGATTCTTTTTCTTCTTCTTCTACTTTTAATTGCCGTTTTAGGCGGGTTATGTGAAAACTGTGGCCACATGTTAGTCTTACCGAATAAGTCACAAATTTATGACAAATTGGGCAGGTGAACTGTTCAATTACTTTCCTCTTGAATTTCTGATTAATGTATAAGTATGAATAAAACCCAGGCAATGGTCTAAAATACGGCCGGAAGTCATTCGAAAGGCACTTGCGACAATGCACGCATTTATAAATTTTCTTTACATTTAATTGTTGTTCAAGGCGAGTTATGCAAAAACTGTGGCCACATGTTAGTCTTACCGAATCATTCACAAATTTATGACAAATTGGGCAGGTGAACTGCTCAATTACTTTCCTCTTGAATTTCTGATAATTGTAGAAGTATGAAAAAAAAACCAAGGCAATGGTCTAAAATACGGCCGGAAGTCATTCGAAAGGCACTTGCGACAATGCACGCATTTATAAATTTTCCTTACATTTAATTGTTGTTCAAGGCAAGTTTGGCAAGAAGTGTGGCCACATATTAAAGATAAGGATCTTTATTCATAACTAAATTACATACAGAGCACTGAAAGTGTTCTATGACTTTTTCAATAAATTTTTAAACGATGTATAAGTATGATAAGACCGAGGCAATGGTATAAAATACGGCCGGAAGTCGTATAAGTATGATAAGACCGAGGCAATGGTATAAAATACGGCCGGAAGTCGTTCTTAAGAACTTGTGTGCAATGGACGGATTCTTTTTCTTGTGCTTCTACTTTTAATTGCCGTTTTAGGCGGGTTATGCGAAAAATGTGGCCACATGTTAGTCTTACCGAATCAGTCACAAATTTATGTCAAATTGGGCAGGTGAACTGTTCAATTACTTTCCTCTTGAATTTCTGATTAATGTATAAGTATGAAAAAAACCAAGGCAATGGTCTAAAATACGGCCGGAAGTCATTCGAAAGGCACTTGCGACAAGGCACGCATTTATAAATTTTCTTTACATTTAATTGTTGTTCAAGGCAAGTTTGGCAAAATGTGTGGCCACATATTAAAGATAAAGGATCTTTATTCATAACTATATTACATACAGAGCACTGAAAGTGTTCTATGAATTTTTACTAAATTTTTAAAAGATGTATAAGTATGATAAAAACCGAGGCAATGGTCTAAAATATGGCCGGAAGTCATTCGAAAGGCACTTGCGACAATGCACGCATTTATAAATTTTCTTTACTTTTAATTGTTGTTCAGGGCAAGTCTGGCAAGAAGTGTGGCCACATATTAAAGATAAAGGATCTTTATTCATAACTATATAACATACAGAGCACTGAAAGTGTTCTATCACATTTTCAATAAATTTTTAAACAATGTATAAATATGATAAAAACCGAGGCAATGGTCTAAAATATGGCCGGAAGTCATTTGAAAGGCTCTTGCGGCAATGCACGCATTCATAAATTTTCTTTACTTTTAATTGTTGTTCAGGGCAAATTTGGCAAGATGTGTGGCCACATATTAAAGATAAAGGATCTTTATTCATAACTATATTACATACAGAGCACTGAAAGTGTTCTATGACTTTTTACTAAATTTTTAAAAGATGTATAAGTATGATAAAACCGAGGCATTGGGCTAAAATACGGCCGGAAGTCATTCGAAAGGCACTTGCGACAATGCACGCATTCATAAATTTTCTTTACTTTTAATCGCCGTTTAAGGCGGGTTATGCGAAAAATGTGGCCACATGTTAGTCTTACCGAATCATTCACAAATTTATGACAAATTGGGCAGGTGAACTGTTCAATTACTTTCCTCTTGAATTTCTGATTAATGTATAAGTATGAAAAAAAACCAAGGCAATGGTCTAAAATACGGCCGGAAGTCATTCGAAAGGCACTTGCGACAATGCACGTATTTATAAATTTTCTTTACATTTAATTGTTGTTCAAGGCAAGTTTGGCAAGAAGTGTGACCACATATTAAAGATAAGGATCTTTATTCATAACTAAATTACATACAGAGCACTGAAAGTGTTCTATGACTTTTTCAATAAATTTTTAAACGATGTATAAGTATGATAAGACCGAGGCAATGGTATAAAATACGGCCGGAAGTCGTATAAGTATGATAAGACCGAGGCAATGGTATAAAATACGGCCGGAAGTCGTATAAGTATGATAAGACCGAGGCAATGGTATAAAATATGGCCGGAAGTCGTTCTTAAGAACTTGTGTGCAATGGACGGATTCTTTTTCTTCATTTTTCTACTTTTAATTGCCGTTTTAGGCGGGTTATGCGAAAAATGTGGCCACATGTTAGTCTTACCAAATCAGTCACAAATTTATGACAAATTGGGCAGGTGAACTGTTCTATTACTTTCCTCTTAAATTTCTGATTAATGTAGAAGTATGAAAAATAACCAAGGCAATAGTTTAAAATACGGCCGGAAGTCATTCGAAAGGCACTTGCGACAATGCACACATTTATAAATTTTCTTTACATTTAATTGTTGTTCAAGGCAAGTTTGGCAAGAAGTGTGGCCACATATTAGAGAAAAAGGATCTTTATTCATAACTATATTACATTCTGAGCACTGAAAGTGTTCTATGACTTTTTCATTAAATTTTTAAACTATGTATAAGTATGATAAGACCGAGGCAATGGTATAAAATACGGCCGGAAGTCGTATAAGTATGATAAGACCGAGGCAATGGTATAAAATACGGCCGGAAGTCGTATAAGTATGATAAGACCGAGGCAATGGTTTAAATACGGCCGGAAGTCGTTCTTAAGAACTTGTGTGCAATGGACGGATTCTTTTTCTTCTTCTTCTACTTTTAATTGCCGTTTTAGGCGGGTTATGCGAAAAATGTGGCCACATGTTAGTCTTACCGAATCAGTCACAAATTTATGACAAATTGGGCAGGTGAACTGTTCAATTACTTTCCTCTTGAATTTCTGATTAATGTATAAGTATGAATAAAACCCAAGCAATGGTATAAAATACGACCGTAAGTCATTCGAAAGGCACTTGCGACAATGCACGCATTTATAAATTTTCTTTACTTTTAATTGTTGTTCAAGGCAAGTTTGGCAAGAAGTGTGGCCACATATTAAAGATAAGGATCTTCATTCATAACTATATTACATACAGAGCACTGAAAGTGTTCTATGACTTTTCCATTAAATTTTTAAACGATGTATAAGTATGATAAGACCGAGGCAATGGTATAAAATACGGCCGGAGGTCGTTCTTAAGAACTTGTGTGCAATGGACGGATTCCTTTTCTTCTTCTTGTACTTTTAATTGCCGTTTTAGGCGGGTTATGCGAAAAATGTGGCCACATGTTAGTCTTACCGAATCAGTCACAAATTTATGACAAATTGGGCAGGTGAACAATTCAATTACTTTCCTCTTGAATTTCTGATTAATGTATAAGTATGAATAAAACCCAGGTAATGGTCTAAAATACGGCCGGAAGTCATTCGAAAGGCACTTGCGACAATGCACGCATTTATAAATTTTCTTTACATTTAATTGTTGTTCAAGGCAAGTTTAGCAAGAAGTGTGGCCACATATTAGAGAAAAAGGATCTTTATTCATAACTATATTACATACTGAGCACTGAAAGTGTTCTATGACTTTTTCATTAAATTTTTAAACGATGTATAAGTATGATAAGACCGAGGCAATGGTATAAAATACGGCCGGAAGTCGTATAAGTATGATAAGACCGAGGCAATGGTATAAAATACGGCCGGAAGTCGTATAGTATGATAAGACCGAGGCAATGGTATAAAATACGGCCGGAAGTCGTTCTTAAGAACTTGTGTGCAATGGACGGATTCTTTTCTCTTTCTCTACTTTTAATTGCCGTTTTAGGCGGGTTATGCGAAAAATGTGGCCACATGTTAGTCTTACCAATCAGTCACAAATTTATGACAAATTGGGCAGGTGAACTGTTCAATTACTTTCCTCTTGAATTTCTGATTAATGTATAAGTATGAAAAAACCAAGGCAATGGTCTAAAATACGGCCGGTCATTCGAAAGGCACTTGCGACAATGCACGCATTTATAATTTTCTTTACATTTAATTGTTGTTCAAGGCAAGTTTGGCAAGAAGTGTGGCCACATATTAAAGAAAAGGATCTTTATTCATAACTATATTACATACTGAGCACTGAAAGTGTTCTATGACTTTTTCATTAAATTTTTAAACGATGTATAAGTATGATAAGACCGAGGCATGGTATAAAACGGCCGGAAGTCGTATAAGTATGATAAGACCGAGGCAATGGTATAAAATACGGCCGGAAGTCGTATAAGTATGATAAGACCGAGGCAATGGTTTAAATACGGCCGGAAGTCGTTCTTAAGAACTTGTGTGCAATGGACGGATTCTTTTTCTTCTTCTTCTACTACTTTAATTGCCGTTTTAGGCGGGTTATGCGAAAAATGTGGCCACATGTTAGTCTTACCGAATCAGTCAAAATTTATGACAAATTGGGCAGGTGAACTGTTCAATTACTTTCCTCTTGAATTTCTGATTAATGTATAAGTATGAATAAAACCCAGGCAATGGTCTAAAATACGGCCGGAAGTCATTCGAAAGGCACTTGCGACAATGCACGCATTTATAAATTTTCTTTACTTTTAATTGTTGTTCAAGGCAATTTTGGCAAGAAGTGTGGCCACATATTAAAGATAAAGATCTTTATTCATAACTATATTACATACTGAGGCACTGAAAGTGTTCTATGACTTTTCCATTAAATTTTTAAACATGTATAAGTATAAGACCGAGGCAATGGTATAAAATACGGCCGAAGTCGTATAAGTATGATAAGACCGAGGCAATGGTATAAAATACGGCCGGAAGTCGTATAATTATGATATACCGAGGCAATGGTATAAAATACGGCCGGAAGTCGTTCATAAGAACTTGTGTGCAATGGACGGATTCTTTTTCTTCTTCTTCTACTTTTAATTGCCGTTTTAGGCGGGTTATGCGAAAATGTGGTCACATGTTAGTCTTACCGAATCAGTCACAAATTTATGACAAATTGGGCAGGTGAACTGTTCAATTACTTTCCTCTTGAATTTCTGATTAATGTATAAGTATGAAAAAAACCCAAGGCAATGGTCTAAATACGGCCGGAAGTCATTCGAAAGGCACTTGCGACAATGCACGCATTTATAAATTTTCTTTACTTTAATTGTTGTTCAAGGCAAGTTTGGCAAGAAGTGTGGCCACATATTAAAGATAAAGGATCTTTATTCATAACTATATTACATACTGAGCACTGAAAGTGTTCTATGACTTTTCCATTAATTTTTAAACGATGTATAAGTATGATAAGACCGAGGCAATGGTATAAAATACGGCCGGAAGTCGTTCTTAAGAACTTGTGTGCAATGGACGGATTCCTTTTTTCTTCTTCTTCTTCTTCTTACTTTTAATGCCGTTTTAGGCGGTTATGCGAAAAATGTGGCCACATGTTAGTCTTACCGAATCAGTCACAAATTTATGACAAATTGGGCAGGTGAACTGTTCAATTACTTTCCTCTTGAATTTCTGATTAATGTATAAGTATGAATAAAACCCAGGCAATGGTCTAAAATACGGCCGGAAGTCATTCGAAAGGCACTTGCGACAATGCACGCATTTATAATTTTCTTTACTTTTAATTGTTGTTCAAGGCAAGTTTGGCAAGAAGTGTGGCCACGTATAAAGATAAAGGATCTTTATTCATAACTATATTACATACTGAGCACTGAAAGTGTTCTATGACTTTTTTCATTAAATTTTTAAACGATGTATAAGTATGATAAGACCGAGGCAATGGTATAAAATACGGCCGGAAGTCGTATAAGTATGATAAGACCGAGGCAATGGTATAAATACGGCCGGAAGTCGTATAATTATGATAAGACCGAGGCAATGGTATAAAATACGGCCGGAAGTCGTTCTTAAGAACTTGTGTGCAATGGACGGATTCTTTTTCTTCTTCTTCTACTTTTAATTGCCGTTTTAGGCGGTTATGCGAAACTGTGGTCACATGTTAGTCTTACCGAATCAGTCACAAATTATGACAATTGGGCAGTGAACTATTCAATTACTTTCCTCTTGAATTTCTGATTAATGTATAAGTATGAATAAAAACCCAGGCAATGGTCTAAAATACGGCCGGAAGTCATTCGAAAGGCACTTGCGACAATGCACGCATTTATAAATTTTCTTTACTTTAATTGTTGTTCAAGGCAAGTTTGGCAAGAAGTGTGGCCACATATTAAAGATAAGGATCTTTATTCATAACTATATTACATACTGAGCTGAGCTGATCTATGACTTTTTCATTAATTTTTAAACGATGTATAAGTATGATAAGACCGAGGCAATGGTATAAAATACGGCCGGAAGTCGTATAAGTATGATGACCGAGGCAATGGTAAAATACGGCCGGAAGTCGTATAGTATATAAGACCGAGGCAATGTGTTAAATACGGCCGGAAGTCGTTCTTAAGAACTTGTGTGCAATGGACGGATTCCTTTTCTTCTTCTGTACTTTTAATTGCCGTTTTAGGCGGGTTATGCGAAAAATGTGGCCACATGTTAGTCTTACCGAATCAGTCACAAATTTATGACAAATTGGGCAGGTGAAATTTTCAATTACTTTCCTCTTGAATTTCTGATTAATGTATAAGTATGAAAAAAACCAAGGCAATGGTCTAAAATACGGCCGGAAGTCATTCGAAAGGCACTTGCGACAATGCACGCATTTATAAATTTTCTTTACTTTTAATTGTTGTTCAAGCAAGTTTGGCAAGAAGTGTGGCCACATATTAAAGATAAAGGATCTTTATTCATAACTATATTACATACTGAGCACTGAAAGTGTTCTATGACTTTTTCATTAAATTTTAAATAAACGATGTATATAGTATGTCTAAGACCGAGGCAATGGTATAAATACGGCCGGAAGTCGTTCTTAAGAACTTGTGTGCAATGGACGGATTCTTTTCTTCTTCTTCTACTTTTAATTGCCGTTTTTAGGCGGGTTATGCGAAAAATGTGGCACATTTTAGTCTTACCGAATCAGTCACAAATTTATGACAAATTGGGCAGGTGAACTGTTCAATTACTTTCCTCTTGAATTTCTGATTAATGTATAAGTATGAAAAAAAACCAAGGCAATGGTCTAAAATACGCCCGGAAGTCATTCGAAAGGCACTTGCGACAATGCACGCATTTATAAATTTTCTTTACTTTTAATTGTTGTTCAAGGCAAGTTTGGCAAGAAGTGTGGCCACATATTAAAGATAAGGATCTTTATTCATAACTATATTACATACTGAGCACTGAAAGTCTATGACTTTTTCATTAAATTTTTAACGATGTATAAGTATGATAAGACCGAGGCAATTGTATAAATACGGCCGGAAGTCGTATAAGTATGATAAGACCGAGGCAATGGTATAAAATACGGCCGGAAGTCGTTCTTAAGAACTTGTGTGCAATGGACGGATTCTTTTTCTTCTTCTTCTACTTTTAATTGCCGTTTTAGGCGGGTTATGCGAAAAATGTGGCCACATGTTAGTCTTACCGAATCAGTCACAAATTTATGACAAATTGGGCAGGTGAACTGTTCAATTACTTTCCTCTTGAATTTCTGATTAATGTAAGTATGAAAAAAACCAAGGCAATGGTCTAAAATACGGCCGGAAGTCATTCGAAGGCACTTGCGACAATGCACGCATTTATAAATTTCTTTACATTTAATTGTTGTTCAAGGCAAGTTTGGCAAGAAGTGTGGCCACATATTAAAGATAAAGGATCTTTATTCATAACTATATTACATACTGAGACTGAAAGTTTTCTATGACTTCATTAATTTTTAAACGATTTATAAGTATGATAGACCGAGGCAATGTATAAAATACGGCCGAAGTCGTATAAGTATGATAAGACCGAGGCAATTGTATAAAATACGGCCGGAAGTCGTATATTATGATAAGACCGAGGCAATGGTTAAAATAACGGCCGGAAGTCGTTCATAAACTTGTGTGCAATGGACGGATTCTTTTTCTTCTTCTTGTACTTTTAATTGCCGTTTTAGGGCGGGTTATGCGAAAACTGTGGCACATGTTAGTCTTACCGAATCAGTCACAAATTTATGACAATGGGCAGGTGAAATATTCAATTACTTTCCTCTTGAATTTCTGATTAATGTATAAGTATGAATAAAACCAGGCAATGGTCTAAAATACGGCCGGAAGTCATTCGAAAGGCACTTGCGACAATGCACGCATTTATAAATTTTCTTTACTTTTAATGTTGTTCAAGGCAATTTTGGCAAGAAGTGTGGCCACATATTAAAGATAAAGGATCTTTATTCATAACTATATTACATACTGAGCACTGAAAGTGTTCTATGACTTTTTCATTAAATTTTTAAACGATGTATAAG
>JAEQBA010002583.1:0-69121 GCA_019434445.1 Phalangium opilio
ACTGAAGAAATGAAAGTTTATAATGCGCTTTAACTCGAGTGTCGAAAACATCTTGCGCCGAAAGATAGTTTTAAAATGTTTGAATCGAGGCACTGACCCGGCGGTAGCGAGTGTTTCTTCAAAGTTCAGTAGCGATATGAGTTTGGTAAACCCGAATAAAGGATCATGCCGAGAAGCAGTTCATCGGTTCATATCGTATAGTATATTAAAGTTTCGCGCGCGACGCTTCTTTAGCCAAGGTAATACAGAGAAGGTATATTTCGATAAAGACATGACTATTATTATGGCGGGGAGAATTTGATAGTTTTTTAGATCTGAACTACAGTAACTTATGGTTAGTAGCGAACTTGATTATCCAGCAGATATACTTTTCGTCACGGGGGAAAGAATCATATATATTAATAATCCACGGTACTATAGTCATCAACCGAATACACCCTCAAGTAACATTGGCTCGCTCGTTAACGTATCTGCCTTTAAACTCGTTGTTCTATGTATCACGAGTTCGAATCCCCTTAGCGAGAGTCCTTAACAAGCGAACCAAGGTTACTTTTGTAAAGGATATATTTTTATCTCTTATAATAAACATTGCTTTTATAAAGCGAAAACAAAGTTGGTTGACGTCAAAGATAATTGGAAATATATTTTTATATCTTATAATAAACAGTTGCTTTTATAAAGCGAAAACAAGTTGGTTGACGTCAAAGATAATTGGAAATATATTTTTATATCTTATAACAAACAGTTGCTTTTATAAAGCGAAAACAAGGTTGGTTGACGTCAAAGATAACTCGAAATATACGTATAGAAAATATATTTTGCTCTCTTATATAACTAACAGAGTATTTGGTTAATTTTTACACCATCAGGGACGAATCAAAAGCGTTCTCCGAAACTGACAATACACCGGACACCCCTTCCTAACCTATCTGCTGTAGTGAGGATTGTAGAATGAATTCACCCATTACTTTAGAAGCCGTCGTTAGACGAAACAACTTAAGACGATTGAAAAATTTGGTGCTATCGGATGGGATAAAGATTACGGAAAATCCGAAAGGTACAGCCGAAACGGGGTATTTACTAAAAACCCACAGAGAACGAGAGAGTATTTACTAATAACCCCACACCGAATGAAGTCTATAATGTACCGATGGTAAAGGTTATATATGGCAATACGTTAATGGCCCTAATATAATTTTGGATTGAAACACTTGGCAATGTACAGATTACTAACTTCTACAGTGCAATTACCCCCAGGGTCATTAATTGACATGTTTGTTAGACAGTTTCCATGTATCATAAATAACAAGGTTCATCAATTCAAATTGGAAGAATTCACTGGGGATAGTATCCACGAATTTACCGTACACCTGACACCGAACAAAATGTATGGAACCACAAATATTTGTCAGTTAGGTAGTTGCCATCCTCGTAATGAGGAGGGATGTAAATTTCGTACATTTTATTATGGAGGATACGAATTTCATTGTCCAACCAGTACTTAAGAGTTCTTAACTTAGCTCTTCATATGTGTATGTTTATGGTATATAAAACTAACAAAACCATAAGGAAAAATTATAGTGATGAAAACGACACAGCTACGCATTATATATTCAAGGCCATGCAGATTTGCAGGTTAGCCGAGTGTTTGTGTGATAACACTCACAGTTTAATGTTTAATGAAGTTCATGATCACATGAGATCCAATGACGCGAATAATTATTTCGCGAATAAGTATTTCGCAGACTTTCTTTCTTAATATAAAACGCTTGTAAGTTCTACATTGTGTAGACGAGGGATAGTGTTTAACAATATTTGTAGAATCCGAATAAAAAGAAATGTTTGAATGATATGGGTTTCTAATTATTTTACGTAGGTTTAATGTAATTAATATTTTAAGCCCATTTTAAAACCTTATCTTTTCACCATTTAAACAACTGCCTATCTGTATTTTATTGTGGTATAGTGAAGTTTTAGAGGAGTGCTTTATTGTGTTTTAGTGTTTTATTATAGTTTTATTGTACTTTTAGTATATTTTATTGCAATTTAAATGGTTTATTGTGTTTTTAGTGTATTTTATTCGTTTTATAAAATACTATCAAAATAGCTAGGACCCAAGGATTCGTTATACCTGAAGGTGAATAATATAGCGCCTATACCGTGTTATATTTTACTCCGTTATAACTAACAGTTGTTGGTTATAGACTTCGTTCCATAAAATACTATCAAACTAGCTAGGACCCAAGGATTCGTTATACCTAAGGTGAATAATATAGCGCCTATACCGTGTTATATTTTGCTTCGTTATAATTAACAGGTGTTTTAATAAAGCGAAAACAAGGTTGGCGTCAAAGGTAATTCGAAATATACGTATGACGTCAAGGTTATAATATATTTTTCGCTCTTATAACTAACAGCTGTTTTTGTAAAACGGAAACAAGATTTTTTACATCTATGATAGTTCAAAATGTACTTATTTTAACGTGATACGTCGACCGTTTTAGATATAGTATATAACCCCGCAAGTCGCGGCGTACAATCACTTGAGCCAATATCTCTCGACCATAAACTAAATTCTCTCGATGCCTTTAGACATGGTAAGATTTTTTTAATTTTCCACGTTTTTAAAAACTGCATGTCCAAATGTATCATTATTGTCTTTAGACGGCAAATCAAACGTGGGAAACTATCGAAATTAAATTTAACGAGAGCGACAATATCGGTGTAAAATTAGTTAAATTAAACAATAAATTATATATAGACATTAGAAGATACGCTTTTAAAAACCCCTTATATATGGAATATGTATTTCGATAGACGTGATAGAAGAAGTTAAAAAAATTAAGCAAACCAGCGCAGTACCATAAAACAGACCCTATGTTTCCCGGGAATGTTGGAACTGGAAAATTTTAAAGATACGGGCTATTTATTAACAAAAATATAGGGGGGAAATGCGCGAAAAAAAATTAAATTTAAAGTTTGATGAGGTACCAGAAGTTGTCAGTCTTATAGACAAAGTTTTAAAGAAAATGCCTGTAACTGTATAAGAAATTTGAAAATGTACGCAATAAAGAATTTTTAAAACGTATTTTTAGAAAAATTAATACTTTTTTTTTTATTTTAGAACTTGTAGTGTATATTATTTTAGATATTTTAGATTGTTTCCTAGGTCTACGTCAAGAGTTTTATTTCGAGTCGCGCCTAAGATCAATAGATAAAAACATGTCATCATCCGAAGAAGAGCCTTTGGATCTTTCCTATTTCAATCCTAAAAGGTTTTACGAATTATCAAAAGTTAACCAAACTGTCTCTCGAAAGTTCAACTGTTTAGCCTCTGAATATAAAATTATTTTTAAAGACCTTCATATGATCAAATTGACAGAAGTATATGAACAATTGATAAAAATCTTTCAATCCATTATAGAGACAATTTTAGAATCTTCTCCAGGTTACAATAACGTTAGATTTTGTGTTAGGTCTGACTTATTGGAAAATGCTATAAATTTAAATTTTATGGCCCTAAATGAGTTAACGGCGGAAAGATTAATGACTGCCATTAGTCAAGTAAGTCAAAGCCGGCGAAATTTTTTTCTCGAGGGTGATGTCAGGCTCGATGCTATATTTTTAAACGTTAATGTACCAATATCAGGTCGTCGATCTGTGTTAAAATAGATCGATGATAGCTCTCGACAAATATATTCAGAAAGGAAGGACATTTTTACCCATAATAAACGATGACGAACTATGCGTATCAAGAGCAATCGTTTGCGGGACGATGGTTGCTGATTTAACATATTTAAAGAAACAAAAGCTTAGTACTTTGACTTTTGATTTTAATCGTTATAGACGTATACAACTAGGTCATAGACCTTTGCAAAAAGAAGAAGCGTTAAAGCTTCATGCCAAGGCTAATGTGCCTATTGGTCCCGTTAGTTTAGACAAAATTGCAATGTTTCAAAAAGTATTGCAACCCGAGTATCAAATAGTTATTTTCAGTGCTAATGATAATTTCAAAAAGGTTTATCAAGGTGAAATGTTTTCGGAGAAAAAAATTTTTCTATTACAAATAGATCAACACATGCACGTCATTAAAAGTTTAGCCAGTATGTTTGGGGCCACGTCGTATTGTAATACGTGTTTAACAACGTTTACTAATTCAAAGAACGCAAAAAAACACAAATGTTTTAATCAAAAACCAAATGTTGGCGTTGTTACTCTGAGACCTTTCACGAAGACCCTCAGATTGAAATATCTCGCTGTCAAAACTGTAATAGATACTTTAAAGGGCCTGAATGTTTCCAATTTCACATAGAAAATGACACTTGTTTAAAAATTAAACGGTGCTTAAAATGTTGCAAAGAAATTCGCGATGACAAACATAAATGTCTTACAATTTGTTCTAGATGTAAAATTGAGCACCCTCCCAAAATGTGTTACGTTCAACCCCTTGATGATACTTTTAAAGAAACTAGATTTTGTTATTTTGACTGTGAAACTATTGATATGAATTCTAAACATACCCCAGTTCTATTAGTTTCGGCCATGCAAATTAATGATACCGAATACGATTATCAAATTTTTAGAGGTTTTGATTGTGTTGATAAGTTTATGAAATATCTGACCCAAACAGAAGATGAGACATCTTATACAAGGAACAATAAACGAATAAAAATAAGTAAACCTAAATTTGAAAATTTGACTATAGTGGCCCACAACTTTAAAGGTTTTGATTCGTATTTTATATTAAATTGGTTAATTAATAACCATGTAAAACCAGACGTCATATTCGACGGCTCTAAAATTCTAGCTCTCTTTATTAAAAGTCAAAATTTTAGGTTTATTTGTAGTTATTCCTTCGTGGCCCTTCCTCTGAGAGCCTTTACAGAAACCTTTCAATTGGGTAGTTACAAAAACAGTTTTTTCCTTATATTTTCTTAAAAGAGGACACTTTAAACTATGAAGGTCCGTTACCTGAAAAGACCGCGTTTCAACCTGAATTTATGAATGAAAAGGACCGACAAGCCTTTGATTTATGGTACAGTGAAAAAGGTAAAAAATCCACGTACAAAATAATGACCGAATTAGAGGAATACGCTGTACAAGATGTAGTAGTTTTACAAAAAGGAATTACAAAATTTAGAGAACTTTACAATTGCGGAGCTATTACAATATCGGGGGCCTGTACTAACGTGTTTTTACACAAATATTTAGAAAAAAATACATTGGGTGTGGTACCTAGTCCGGGTTATCGTGGGTCATACAACCAAAGTAGTAAAGCAATCAAGTGGTTGGCTTGGGTTAGTAAAGAAATGAAGGTAGAAATACAGACAGCCCTATCTCCTGAAGGAGAAAAAAGAATTGGACCTTATTTAGTTGACGGTTACTCAAAGGATCCTGAAATTATCCTAGAGTTCAATGGTTGCGCGTATCACGGTTGTCCGAAATGTTTTAAAGGTAGTGAATGGAACAGTTTAGTAAATGATACAAATAAAAACTGTTACGAAAAGGGTCTGGATAGAATAGAATTTATAAAAAAGTTACACCCCAATGCAAAGTATATAATAATGTGGGAATGCGAGTTTGAAAAGTTGTTAAAGACAAATGTCGCTTGTAGTACCTTTTGCGAGACTGTAGAGGTACCTCCGCCAATATTAGCCAGGTCGGCTTTATACGGTGGAAGGACAGAAGTCTTCAAATTATATCATAAACCGGATGAAGCAAAAAACGAAAAAATTTATTATTACGACCTCATGTCACTCTATCCCGCTGTCAATAAATACGGAATCTACCCAAAAGGACATCCCAAAATTTTAAATAGTAACTTTAACTATGAAAAAAATGCCTATTTTGGTATAATATCGTGTGAACTCTTGCCCCCGACTGATCTATATATCCCAGTTTTACCATATAGGTTTAATGGAAAATTGTTTTTCCCCTTGTGTAAGTCATGTGCCCTTGAATCAAATAATGAAGAGTGTCGACATTCTGACAAGGAACGAATTATTTCGGGTATTTGGCCTTCGCCTGAAATTTACAAAGCCGTAGAAATGGGTTATAAAATTATCAAAATATACGAAGTACATCATTTCGACGAGACATTTCAGTATGAAAAACATGTTAACGATGGACTATTTGGCGGTTATGTTAACAATTTTTTGAAGATAAAACAAGCTAATTCCGGCTATCCGTCTTCCGTTAAAACTGACGAGCAAAAACAAAAATATATTGAATCGATTTACGAATCTGAAGGTATAAGTATCAAGATGGACGAAGTAGTCCATAACCCCGCGCTGAGAGCTATTTCAAAGATTTGTCTCAACAGTCTTTGGGGTCGTTTTGGTATGAATACAAACAAAACCAAAACACTAATTGTTAACGAGTGTACAGAACTTGTACGTATCTTATCTGATGACACAAAGGAATTGGTAGATTTAAGACCAATTAATGAAGAAATGTGCTTATTATCGTACAAAAACAAAGATGATTTTGTACCCACATATTTCAAAGGAAATCCGTATGTGGCCTGTTTCGTTTCGTGCTACGGAAGATTAACCTTATTCGAAACCTTACATAAATTGGGTAGAAGAGCCTTATACACGGATACCGATAGCGTTTTATTTGTGGCGGGGGAAAACGATTTTAAGCCCCCCAGGGTAACAATTTAGGGTGTTGGGTTAACGAACTAGGGGACGCTACAATTACAGAGTTTGTTTCAAATGGTCCCAAGAGTTACGGTTACAGAACTACGGACGGTCAATCTGTCGTGAAGGTTAAAGGAATTTGCCTTAATCGTGTTAACGAGAAAATTATAAACTTTGAAGCTATAGTGAACTCTATAAAAAATAAATCCAAACGTCTAAAAGTGGACGTTCATTTCAACGTCATTAGAAATAAAACGTCGGCCACTCTTTTAAGTCGAAAACTAGAAAAAAGCTTTGGATTTACGTTTAACAAACGTGTAATTAAAGGTTGGGACACTTTGCCATTTGGTTTTAAAGCGGACCCATGAAAAGTATTTTAGAACTTTGTGTAAAAGAAAAAAATTAGTAATTTTATCTTGTGTAAATAACAAATCAAATAATCATAAAAATTAATAATGTATAGTCTAAAATTAACAAAATAGATCAATGTAAAAAAAAAGAATATAGGCGATTAAGATAACAGCTTAAAAAACCTCTGCTGTTCTAAGATAAAAAACGGACACGTGACCTATGGGGTCTCGCGTCTCTTGCTAGTGAGCCTCTCAAAAAATCACTCTCGAAATTACCTCCAACGCGAGAAGTTCATTTAATTTTAACCTTGCTAAAATAAACTATTTCCTGCAAATAAAGTCTCAAAGTTTATTCATTTACAAAATTACCAACAAAAGTATATTAAGACTAGTTAATTTTTCAGTCGGTTAATTAGTTCTTCTAGATAATAATAGTTCTCCCAATAACCTAAACACCAACAAGGAGCTATTCGCAACAACTTTACCTGATGAGAGAAAATCATCTTTGTGTAAAAAATAAAAAATTGTTGGTTAGTTTTTCACATATAATAACTGTACATGTAATATCATTGGAAGATCGATATAACATGGAACTATATAATAACATGAGGTTTAAACATCGGATTAAAGAAACTGAAAAACTTTTAAAACCAATTTTCGATAGTTTCCTAAATTGCACGAAATAAAGATATTATGATTTCCAATTGGGTCTTAGAATTTAATAATTAAATATTTTTTAGGCAATTTTAGAAAAATTAAGTAATAAGATAATAAGAACCGAAAATGAGAAATTATACAAAAATCACCCGTCATGGAGAAATTTACCTATTGCACGGGTCAGACCGATGTTGCGTGAAGGTGCGCAGGTGCAACAGGACCCAGATTCACAAATACCCTTCCTTTGGCGTTTGAACGAGCAACAACGTCAATGGCTAAGATCACAACATAGAAGTCAGGGGTTGCCCTTACCATCTGAAGCGGCCTCTACATCCACAACTCCTAACTCTAATAATCATCCTAGTCGCACTTCAAACCTTAACCGTAACCCACCACAATAAAATACACTAAGGTGCAATAAAACATTTATTTTCTGTTTTTCTTTACAATTGAGAAGAGATTGTCATTAAGAATTTGTTTTTCATAGTCTTGTATTTTTTTCCTTTAATGTTTTGTGTCAGTGACAGTTCTTTGCTATCGTGTGACAAGTAGATGGTGTCAACATCCCACGCAACTTCTTCACGATAATCGCGCGTACAAGCGTATACCGTTGAAAAACCTCCACAAACCAGGTCTTTTGATATATACTCTAAAGACATTCGAGGAAATATAGTTTTGAGCGCAGTTCCTAACTGAATGCTCATATGATTAATAACTTCAATCTCGTTGTTAATTGCTTTAAACTTGAAGACTCTATTTTCAATCACTTGGCACAGCTAAATAGTTTTTTCTTTATGTTAAAATCAATTAAAAATAATTTACTTTCTACACCCTGAATATCTAAATAGTGGAATGTGTGCTCTATCCATTTTTAAATAAACAAACTATGAATTCAATTTCAATAGGGAATAACAAAATAGGTTCTAGTACCTTGATTGGAACGTTGGTAATAAATATAAACATACGACAGGAGGAAAATGCCTGAAAAACTAGTTATTTCAAAAGGTATGACAATCTAGCAGCTCAAATTAAAGTCGAGTCCTTTCAGATTTCGATGCCGATTTAGCTGGAAAAAACAAATCCCTTAAACATTTATATGTTGGAAGAAATTTTGCTACTATTAAACCATTGCAAGTACGACATCTTTACCAAAATAGTCCGGTTTAGTATAGGTAATTGATTTCAAACCACTACTAACCTATCGGTGATTTATTTTGAATCAGTGGTAACTTTGTTATAACTTGGAGGTAGGTTAGGTTTAGACACGTTAGGACGAGTCCTGGCATTTGGTGTTGACCTGTAAACGGGGTAGCCTCGGCCTCCACCTTGGCTTTAGTACCATTCTAATAGAAAATTAGACGTGAATTGCTTTGAATACGCCAGATTTGAAAGGAGAGTATTTACACACGCTTACTTTTCTGTGATTGTATTTTGAAACTAAGTACTGGTATTTGATTCCGTTTGGGCTGACAAATCTTTGTTCCTTTTGTAAGCGTAACTCTACACCCGTATCATCTCTTATCAATGACGTCACAGCTACAATTGTAGAAGATTTAACCCTTGGCAATGCACGTTCAAAGATTCCATTCGTCTCTTATCAATGACGTCACAGCTACAATTGTAGAAGATTTAAGCCTTGGCAATGTACGTTTAAAGTTTTTATCGTCTCTTATCTATGACGTCACAGTTGTAGAAGAGACTGACTTTTAATTACCATTAAAAACAATACCATAATCAAAATAAACTCCTTGAAAAAAGGTTAAAATTTTGAGTCAAACTAAATATTACAATGGATTGCGCAACTTTCAGCCTATCATTAACCCTTGGCCATGTACGTTTAATAAATTCTCGTCTCTTATCAATGACGTCACAAATACAGTTGTAGAAGAGACTGACAGGTGTTTTCCCGCCAATGACGTCACAGATACAGTTGTAGACAGGACTGCCAGATACCCGCGCAATGTTTTCCCGCCAGGGGGCGCGCGGGGGCCCGCCAGTTTTCCCGCGAGGGGGCGCGCAAGTTTTCCCGCGAGGGGGCGCGCCAGGTGGCGCGAGTTGGGGGCGTGGCGAGAGGGCATTGACACTGTGACCTTGACATTTTACACCTACACTCTACACCTACATTCTACACCTACGGAGGTACGAAGTGTAGCCCTATACTACTACTGATATCGGTCTGCGGTTAAACCATTCTTCGATAGCCGAGGAGATATTCAGAGAAATCACCGTCGAAGGAAAATAAACATGCACTCCCTATTACATATACGACCAAAAACCATCTCCCCATTATGGTCAACTCTCCTTTTCCCTTTACTGGGAGCTCTCTAGTAAAGATGTTACTGAAAATTCCAAGAAGATAAACCCATTGGTATATATAAGTGATCCCTGGGGACACGCTATCAAAAACATAGTACCGACTAAATAGGAAGCTAACTGCAATAACCGACCATATGTATATCCCGTCTGTCTTAACCTACCACTAACATTACAAAGGCAGTGCCATACTTATGGAGCATTTAGGGTAAACTTATAATAATATGACAACGTGCCAGTTAATACTGAATAATAACTGAAGTAAAATAATATAAGAAACCTCCTATTACTTCTAATAATACAACATTTTAATGAATATTTATAATACCTTTGGTAACAGAATATGTTTTAAAACCCTTTTTCTTTATTTCCATCTTCAAATATTCTAGTTCTTCCCTGAACCGAAAGATTATTTTCTAAATTTAATTGACATGTATATTAAAATTTTCTTTTGCGCTTACCATTTGCTGAACAAAAAAGATCCAAATTTTTCCTTTCCATAGACCAACGTTCAAATGTTTCTAAGCCCAGATTCACTTTGTATACTTTTGGTCTATTTTTTGTTTCCAAATTATCCTAATTAATTAGCATAAAATCCGAATACAATACTGCTAGAACGTCAAATTGTATTCTACACATAAAACTAAGAAAAAAACCCGAACTTATAACGCAAACATTCAATCAGTGAACCGCAATAATATTCCGTGAACCGCGTGAAGTTGGTCCCCGCGGGAAGGTAGGAGGAAGTACCAGACTTAGTAGGAATGGTAGAAATTATGGTTAGAATTCCCCCAGACGAGTCCATCCTCAATTCTCTAGAAAAGCGGCCGTTAATATCAATGCGGGTGCACACTGAAGATTTTTGTCTCTTTCGAGAAAAAAACGCTCTTAAAACACGAAAATATTTGTCTGTGTACACCCGGCTTCAGAGTGGGCCACTTAGATACAAGCGCAACTATTTCAGAAAAGTGAACTACGAAACGGAATTTTAAAAGTAGGGGGTGTGATACTGTTCCTTTAAAAGGAGAGCTGGTAGACGAGTAAATTTGATAATTAAAACCGTCTATATGACGGAACTACATAAGACTCAATTTAGAGCCGGCGCATATGCCCTGGTGACCGGCTTTTAGACAATGTTTGGATCCCAGGCCCTTCAATTAATAATATAGAATTAAATAGAAATAATGTCTTCCAATTTTAACCTTGGTTTTTAATATGGTATAGGAGAGGCATCCCAATTTATTATTTGATAAAAGAGGAAATAAGAAAAATACTGATTAAGAAGACGGGTGGAAAAATAAAGAGGGGTAAAGAGTACTGTAAAGCTGCGCAGTATTTAGAAACATCAAAATGGATGGATAGGCTTCTACCACCCAAAAATAAAATTAGAAACTATGAAGAAGAAACAGTTGTCAAGGAAAATAAAAATAAAAATGAAAAAAAAAAAAGTAGTAGAAGACAAAACATGAAACGAGGAAAATGAAGAGAAAAACGATAAAGCGATGGATGATCAAGAAGAATCTAGTACAGATTCTCGTTACGATCACGATGACCATGACGACGAGGAGTTTGAAGAAATTTCTAAAATTTAAATGTTTAAAGAAATGCTTATTAAGTTATTTTGAAAACATTTTCTGCCATTTTATACAGAGATATCATAACTTGAACAACAGGTTCAGTCACTTCCGCTGCTCTTCTTAAACACACAGACGATAAAGAAAAGAAAAGATTTTTGAGGGAAAGAAAGAAAATTTTAAGCGTAAAATTTCTTTTCTATTTTTTCATTGTGAAAATATGGTTCTTGGTTCGTTAAGTAGTTTCTTTTGAACAGGATAAAGTTTTTGACTTCTACTTATATAAAAAAATTATTTTTGGAAGAGAGGGAAGAAAAAACAGTTCAATTAAAAGGAATAATAAAAAAATTAAGTGAAAGCAATACAATTTTTTTTTATTTAAATGAAAAAAATTCTTCGAATTTAAAGGAAAAAAATATATTTCAAGTAAATTTAATAGAATGGAAAAAAATCAAATGGAAAAGGCAATTATTTTTAGGGAGGAAAAAAATTTGGCAATTAAAACTTTTTTATAAAAAATATATGTGATAACGAAATACCTCATGGAGCCAAAGAACTTTTTAAGAAAAAAGAAATTTCTTTAAGGTTATATATTCATTATTATAAAAAATAGCGGGTAAATAATATTTTATTATTTCCCTTGTACATGAATAATGATTAAACAGTATTACGAAAAATGTATATTTTGTGTTAAAAATTTTAATTACTTACACCCTTGAAATAATTTTTGTTGTAGTATAACCTTCAATTTAAAAATGGTTTGTTCAAAAAGGAAATGTTTTTAGGGGAGGTCACTTGGTTATTATATCAAAAAGGTAATAATTAGTAATACAATTTAATTAATTTTAGACACTATTAGTACCGTTTTCACTCGGAAAAACTCATTTCGGGAGAACTTTTTCAAAAATTTAAAAGTATACCTGCGAAAGAGTCTACTCATAAAAGTCAAGGAAAATAATTTACTTTTAACAACAAATGAAATCACAAATAATTGTAAGATTTTTTAGCAGTTGGTAAAGTCATTACCTTTAGAGTATATTTCTACGTTATTTCCAATAAAAGTTACGCAATTAAGATGTAGTTCTTTAACTTCTCTGAAGGATTACATCTTCACATGCTTTAAGTGCAAGCAGACGACAATCTAGTTTGTTAAAAAGAATCTGCAAGTTTGTAAAAAAATTTCAAATGCGTCTGCAAATTAGTATATGGTTTGTAAAAAAAGTATCTGCAATTTTGTAAAAATAGTGGAAAAAGTATTTGCAAATTAGGTTTCTGTTTTCAAACCTTTCGAAGGGTTCGTTACCGGAATTCTCTGCAAGTTTGTAAAAAAAGTTTTTAAAAATTTTATCTGCAAATTAGGACCTCCTATGGGTACTTGTACCGTGATTTCCTCGTTTCGACTTCGCACGCTCGAATTCAGCAACTTTGGATTCAAGGGTATCGACTTTGGTAACCAAGGATTCAACATGGCCTTGAAGGGATTAGATAGTATCGTCCGAGGGTTTTCACTCCTTCTTCTTGTTATAATTGACAGAAGACAGGACATTACGCTACAGACTGCCCTGATAAAAAACCCAGCAAGTCGGGGGAAGCCAAAGCGGGAAAGATCCCTCGCGGTCCCTCTCCCGCTGCCAAATAAACAATTCTATAAAGAAGCGTGTCGCGTTCCCCTTAAGCATTGAATCCGTTAAAAAAGGTTCTATTCACAAAAAGGTCACTATTCCGGTTATTTTTGAACACCCAAAATTAGATAGTGGGGCAGATGCTTCTTTTGTTAGCTAAGATCAATGGCAAAAGATTTGCAAATTTAGAAACTCTTGAGAAATTCCTGAAGATGAACATTTAGACTGTGTAGCTTGGGGCGACGGTCCTTATACGTTTACTAAAAGTTTCCAAGAATTAGAATTCTCTCATTAAGATAACGGGACTAAAAAAGTATTAAAACTTCAATTCTATACTGTTCCTTCCCTTACCAGTGACTTTATATTGGGGCAGGATTTTCTTGAGGAATATAGGGTCAAGTTAGATTTTGAATGTTCACATTGTTCAGTGGGAAACCAAAGGATCCCTTTTTCAATTCCATCAGAAAAAGATCCAGTAAACATGGAGAGATTAGGTTCAGCCGCCCAAATTTGGAACACCTTTCTTTAAATCATCATAACTTAAGTTTGAGAGCTTCAAATGAACATTTTAAGGGCTAATTTTGGAGATTAAAATTCTTTCTATCCATAAAACACGGCCTCAAGACTCTATCATAAATTCCAGAGAAGATGCTAGTGATGTAGGGTTAGGTGCCCATCTTTCCCAAATCCAAGATAATATAGAAGTTCCTATAGCTTACGCAAGTACAGGACTTAGACGCAGAAACTAGGTACTCCATAAAGCGAGAAGGAATGTTTAGCCATTTATTGGGCCGTTAAGAAATTTAGACCCATTTTAGAAGGTCGGAAATTTACAGTTCTCACTGACCATTAAGCTTTACAGTGGTTATTTTATATCAGGGAACCAAATTATCCTCTAGTTAAATGGGCAATGTACCTTCAAACTTTTGATTTTAAAATTAAACAAAAGAAAGGAGTAGAGAATGTGGTAGCTGACGCTTTGTACAGTGCCCCGATAAAAGTCTTAAGATTAAGCCTTAGTTCCTCCCTTTCTCAATCTACTAGCATTCAGGATCCAACTAGTAGAAGTTTAAGTTACCAAACAAATAGTAGTACTACAACATCCTCTACTAACACTGAGCAAGGTCAAGTACGTCCCCCAAGGTCCTAGAGCCTTTTATTCAATTTTCACTTTGGAAGACGTGAGACCATCTCAAAAGGAAGACCCTTTTGCTTCTCCCATAATAACTTCCTTAGAAGATCCTAACCCAGTTAGGCATAAATTGTTTGAGCTCAAGAATAATCTTCTGTATAAAAAGACCTTATAGGAATTGTCCTGAAAAAAATTTATTTACCCCTGCTTAAGACTAAATCGAGTAATGGGCGAGCTAATATCATTCTATTTAGGGTATCACCATGAGCAATGGGATGAAACCCTGGATCTTCTTCAATTTGCTTTAATTCTGCACCCCATGAAACCACGGGCAGATCCCCTTTCTTTTCGAATTTAGCGCGGGAGCCACGTCTCTCTTGGGATTTGGATATTGAAGAACCCATTCAGGTCCCTGATGATCCCGACCGTACTGAAGCTTTAAAAGTTCTTAAGGAACAAATAGAATTCAGAAATGAATTATCTAAATTAGCTTAAGCTCATCAAAGAAATACTATGACCTCCGTCATGAGCCTCTGGAATTTGAGGTTGGAACATTAGTATGGATGGAAAGCCATCCCTTAACAAGTACAACTGGTCAAATTATGAGAAAACTCAGTCCTAAATGGGCAGGTCCCTTTAAAATAGTTGCCAAACATTCTTCAGTTAAAAATTAATATATTTATTAAACAATGAATTTGTTACAAAATGAATTTAGTAATCTCTTTTCAAATATATTTGTACTCTTTTAAAATATAATACTGACTAAATTTTAATTTTTAAACTTTGGATTTATTCAAAAACAATGAATTGATTACAAAATGAATTTAGTAATATCTTTTTAAACACTTTTTTAATAGTGATATTTGTAATCTTTTAAAACATTACACTGACTAAATTTTACTTTTTAAACTTTGGAATTATTTCCGAACTACTATCAGAGTCTGGATTTTCACTCTCACTTTTATTACCGAGGATATTACTTTCATTTTCTTCGTCCTCTTTGAGATTATCGTCTATATCCAAGGAATAAAACTAGGAAATTAAATTTAGGGAATTAATAATTTCACCCTTACCATTAGACTCTTCGCTTTCAATTGATTCCTCACTATAATAGTCTTCCTCCTCTTCTGCTTTTTTATCCTTCTCCAATTTTTCCTTTTCTTCTTTGTCTCTTAAGTTTTGTAGTTTCTCCTCTTTGGCCTTTTGTTGTTTTTCCTCTTTGGTCTTGTGCCTTTTCTACCATTTTTCTTTTTACCTCTTGCACGTTTTTTCTTTTGTCCTCTTCAAAAATTTTTCTTTCTTCCTCTTGTAACTTCTTTCTTCTGTTCACCTTAAGCTTTGATTTTTCAATTACATGGTTGTTTGGAATTTATTTTTTTCTTTTTTTGGAGGTTTCGGATGAAGGTGTCGCTTTTCTTTGTTCTAACGTGGTCGCTGAGCAGCTCGGTTCTCCCAAACCTTCTTTAAAAATATTTAATTGTTAGCATTTCTCTAAATAATAGTTAGCATTTCTCTAAATAATAGTTAGCATTTCTCTAAATAATAGTAAGTAAACCATCAACCTTCGAAATTTCTTCCTGGAGTAGCTGGAATCGAAGAATCCTCACTTTCATTTTCTAGAATCATAAATATAATTAAAAGAATATAAAGATTCGAGAGTATATGTATCCTCTAAACGCGTTCATGTAGGTACATTCCACAGGGCGTTAGACCAATGAACAGTCAAAGTTACACTTACGCGTGTTGCCTATGCTTAGTATAAAAATCAACCATCACCTAAAGGCCTACATGTATCGTTTAACATTGCATTGGTCCAATGCATTTTCGAATGTCTAACAAACCTGAATAAATATGAAGTCCTTCATTTAAAGCTATTCTTTTTAAGGTTTTGCAAACATCTTCGTCGCCGAAATGTACTTTAATTCGGCCCAAAATGTCCATTACTTTTGGAAAATTAGAAGGAGTCATGGATTCTTTTACCGCTCTTCCCAACCTCTCGTTTTTTTCTTCTTCGGCAACTTTTTGCTATAAGCGGTTGATTTTCTTTAGATTCGATTCAATTTTTTCCTCAATCATTTTAACTTCCATCAAATATTTCGTTTTATTTGCTTTTAAAAAAGCGTTTTCATTTTCCAATGCGTCTATTATGCTTGGAAGTTGGGAATAAGGGCCGTCTACATTTATCTCTAGCAATTTCGATATTCCTTATATTTGCATAAAATTATTATTAACGTGATGAGATTTACCTGCGCTCGCAATGGCGCTGTGGCTGACAATTGAATTTGATGGTTTCTTCTCAGAGTTTCAACATTAAAAAAAAACCTCATCTTTCAGCTTAAAATTCCACCGCCTTTGCGAACCCTGAAATTCATAAAGCATCTAACCTTGGACGCCAAAACGCAGTTCCAAATGAGTTGAATCTCCGCAATTTGGGAACATTTTTAAATAATTTGAAGGCAGTCTCTCTCTCATTCTCACGATGTGGCTAAAATAAATTGCCAACAATTGTGGTGAAAACTATGGAAGAAAAATTTCAAGTGGAAAGTAACAGGAAAAAATTGCAAAATATATTTATGTAACTTATAATTTCAAAATTCGAGTAGCCCCAAAAAAGGCTTTGTAACTACATGATTTCGACAATTTTATTTTAATTCTATGAGAGCGGTAGCTCTCTTAGATAAGACTTCATACTGCTCTTAATGTATAAGGAGGGTTTTTTGTTTGGATGTAGTTTTTTTTGTATTGTACTAATTGGTTCAAAAAAAATCCACTGAACTACAATTCGGACCCTTAATATGTGGTTAAAATTTCAAAGAGATCCATTAATTAGTTTATTTTATAAAAAATAAAGTTGCTAAGGGTGGTTTTCATTTCCATAAAATTAATCACAGATTTTGACGAAAAACTGGAAATTTCCCATAGAAATAACGTGGGAAATTTTCCAAAGTTACAAATTTTGTCCATACCCTTACAAAAATAACTATACGTTAGATAGATTTGAAAACGGTCTTAAATGAAAGCCCCATATCCATAGTTGGCGCCTATTTTTTTTCATCAAGAAAAATTAAGTTTAAGTACTGTTTTTCATAGTTTTAATTACATGCTCCGACTTACGTGGTTTACCCTGAAACTATGGAACCTGCGACATTTTAGCATGAGTAATGTAGTGTATGAAGCGAGTTTGGTCGTTTTACCGCGGTTATAGTCAAATTCTTGGAACAAATAGCTAGCTTAATGGACATTTTATCTTTTCTCTGTTTAGGTTAAAGCTATTTAAACTTGATTACCTTGTGGGTGCTTGTAGGTACTTGTGGGTGCTTGTAGGTACTTGTGGGTGCTTGTGGGTGCTTGTCGGTACTTGTTGGTGCTTATGGGTACTTGTGGGTACTTGTAGGTGCTTGTGGGTACTTGTAGGTGCTTGTGGGTACTTGTGGGTGCTTGTAGGTACTTGTAGGTTCTTGTGGGTACTTGTAGGTACTTGTGGGTTCTTGTGGGTACTTGTAGGTACTTGTGGGTTCTTGTGGGTACTTGTAGGTACTTGTGGGTTCTTGTGGGTGTTTGTAGGTACTTGTGGGTGCTTGTGGGTGTTTGTAGGTACTTGTGGGTGCTTGTAGGTACTTGTGGGTGCTTGTAGGTACTTGTGGGTGCATTTAGGTACTTGTGGGTGCATGTAGGTACTTGTGGGTGCATGTAGGTACTTGTGGGTGCTTGTAGGTACTTGTGGGTGCTTGTAGGTACTTGTGGGTGCATGTAGGTACTTGTGGGTGCATGTAGGTACTTGTGGGTGCATGTAGGTATTTGTGGGTACTTGTGAGTGCTTGTAGGTACTTGTGAGTGCTTGTAGGTACTTGTGAGTGCTTGTAGGTACTTGTGAGTGCTTGTGGGTACTTGTGAGTGCTTGTGGGTGCTTGTAGGTACTTGTGGGTGCTTGTGGGTGCTTGTAATACTTGTGGGTGCTTGTAGGTACTTGTGGGTACTTGTGGGTGCTTGTAGGTACTTGTGGGTGCTTGTAGGTACTTGTGGGTGCTTGTAGGTACTTGTGGGTGCATGTAGGTACTTGTGGGTTCATGTAGGTACTTGTGGGTACTTGTGAGTGCTTGTAGGTACTTGTGGGTGCTTGTAGGTACTTGTAGGTACTTGTGGGTACTTGTGGGTGCTTGTAGGTACTTGTGGGTACTTGTGGGTGCTTGTAGGTACTTGTGGGTGCTTGTAGGTTCTTGTGGTTGCTTGTAGGTACTTGTGGGTACTTGTAGGTACTTGTGGGTGCTTGTAGGTACTTGTGGGTGCTTGCCCCGGGTACTTGTGGGTGCTTGTAGGTACTTGTGGGTGCTTGTAGGTACTTGTAGGTACTCGTAGGTACTTGTGGGTGCTTGTAGGTACTTGTGGGTTCTTGCCCCGAGTACTTGTGGGTGCTTGCTCCGGGTACTTGTGGGTGCTTGCCCCTAGTACTTGTGGGTGCTTGTGGGTGCTTGTAGGTACTTCTGGGTACTTGTGGGTGCTTGTAGGTACTTCTGGGTACTTGTGGGTGCTTGTAGGTACTTCTGAGTGCTTGTGGGTGCTTGTAGGTATTGTGGGTGCTTGTAGGTATTGTGGGTATTTGTAGGTATTTGTAGGTACTTGTGGGTGCTTGTAGGTACTTGTGGGTGCTTGTAGGTACTTGTGGGTGCTTGTAGGTACTTGTGGGTACTAGTAGGTACTTGTGGGTGCTTGTAGGTACTTGTGGGTGCTTGTGGGTACTTTTGGGTAGATGCTTTGCCCGGGTGCTTGTAGGTGCTTGTGGGTAGGTGGAATTTTTAGGGGGGCGCCTCGCGTTTCAATAAATGATTGTAAAAAATGTATTATTCTAATTACAATAAGAATACAAACTTTTAATGATTTACGTTTTATTTTCGAAGTATCATTATAAATAAATGTCTGATTGAGCTAAAGTTATGGTCCCCTTTATATATGTTTCTGCTTAGTGCAGATTTTGAAAATGTAAAACAGTTTCTTAACATTCTTAATTAAAATGAAGACTGAAGGAACAGATATTAATCAAAAATGTCTTGATTAGAATCAAGACCTAAAAAGTATCGATAAGACTGAGGTTATCACTTGTCTGAATGATCAGATATTAATTTTTCTTTTAATTGAAACTTAAATGCATGCTTAAGAAAAAACAACGTTCCATTACCGTTTTCCGTTGAAATAAATTATTTTACTGGTAATCAATTTCAAAAATTTACTTATCTCGGCTTTTCGACCACAATTCCATTCCCCGAAAACATTTTATCATTACATTAATTACTTTTGGGAGATAACGTGTCAAAATAGCCTATAAAAGAAGAAAAAACTGTAATAGCGGTCTGTTTAGCCATGATAACAACCTTTTAAAAGTTGCAAGCACTATATAACCCTTTCGAGACTAACTGGACCTGAGCAAACTATAGCTTAACCTGCTACTAGTACGACCAGAGAGAATTGATGTAATCTGGAGTTGAAATTTCATCATGTGCGACCTGCGGCCCTGAAACTCTCCCATAGTCCCAATGTGTGTAGAACATAATTTTTTCGCTGTTATCTGCCAAAATCAATCTTTCTAGATAGTGCCGCCTGCTCACTTGAATTTTTCATGATATAATAAGGTTTGAATGAACAAAATTCTAGATTACTATTTTCACTACTATGTCCCTCTGCTAACTTGAAGCAAACTTTCCTCTCTTTCTGCTGCTCATTACCGGTGCCATTCCCTTGACTTTCTGTTCGTTATAACTACTATCATGAATTTATTTATTTCAAACCAAAATATAAAAAAATGGATTCTTTTTCCTTTTGTGCTACTTAGAATTTTCAAATGTATATAATGTTGTGCCGTGCCATATCAAATAGTCTCTAACCATTGTTAGAAACTAGAGATAGAAATTGGGCAGTAACACTGATCATGCCCTGAACTATGAGAAAGAACAATACGACGGTTGACTAAAGTACACTTGATATTACATCATTTTGCAAAACCGCGAGTAAAAATCTTACTGTCCCTATTCAATTTGGCGCCATTGGTTTTAGAATAATTAAAATGTTCCACTGCGAAGCGTGCCGGTCACAAATGGGGATGTAACGTCTTTAGGAACCTTTTAAAACGCAAAACCATACACGTACTCTCCCAAAAGTAATTAATGTAATGATAAAATGTTTTCGGGGAATGGAATTGTGGTCGAAAAGCCGAGATAAGTAAATTTTTGAAATTGATTACCAGTAAAATAATTTATTTCAACGGAAAACGGTAATGGAACGTTGTTTTTTCTTAAGCATGCATTTAAGTTTCAATTAAAAAGAAAAATTAATATCTGATCATTCAGACAAGTGATAACCTCAGTCTTATCGATACTTTTTAGGTCTTGACTCTAATCAAGACATTTTTGATTAATTTAGTTTTGTCGTCAAGTTTTTTGTAGGGGGAACGTTCGAAGTTTTCACCTTTTTCTTCGGCGGCTCCTCAAAAGACTTTGGCTCTCTTATTTCCAGTGATCTGAAGTGTCGAGAGTCAATGAGAATTTCTGGCAGAAGGCAATCCTCATAAAAGAAACGAAGCTTGGGGATTGCTCTCTCTCAGTAACAAGGATCTGGGAAGATTCTTTCGATACTCAGTCCTTTTAGGGTCCAAATATCAAAGTCACAATAGTTTCGCTTCGTTATATGTAGCTGCTACTGAATTTGATGAAAAAAGTCGTGATTTCTTTTCAATTTCAGCTGACCATTGACGATGCTTGCACAAAATTGTTTTTTCTTATTCGGGGCGTCTAGGGGGTGACAAAAACGGACCGAATGGGAACATTTCACCTCTAAAATACCATCGTTATCCACCAATCCATCTGATGAAGCGCCCAAAAAAACACATATCGGTGTCAATGAAAATTCCTCATTTTGTCACCTGTTTGTTAGAAAGCATCTCGTATACTCCGTTCCATTTATTCCATAAATTTCTATCCCCCACTCTATTCGGGAAAGTAGGGTTTTCATACCACCGGGCTGCCAGGCCTTTAGTGCGGTTTCTGATAGGAAACCGATCTCCATGATTATAAGCACTGCGCGCATTTAGACTTGGCTTTTAAAGTTGCGAAGACGATTATCTAGCCAAAGAATAGCCCACTCGATCCGCGCTCTCGGACGCTGCGCTCATGCTCGCACTATAGCGCGAGCAGCTTGCGTCGTTATGCGCGTGATCGAGTGGGCTATGGCTACTGCTACGAGCGATAGCGGGCTTCAGAAAAGGAAGCCAAGGCATAGCCGATATCCGAAACGCGGTGCACGTTACCGGGCTGCCGGACTAACAAAATGTAAAATCCACAAAATAGTGAAAGCTTAACTAGTCCATTTAGATATTTTTATTTGGTCTTTCTCGACTATTACGGTTTCCCTACTCCCATTAATGGAACGGTGTATTCTTCTATCGCCTTTTGTTCTTTTCTTTTGCCCCATTCAACCGCCAGATTCGAGAAAGCTTTCGGTTATAGAATTGTTTTCACTAAATTTCGGTATGTTTGAGGCCTTCATTATTTTTCCAAAATTAGACGCTGTAATTCGATTCTTTCGTAACAAGTGTCATTCCTCGCAATCAGCCTGGTCTTTGGTCCTCTTTTGGATAATATCTTGTTGCTACTTAGTTACTGCAAGCTCGGCGAAAATTTCCTTTCTCCTTCTTTCCATAGCATCAGAACCATATCTGGTTTTTCTGAATTTTCTCCGTAGTTTTTGAAATCACGCGTCTCATGATTGCGTTCTTCTGCTTCTTGGCTTTCTTTCGTCTCTCTTATACGTTTTTCCAGGCTCGTTCTCTTGTAATTTTTCTGCCTCGCATTTCGACTACCACTAGTTTTAATTGTGACACAAGAGCTCTCACTGGTCACAGTTTTCATAATTTTTGCATGCCAATTTCTACCTAGTTGAAATTGTAGCGCAGCTGCGATGCAACGCGTGAAATAGGATCCACGTCTGTTGAAACATATATGGTTTCCTCCAACAGTTTTTGCGACCAAGGACATGAAGTTTTCCGCCAAATTATTTGTTTCGTTTTGCAAAAGAGCCGATGCTAGGTCTTGCGCTCTTTGCGAAGCGTTCTTCAGTTTCATTTCTAAAGCTGGGGTGAAGAGAGAACACCTATCTGGACCCACAGACTCGCAAAAATAGGGACAATTATCGTGCCGACCAAAAACATGGAAGTAGATGTTTCTAATATCTTGCCTGAGAATTTCAGCGTATTTATTTTGAAGCGAAACAACTTGTTTAACCTCACCATGCAACTGTATGGTTGCTTCTTTTAGTTTCGCGGCGACGTGGGCGATAGCCCCTCTCATAGCTTTCCCCATTCGAACTATCCTCGATGTTGTCAAGGCTTCTGAATGAAATTTGGCTATAGCGTAAAGCTTTGATCGGTAGTTTCGTGTCACGTGATTGGTGCACTCGCTTTTTTTAATTTTATCTCCGTATTCCACGTTTTCTTGAAGCTTTGAATGTACAGATGAATCACCATCCCCTATTACATTTCTGTACTCCAAATCGTGTGTTTCAATACTTTTATCGAAACCTTCAATAAGAATATCTGCCACCATTGCTGGGGATGAACCCTTCCAATTTTTGTAACACTTATGAGATGGAACTGCTTTATTTTCCCTACATCGTTTTTTGTCGCAAATCACGCAGTATTTTTGTCTACTATTCAGTTCTAGTAGTTGTTTTGTTCGAGCTCCAATAATACAAGCTACCCCACTCTTAGCGGAGTATCTGTGACCGTGGCTTCGCTGCGACAATCCACCATCCACAATTACACTAATAAACGGATTACCAGTGTCAGAGTCGACATCGCCACTCTCAACAGCCAACTGTTTTTCTAATTTGCCAGCTTCTTTCATTTCATCTCGCAAAGCTTTCTCCCACATCTGCGGGCAAAACAAATAAACAATTGTGTCATAAGTAAAAACATTACTATCAAATCGAAACTCAAGTGTAAAAAAGTACCAGTGACTAGCTCCTGGCTAAAAACCAAAACCAGGGCCAAAACTAATTTACGAAATCGATTTCCTTACCTCTCCAAGTATTTGCTCCTTTTTGGTATATGTAGGTTTAGACATGTTTGGTATTCCTAGCACAGAAAACAACCTCATCCATGTTTTCATACCCACTTCCAATGGATACGAAACCACAAACAGCCAGTGAGTTTAGCGTAGGTTAATTTTTTGTGAGAATTGGTATCACCGGAAAGACCCTGAATCTTGGGCCTACCTCTTAGACTCGATTCATTTTTTGACGTGGAAATTGATTTCGATTTATTGAAATATTTGCACTCGAAAATAAGGTCTGAAACTAATCCGTTTCGCGATTCTTTTACAAATTGCATTTTCCCTTCCAAATGTTTTTCGCATCTATGAACGTCCAGCTCTCTTATTTCTGTTATGAAATCTTTAATGTTCACTACTCTATTCCCGTATAAGTTTTGAAAAGCACTGCTAGGCTTTGGATGGACCAGTTTTCTTTGCATTGGCGTAAGGGGCAGAATTTTCAAACTGGGCAAGGTTGTTTCGTCGTTCGCGCAACGAGGTTCAAGTTGGTCAAATACAAACGAAATATTTTCTAGTCCCATTGGTGACTTGACTAGAATTTCCTGTGTTGGTACATTTTCAGACAATAGGGTACTTGAAGGCGTTTCAGGTGAAAGCACTCTAGGCCTCGCCACAAATTCTTCATTAGGCAAGCCCATCGCGAGAACTTCTGCCGCAGGGCAACTACAAGTTTAATTACACAATTTATTAATTTGTAGCATTTTGGTTTCACGTCAAGTAATGGTTAGTGAGTACTTACGTTGACAGATAAATCTTATTCGCCTCCTGATTTTGCCGTTTAATTTTGAAACATTTTTACGGGACTTTTTTTGGACAATGGGAGCCGCGCTTTTGCCATTGTTACTTGTCAGAGAAACAATTTCCAAGGCGTCTAATAAATGGGCCCACATATATAAGTTTTGTCGCGATGCAGATAGTTTCGGTTTGTGGTTTGAAATTCAGGCAGTAACCACGGAAAGTGAAGAGTGTACCTAGGTCTTTCTGGTTCGACAGTCTGTCAAATCAGCGATGCTAGATTGAAAACCTTGAACCCGCCAAAATTTAATTGGAAACAAGCCCAAAAACCGTCAATTGATATTTCGAAAAGCAGCCCAAAACTGACTAACAGCCAACAACAGTTCTATTTCCAGCCAATATTTTAGAGAAGAAGCCCAATTGCTGGCTTTCAAGCGCAATATGGCATCCCTGGTAACTATAACGACACAGTCCTATCTCTCCTCTTTGATCTCTCTCTCACGCGTACCTACCTCGACGCACAGCTGAGTAGTCTGACGTCACGTGATCCGACCGGTTTTGAATAGGGGGCTCAGGGAGAGGTTGGTATCTCCGAGACTACTTATACGGACTAAGTCTCGGCCATGGGAACTGTAAAATTCTGTAGAGGGGAAGGAGGAAGGAAGGAAGGGGAGGGACCCAGTCCATGTTTAGCAATAAAATCTTCAGTGGGTGAGGCTTACCCTCGAGGAAGTGACGACATGCGCCAAAAAATAAAATGGGTACTTAGTGACATCGGTAGTGAGTTTTTGAACTAAAACCAAAATTAGGTTTTAATTCAATATCTCCGCTAATTTCAAATATTTTATTATCAAATTAATTCAGGGCACGTAGGATTTAAAAACTCATCAATCAATACCAATTTAGAAATTTTCGGCTAATTGGTTCGCTTTAATCAACGGAAAATGTCATCACAAATCCTTTCCCATTAAAAATTAATTTCAAAATTAATTAAACATTTTTTTATATGTTGAGATTACTTCATGGCAAAGAGAAGGATACAGTCTTAATTTTTCTGAAAACCGTGTATTTATAAGTAAAGCTGTTGCTTCTAATCAACGTGAGAAAAATGACCAATTTTCCATTGAAATTTAGCTAAGCTTTACCTTCCACCTTAACAAGAACATACTTTTGGAACTTATTAACCGTAACTTCTCAAACAAATCCTCTCAAGAAATTATTATACTCTCCCAAATTCTTGAAATTTCGAAGGTTTTCTTTCGTAAACGGAAATATTCCATTGATAAGGTAATTGTAAATATCCCCATACCTAACTTTCGGTAGAAGATTCAGGAATTGGAAATCTGTGTCTGGTCTAACATGTAGAAAATCTTTTGGTTTCAGCGAATACGGGTCAATAAAACCTTTTCTATATAACGATTTTTGACGTGTAATTCCAGACCCTTTGAATAATCCCAATAAACAGTAACACTACTCGTTACCCAGGTAGCAAAACCACGTGTGCTACACGTGATCTAGGGCTATTTGAAATAACGTGAACCAAAAACGTGATAATAACGTTTGCTATGTCACCTTTTTTTACGTGTTTAATAACACCGTATAAACGTATTCTTCACGTGTTCAAAAAACATAGATTCACGTGTAAAAACTTCAATAATGTACGTGTCCGAACATCATACTTCCACGTGTATGCACATCATAATTTCACGTGTCCTAACATCGGAATTTCACGTGTCCTATCATCGGAGTTTTACGTGTCCTATCATCGGAGTTTTACGTGTCCTATCATCGGACTTTCACGTGTCCCATCATCGGACTTTCACGTGTCCCATCATCGGACTTTCACGTGTCCTATCATCGGACTTTCACGTGTCCCATCATCGGACTTTCACGTGTCCCATCATCGGACTTTCACGTGTCCTATCATCGGACGTTCACGTGTCCTAGTAACGGACTTTCACGTGTCCAAACATCGTAAATTCACGTGCCCAAACCTCGTACCATCACGTGCCCAAACCTCGTACCATCACGTGCCCAAACCTCGTACCATCACGTGCCCAAACCTCGTACCATCACGTGCCCAAACCTCGTACCATCACGCGCCCAAACCTCGTACCATCACGCGCCCAAACCTCGTACCATCACGCGCCCAAACCTCGTACCATCACGCGCCCAATCTTCAAACCATCACGCGCCCAAACAGCGTCCTTATAATAGTTTAAATATTACATTTTAAATAATACTAGAGCCATAAATTGTGGTTTCAAAATTTATTTTTTGCAGTCATTTCCATTTTAATTTTTACTATTGCCTTTTTGTTTGTTGAGCCTGTTACGTGCCTGTTTCAACCACTCCTTTATTACATTTTCGATTTCGTTCTCCTGTGCCTTCTTGAAATTGTAGTTTGAACGAACAGCACCTTCAAGGTAATAATTTTTTTTTAGTTAGGCTTAACGATTGGATGTTTTTTCTAGTTAGGCTTAACGATTGGAGGGTTTTTATAGTTAGGCTTAACGATTGGAGGGTTTTTATAGTTAGGCTTAACGATTGGAGGGTTTTTATAGTTAGGCTTAACGATTGGAGGGTTTTTATAGTTAGGCTTAACGATTGGAGGTTTTTTCTACTTAGGCTTAACGATTGGAGGTTTTTTCTACTTAGGCTTAACGATTGGAGGTTTTTTCTAGTTAGGCTTAACGATTGGAGGGTTTTTTCTAGTTAGGCCTAACGATTGCAGGGTTTTTCTAGTTAATTAAAAAGATAATGAAATAGAAAAGTTATAGATATGCACAAAACATCAATATAACTTCTCTAAAATTTATCGTTATATATAATTTATTTTTAAAATTGAGATTTTAGCTCGCTAAGCCTAATTCCACATTGTAGAATATTCTGAATATGCAAATTTCTTTAAAGAACGGAACTTATTGCGACCAATCAGGGGCCGCTGAAAATGACTTGAACTCACTCTCTTCCTCGGTCAAGGTCCACCACCCTTCACCCCCCGTTAAACTCAATTTCAGCGTTATTTTTGGAATTAATTTATGAAATCGGCTTAAATCTTCATGAATGAATTCCATAAATAACGCTGAAGTTAAGTTTAACGAGGTTTCAAGCGGGCTAAACCTTGACAGGAGAAAAGAGGGAGTACTTGTACGTTCAATTAAGCCATGGCTGCAATAAATTTTTTTAAAGCAATTTACATCTGCTGAACTTTCTGCAAAAATGTAGTTATAGGCTTAGCGAGCAAAAATCACAACTTTTATATTTGATTATATATTGATATAAAGTCATGTTTTTATGCACATTAAAAATGTTTTCTATTTCATTATCCCTTTAAGCCTAAGAATATATAGGAGGTTTTTATTTGATGAACTTTACAATTGGAAATATTCTCTCTCGCTGGACATAATCCTCAAATTGGAAACATCAACAAATATTCTTACTATTTTGACAAATGCCTAAGCCATAATCACCGGTTTACAAAATCCCCAAAGTCAAAATTAAGTAGGTATAATTGGTCGGGTTGTGTTAAGAGTACAATTTAATACTTACTAATTACTACATCTTTCGCCATTAAAACTTTGAAGGGCAGCTTCCCATGACCTTGCCAATTATACTGTTGAGCAAGATTGTCTTTAAAAAGGGTAGACAAAACTCTTCTAGTTCCGTCCCCTACGCTTTTCCCCCCTAAACCACCAAGAAATGAAATCTGTAAGACAGTAAAATTAGTACGTTATTAGAATTGCTTATACATAAATGAAGCCGTTTTTATTGTATATAAAATTATACTCACCACTGTTAATTGGTTTTCTTTATCAACTATAAACTCTTCGAAGTTCTTTAAAGATTCTTCAGAATCAAGGGGTAAATTGAGATGATCAACTTCGAGTTTAGAGCTTTGAGGATTTTTTTCTACTACAATTTTATCAAGCATCCTAGAATTCGACATCGATTGCGATTTAAGGGTTTCAACTTCTCGCAACGTTGCTTCTTGAAGCTTTTGACCTCGCTTTATTAAATCGATCAGCTCTCTACAACCTATTATATAGATGATAAATCAAAATATATTAAAAAAGCAGATGAAAATTGGAAGAGGTAGCGTATCGTTAAAGAAAAATTACAGCCTGGCAAAGTAATTTAAAACGATATACTCCTATTTAAACGCTAAGTGATATTCTTACAACATGATGTAGAATTAATTCGATTTAAGTCACTAGATTGGTTTATATCTGGTCCATCATCCCGTCTTGACTGTTCCAAATTTTTTTTTTGGGGAGGAATTGAAACTTCATCCTCGTCATTTTTAGAGGAGATAGCTGGTCTTGAAGGAGTACTTATTTCACTAGAAGAATTAAGTGATCCATTTTCTGCAAAATGTGGATTGTAGTCAGAATTCAAAAATAAATTTTTATGGTAATGATTTTAATGAAGAGTACTTTACACACCTGGATCCGAAGGTGATTCGGAATGACTGTTGTTCAACGGAAAATTTGGTATACTAGGCAAACTGGGTTCATTAACTTTTGACGGAGGATCTTAAAAAAAATGTGTTTTTCAATTAAAAGATAATTACGCTTACAAAGATAGCCATATGTATTTTGTGTGATATTTGTGGATTAGAATTAAGATTAAGGAAAGCAACATACCATCATCACTGCTTAAGTCACCCTCTCGCGCATTTTTCTTCCTTTTAGAGGAATGAGATTTAAGCGGGTCTCTCCTTTTCCTACGATTGCTTTTATCTTCATTTTCATTGCAGTCTGTTGCAACATCGGACTTTAATTCACATTCTTTTGCCTTATTCTCCGCAATTTTGTAATTGTCTAATATATTGCAGGTTATTTAATTAAATTGTAGTACTCCACCTTGACACAGTATAACAGCTAGTTTAAGTACAATAACTATGTGCCAATAAAGCGCTTTTGGATAAGATCTGATTTACACGCCATCCAATTCTACACAAGTTTCTAATCGAAATAAACTGATATCAAATTGTTATAACGACCGTGACATATTCCGCTTAAATTTTATGGGTAATTGACTTTACGGCGTACTTATGTTAAGTTATTGTACTTATGCTATTAGATAAATTTTAATAATACCTGTTTCGTAAAACACTTTGGTTATTCCATACTTGATCCATTTCTCTGATGGTTGTTCAGAATTCAATATTGCTTTGACTAGTCTTTCAGCATTACGATAAGGTGGCCAAAAGCATTTTTTCCCACTTTCATCTAGCCATGCTCTATTAATAACACCGCATTCGATGTCTCCAGTAGCAGATTTTTCCGAGAACTCTACGACCATAAACATGTTGTGGCAAGCTCACTGAAGCCAAATATCCTAGATATTAGAAGAAAATTATGTTATTTTAGTGCACAATAAATTTAGAGGGTTCGCTAACTCCTCTCACAAACCTCAACTCTTAGTTGAAATGCAGCAGTGGGACTGCAATACCTGACAAGTTAGAGTCCGGCATGAAATAACATTTTTTGGCAAACCAGCCTGCCGGCCATGATTTTAAAGATGATAAATGGGATACTTTTACAATTCCCAAGTTCGAGGAATTACAAGGATATTTGTAAGCATCAACTTTTTCTTTGTAATATTTGCCAATAATATAAATTGCGCCATTTCTTAGAATAAAGTTATGTACCTCAACAATCTGGCCATTTTTCAACTCACAACAGTTATCGCCAGCTTTTTTGGTTAAAGTAAACCCATTTACCGAAAGTTTTTTAAATTGAGAACCTTTACAACTTTCTAATAATGGTCCATTATTATGCTCATATTTTACATTCATATGGTTTTGACTAGGAGTCGTACCAGGAATTACTTCAATCTGATTTAATTCTACGAGTCGGTTAACGACCTGTTGTAGAGGTTTGCTTGGGCTGCGAACTAGTTTTTTAAGCTGACCAAGATACGATTCAAAAGAAAAGGCTGAAAAATTGTCTAGCCCTCCATACACACGAGCGTGCGACGCAATATGAAGAAGGTTATGAATATTATACACATAAATACTTTTACCATAAACTTGTCTCGCACTAGAGACAAATGACTCAAGAAGTGTTTCCGCATAGTTAATATGTTCTAATTTGGGACTCTTTGAGCATAATAAATACATTGCGCAATGCAACATTTGAAAGTGGTTCACAAGATAATCTGGTAATATTCCTTGAAATATAAAAAAGCCTGTGTATAACACAAACTGTCTAAATTCAGTGGCTTTCCATCGGTCAATTTCTGTTAAACTTCGAGGTTTACGTGAAAATTCTACAGGCGTTTGTTTAGAGATTTTAAGCAGCTTGTCTGACAGCTGATCAATGATAATTCTTTTCTGCTTAACTCTTGACTTTGGTTTCATTAAACTAACTAAAATTCTTCGAGTGCAGCCCAAGCAAACCAAATGCATATAATCGATAGGAAAACTAGTTATCATATCAATTGGTAGGGCTAGTAATGGGGAATGAATATTCTCATTATGATGGTCAACTTGAGAGTAGTTTCTAAACCTTTCATCAGTTCTTAGTGGGGCGTGCAATTCGTTAAAAATTACTTTATCCTTATATGTACCTTTCTGCTCGCAATAGTCGCACCCGTAATATCCATTATGGTTTTTTACACATTTTAAATATGCTTTTGCGGGTGCATCACACACAAAAGGTCCTAGCTTTATTTTGTAGAAAACCTCATTGTACACTAATCCTTCAGTTGTCAGTTTCCGAGCCTCATTTACAAACTTTTCTAGATACAATTCTAAAGTCTTTGGTTTTCCATTGCCATAAAATATTCCTACCACAAATGGCGAATTGTCAACCGTATTTATGCAACGGGCGAGAATAGGCCAAAACTGACTATTCGAACTTTTAAAAACTGGAACACCATCAATATTGAAAAGTAGTGTTAACAAGTCAGTTTGATTTTGCAAGCCAAACTTAAGTTTTCCCCGCAATCCTTCTATTAGTCCCATGTGGTAGTAATCTCCATTTTGAAGATGATCAACTTTAACAGCTACCTGACTCTGAATATCAAGAATAGTCCTTGAATCTATGGGTAGATCCTTATGTAATGGTTTTAAAATTTTCAATAATCCGTTAAGTGCCGCATGACTAATGCCAAAATTTAAAACCCAGTCTTTTAAATCACGTTTTAGCCCCTCATCATTTTCCTCTTCATCACTAGATGAGTTTTCACCAGTGTTGGATTCATGACCGTAAACATTTCCTTCGTTATCTGACTCATCACTATGTTCTATACCTGTTATACCATCAGTTTCAACCAATTGGTTCGCTAAAGGCTCGACAAATTGGTTCGCTAAAGGCTCGACAAATTGGTTCGCTAAAGGCTCGACAAATTGGTTCGCTAAAGGCTCGACAAATTGGTTCGCTAATGGCTCGACAAATTGGTTCGCTAATGGCTCGACAAATTGGTTCGCTAATGGCTCGACAAATTGGTTCGCTAATGGCTCGACAAATTGGTTCGCCGCTAATGTTTCAGTTGGTTGTACATCAGCCAAATGTTTCGCTAGCGCTGCCGTAACATTCCGAATTCTTTGCCTTTTTGATACTTTGTACATCAGAGCCGCAGTATACTGTAGATACCTAAATTTTATATACAAGCGTCACCAAGGTGGTTCCGTTTATTCCCTCCCCCCCCCCAATTCATTCCATATTCCCCTCCCAAGGCTTAGCAAAATGGGTTAACATTAAAGGAGTTGGCTTAGAAAGTCTGGGCAATCTTGGTTCACAAAACAGAAAAATCCATCTTATTCCCTATCGCTGGAAGTTACGCTTTGAGCGGGATTCATGGAGGGGAGTAACGGGAAAAAATGTGTCTGTCGTTGGCTACAAAAGGAAATAAAACGTACTGTAGCAAACGACAGACAAATTTCTTCCCGTACTCCCGAGTCCCCTCCATCGTAAACTAGCACCTCTTCCTCAACGGCTCAACGCGAAACAAACTTTTTTTCCTGAGCTCAGTGTCACATCGCTGATCAGCGTGACGTCAGTAAATTGCTGTACAGTGAAACACCGGTGAGCTCTATTGAACGCGGCCCATGAATCCCAAGTTAAGCCTAACTTCCGTCCGTAGGGAATTCAATAAGGTGGATTACTTTGCAAACCGGGTTGATATTACAAAAAGTGACTTGTGAAAAAAAATTAAAAAATATAGAAAAATTGGGTCAAAAGCAAAACCGAGCGACGCTATCCAATTCTTAAGCCGAGCTGGTATACAATTGTACGCTAGCGCAGATGAAAATCTTTTACCACAGTGCTATTTTTGTCAAATAAATTTATCACTTACTTTAACTTCACTCCTATCGTAAATCAAAGGATCCAAATCCAGAAGTTTGTCTCGCTTTTGTTAATTTAAAAGCAGAATGCTGAATTTGAGGGTACTAAATACAAACGACCAGATTTAAATACAGGCAAAGAATTCCTATTTTAATTAGCTAGAAAACCAAAAATCTAATAACTGACCTCCGATATAAAGAAGTATACAGTAGGCTTTTAGAAAAAATCCATCTCTTCGAAAAAATATTGCGCTATATGAGTAATGAAATGAATTAAATATTGATTAAACCAAAATTATTTATGCAATAAACAAATCTTACTTTAATTCCCTTTGCTTCAATCAGCCTTCTTAATATGTACGGAAAACGGCCAAGAAATTCAATTTAAAATTGGCTTGAAAATCTTTCTAGCCTTATAAGCCAAGGCCCGAAGCACGCGGACAATTTGCGACGAAATAATGAAGATCGAAAAGTATTGTGCTATAAGAATAAATATGAAACGATTTAATTATTGTTTAAACCAAAATTATTTATGCAATAAACAAATCTTACTTTAATTCCCTTTGCTTCAATCAGCCTTCTTAATATGTACGGAAAACGGCCAAGAAATTCAATTTAAAATTGGCTTGAAAATCTTTCTAGCCTTATAAGCCAAGGCCCGAAGCACGCGGACAATTTGGGAGGAAATAATGAAGATCGAAAAGTATTGCGCTATATAAATATGAAACGATTTAAATATTGTTTAAACCAAAATTAGTTATGCAATCAAAAAATTCTTACTTTAATTCGCTTTGTTTTAGTCAACCTTCTTAATATGTTCGGGAAACGGCAAAGAAATTCAATTTAAAATTGGCTTGAAGTAATTCTAGCCTAATAAGCCGAAGGCCCGATTTTATTTCGCTGAAGCACGCGGACAATTTGCGCCGAAGGAATGAAAATCGAATGACGCCGCGGTGAATTCGAGAAACGACCCGACTTAACGCGGAGTCTACCAGGGTTGCCAGATTGAAAACCTTCAACCCGCCAAAATCAAATTGGAAACAAGCCCAAAAACAGCCAAACGGTATTTCGAAAAAAGCCCAAAAACTGCCTAAGATCTAGGCTATCCAGCCCAAAAATTTATCGTGAAAATTTGAAATTCGTTTTTCTTTTAGAAATTTCAATGCATATTCTATACTGACACCATTTTTAAAACCCAAGACAAAAGGAAACTATTTTATTTAATCATGAATTGACGAATTATAAGCCGCTCAAAAGGTTTGAAAGCACCATTTCTCAGTTTTTTGGGCATTCTAATGATCTTCGCCTATTGGCGGTATTTTAAGTACAGAAAGCCAAAGAAAAACCCCGACAAGCCCAATTTCAAGCCAATATTTTTGAGAAAAAGCCCAATTGGCTGCTTTCCAGCCCAATATGGCAACCCTGACGTCTACTCTTGAGGTGGTCTTTCTTAAAAAACATGTGTAGCAGGGATATTCGATAAACGCAACTTTTGTAGATATTAAGTGCTCTTAACACGTGATTGAATAGTATAAAAAAACACCAGAAATATACCAAGTGTTAGAGACACGCAAAAACCACGTAATTTACAAGATTACGCAACTTTTGTAGATATTAAATGCTCTTAACACGTGATTGAATAGTATAAAGAAACACCAGAAATATACCAAAGTGTTAGAGACATGAAAAAACCACGTATATTACAAGATTACGCAACCATTGTTGATATTTAGTGCTTTAACACGTGATTGAATAGTATAAACAACACCAGAAATATACCCTAGTGTTAGAGACACGAAAAAACCACGTCTATTACAAGATTACGCAACTTTTGTTTATATTTAGTGCTCTTAACACGTGATTGAATAGTATAAAAAAACACCAGAAATATACCCAAGTGTTAGGGACACGAAAAAACCACGTATATTACAAGATTACGCAACCTTTGTTGATATTTAGTGCTCTTAACACGTGATTGTATAGTATAAAAAACACCAGAAATATACCCAAGTTTTAGAGACACGAAAAAACCACGTATATTACAAGATTTCGCAACTTTTGTTGATATTTAGTGCTCTTAACACGTGATTGAATAGTATAAAAAAACACGAGAAATATACCCTAGTGTTAGAGACACGAAAAAACCACGTATATTACAAGATTACGCAACTTTTGTTGATATTTGGTGCTCTTAACACGTGATTGAATAGTATAAAAAAACACCAGAAATATACCCAAGTGTTAGAGACACGAAAAAACCACGTCTATTATAAGATTACGCAACTTTTGTTGATATTTGGTGCTCTTAACACGTGATTGAATAGTATAAAAAAACACCAGAATTATACCCAAGTGTTAGAGACACGAAAAAACCACGTCTATTATAAGATTACGCAGCTTTTGTTGATATTTGGTGCTCTTAACACGTGATTGAATAGTATAAAAAAACACCAGAAATATACCCTAGTGTTAGAGACACGCAAAAACGACGTAATTTAATTTTTTGCGCAAGATTCGTTGATATATAGTGTTCTATACACGTGTTTTATTAGTATTAATAAAACTATAAAAATTATTTGTAACGTTTGTTTATTTTTAGTGTAATGAACACGTGTTTGTGTAGTATAAGAAACACACGAAATAAATATGGTGTTCCTATCTCGTGTAATATACTGGAAACACACGTGTACATTCAACGTCATTTTTATTCGTGTTTGTATAACCATAGAAACACCGAAATAAACACGTGTTTCGTTGGTGTGCCACGTGTTGAACACCACAGACACCAAATATCCACCATATGTACACGTGTGATTGCTACCTGGGTATGTTAGCCATAGGTAATTAACTTGAATTTGCAGGCAAATTTTCCTTCAAAATGGCGGATCCTAAACATTTACTTTGAAAATTCCCAAGTACCACATAATGTTTGAGTTACTGGTCAATTAAGTATGTTAACATGTCAAAGGAATTAAGGTATAAGCAGACGACAAACGTCACTGATATTACTCTATGGGCCATGCTGAAATTAATCCCGACTATACATCGTCGAAATCTACTGAAATTTATCTAAAGGTATAGGATAATATTTAGTTGAAGAAATATATGTACTCGCACAATTATTAACGTGATCGGAAAACAATACTTTATTTCTGCGCGATAAGTTTCGCGTGGTACAATCTTTAAAAACTAAAGGCTAACTGATTTCAACTTAAATCCAGCGGTCAAAGGTAAATTCGTATCGTTTTTTAAAGCGACTAAAATTAATATTTAAAAGAGTAAAAAATCCGAAATTAAAGACAATTATTTTTTAGCTCTTTTTCGACTAGTTCATTTTTTAAACATATTCAAACAGAAACTTATTTTTTATGAATTCTCTTCATTCTCCCACCAAAATGAGTTTAACTTATTTTTAACATTAGACTAATAAATTATTTAATTCTATCTTATTTCTATCGGATATATCAACTTTAAAGGTCTTTTTATGATATGGCCGTTGACGTTTCTAACAGAGCAAGCTCGTGTAATTCCATCGCGTCCAGGATGTAGATCAGTGATACGTCCAATTTTCCAAAGATGTCGTGGTAGTCGGTCGTCTTGTATTCTAACAACGTCATCAATTTTAAGTTCCGGCTGATTAACTTTGGCTCGAATGACCCTTTGAGCAGTCCGAAGTTCCAGTAAATACTCCTGTCGCCATCTTGTCCAAAATCGGTTAAGTAACTCCTGTCTATATTTCCACCTCTTGGTGAGGCCATCTCTTGTGGATTTAATTTCATTCATCTTGAAGTTCCGTGGTGGCAATGCGTCCAGTCTTTTCCCAACCAGAAAGTGAGATGGAGTTAGCGGGGTCGGTTCCTCATGATCATTGCTGATATACGTGATAGGTCGAGAGTTTATGACCGACTCCACTTCAATTACAACTGTTTCCATTTCTTCATATGACAAAAGCGCTTTACCCAGTGTCTTCTTAATACATTCTTTCATTGTCCGAACCATACGTTCCCACATGCCACCCCACCAGGGAGCTCTGTCAACAATAAATCGCCATTCGATCCGTTTAGTGCCAAAATACTCCTTCATTTCGTTCGTCAACACAGATTCCCAAAGTTTGGATATCTCCCGATCGGTTTTCTTGAAGGTCAAAGCATTATCGGACAAGAATAATCGACTAACTCCTCTTCTCCCGATGAATCTCTTTAGCGCCAATATAAAATGTTCCGCGTTGAGACTGGAAACTAGTTCTAGATGCACGGCTCTGGTAGTTGAACAGGTGAAAAGAGCGATGTAGCTTTTTGATTGCTGCGTCCAGGACTTGGATTCCGCGTCATAATGCTTGGTGATAACTGGACCGGCAAAATCCACTCCAGTCGCTTCAAATGGAACGTTTGCAACAACTCTCTCTGGTGGTAACGGTGCAGTGTCGTGATTGAGAGGTTTCGATTTCCAGATCCTACATTTTTGGCATTTTGAGAGGACGCTCTTAATTATTTGCCGACCTCTTGGAACCCAGAATCTTGATCGCAGATTAGCTAACGTGACTCTAACACCCATATGTTTCTGGTCGACGTGTTGTTTCATGATTAGCAAGTGAGTAGAATTATTGGATGTTTTTCATCGTAGTCCAAATTCGAGAACTGAAGTCTCCCACCAAGCCGTAAAAGGTCGTCGTCGTCTATGAAACCCTTTAAGTCAGATACTTCCGAACCTTTTGCTATTGGTGTGTTGTTCTTGATAGCCATGATCTCCCTTTGATATGATTCGTGTTGAACCTTCTTAATCCAGTATCTTTCTGCATCCAGTATTTCTTCGGTGGTGAGAGTTCCCCTCAGTCGGTTTCCTTGTTGCCGTTTTGAATTGGTCAGGAATCGTTTAATCCAAGCTATTATTCGTACTACTCTCTCATAGTTCGAATAATCTATCAATTTCAGGAGTGGTTCCGTCTCCAGCGTTTTAAGAGTCATAGCCGTTAGACTTTCAACATCCCTTGAATTGGGTCTTCGTTCGACTTCGATTTTTATTTCGTCTTCTTCCGTGAAACCGTTATCTCTAGGTTGGTCTGGCCATTCACCCTCCGGTTCCCTTAGAAATTTTGGACCTTTCCACCACAAGTCATTCGATATAAGCTCCGTGACATTTAACCCTCTAGTCAAAAGATCTGCTGGATTAAGGCTTCAAACAATACTTTATTTCTGCGCGATAAGTTTCGCGTGGTACAATCTTTAAAATCTCAAGACTAACTGATTTCAACTTAAATCCAGCGGTCAAAGGTAAGCTCGTATCGTCTCTTTTTAAAGCAACTAAAATTAATATTAAGAGTAAAAAATCCGAAATTAAAGACAATTATTTTTTAGCTCTTTATCGACTAGTTCATTTTTTAAACATATTCAAACAGAAACTTATTTTTTATGAATTCTCTTCAGGCCATATGGGCTTTCAGACCTGCACCAACAAATAAATAAATAAAACTAAATATTGATGTGCTAAGTTCTCACGAAAACACGCCTAGTTTCATTGCCTCCTATTCGTTCTACAAAAGTTATAAAAATCATTCATAATTTTCAATTATTGAACATTCCAACAATTTTATTCGATTAACAAAGGCTTCTGTATTTCAATTAATAAAGCTGTACTTACGTTCCGAGAGCGCATTGAGGCTTCTCAGATAAGTCCTAACTTCTCTCGGAACTTCGCGCTTTCACTTCAATTTAATTTTATAAACTTTACTTTTTCATTATATTTTTACCTAATTTTAACCCAAGGAAGTTATTGGCGACAGAAATGCGACGGAACGTTGTTTGATTGGTCGAGAAGGTGATAAACAAATTTCGTCACAGCACGCAATTTTTAGAAATTTGGTTCCGGTTTCATTTTGATCTTATGTTACTATATTAACCACAACATGAGTAACTCACTACAACGAATTTCCTACACTTATAATTATTGAACGTTCTTGTCCATTGAGACAGTCAACAAAACGGTACATCTCACAGCTACTTACAATACAGTTAGAGGAATAATAAAGATGTTGGCATAATTTAAATAGTTATTCTAAGTTAAAAGTTGCAGACGTTGAGGTCGTGTTGAGCCCATATCTTATTAGGTTCGGGCGGAGGGACCGATTCCTTCCTAAGGAGACGTGAAACCACGTCAAAGACATTCATATTAAGCTTCTCAGAAAAGCTTAGGCTCTCGGCGTTATTCTTCAACGGAATATATATAACCCCGTAGTTTCCGGCCGCTGGGAAGGTCCGAATCAACTTCGAGAAGAAGGCCTCAGCTACGCCTTTATCGTCCGCGTACAGCGGGCCGACCATCCCGTGTCCGTGAACATTCTTACGAATTATACCATAACCGCAGAGTAAAAGTTTACTTTGCGGTACCATACCATTCTCTCGCAGAGCGACCATGGCTACGCAATCAGCTTCCTTCAAAGTGAGACGTAGTCATTGCTTTCGGCAATAACCCTGAACCGCGGTTTTATAAGCCACGACTGATGCAAAACGACTTTTGTTGAAATCGACTCTGGGTACTCGTTCCCTCATGCAATCGACATCGGCCCCCTCTTTCTCGTAGGCGATCGAAATCCATTCGGTAACCAAACCGAACCCAGCGCGATCCCAGTCCGTCGCCAAATGACTCTCGCTGGTATTGAGGGCGCATCGGTCATATACCCTTGTTGTTCAAGGAGGGGTTTAAAATCACTATGTAATATGGTATGTGTAGAACCAGGGTCAACTAACGCCAAGCACGGGAGGTTACCTAAAAATATATGTAAAAAATCCTGACCATCTGAAAAAGCTTGGTCCCCTGGTTGTGTGCTTCCCGTGCTAGCTGGTCTCTGACGTTTTAAGCTCGCGGCGGCGCCAGAGTGGGGGAGGGATCTCCGCCCGCGCTCACGTCGCCTCTTCTTACGTTTCCCGAAGCCGATTCGGTACCAATCAGTTCTGGACAAAAGGGGCGCACGTGGCCTACCTTTTGACAGTTGTAGCAAGTTACATCGGGATTGTAGTAATTTCCCGTTGGGGTGTCGACAGGCCGAGCTGCCGAAACTGTTTGGGCACCCTGAGGACCTCCGGAATTCGGGTGTCGTTCTTGCCGATTATTATTATTGGAATGGCTAGAAAAATTCATGGGCCTACTATTGTTTTGCCTCGATCTCCCACCTGAATTCGATTGTTGGGGTAAATTTCCTCTATTATTATTTCCCTGTTGGTTATTTTGCAGTCTAGGGGCTTGGTTTCGCTGGGAGTTTGAATTTTTGCTTAATTCCCGCCTTACGATTTGTTCAACAGTCCTTCTTTGTCTATATGTCTACTAGCTATTCTGTCCAGGGTGGACCTCAAGTCCTCTCAAATCCCAACAACATCCCAGTCTCACATTTGGTTTACTCTGCCAACGTGCAACAACCTCATGCTTGTTCTGCCCAAACAAAATAACTTCAGCCCCGGGTCTCACCGTCATCCTCTTTAATGCACAGCATCTTTTTGGCAAACGCGATGAACTTATTTCCCTCTCCCCGACCTGGAATGCTGACTGTATTTGCATTACGGAGACCTGGGCTTCTCCCTCACAAAATGACGCCATCTTTAATCTTCCAGGTTACACACTTTTACGTCAAGATCGTGCAAATCGCGCGGGTGGCGGTATTATCGTCAATATTCGTCATACTCTTGTTCACCACTTATTACCCGTTCCAACGACCTACCCAGAATCCTTATGGATTGACTTCAAGCCAGAATCTTCTCGCACTTGGATAACGCTAGGCTGCATTTACCGCCCCCCAAACACGTCCCCGACTGAAACTTCCAAACTCTTCCAAGATCTCAAACTAATATCTGCGCAACGCTCTGAAATCATTATCACCGGGGACTTTAACCTGCCTTCAATCTGTTGGACAACCATTACCCCCACTCTCAGTGCCTCGTCAGTCCATAATGACTTTCTCGAACTACTTCACTCTTCGGCTCTGAGCCAGCATGTCAATTTCCCGACCAGATTTAGCCAAAGCAATTCTCTATCTCACAACACCCTGGACTTAATCTTAACCAAGGCTATATCTTCATTACCACCAGTTGGTGGTAGTGACCATGTCACGCTCTGCGCAGTATACCCATTGACTAGCCCACGACTATCTCCTATCAAATTTACTCGTGACTTCGACTATAGTCGGGGAGACTTTATCAAACTAAACACCCTGTTGGCAGCTACGGACTGGTCCACTCTCTCTCAGCTGCCTACCGAAGAGGCTTGGTTGCTTTTTAAGGAAAAACTCTTTGCTTGTGTCTCTCAGGCAATTCGGCTTTACGATCACTCTGAGTCGCGCCATTCCCGGTCTTGGATTACGCGTTCTACGAAACGTGCCATACGCAAAAAAGAACGACTATGGAAGAAACTGAGCCACGCCATTTCCACTAACCACAGTCACGCACAACTCCGTCTCCGACCCCTCTACAAATCTCAAGTCTGCCTAGTCAAATCTCTGTTACGCAAAGCAACTTCGCAGTCCCATGCTCGTAAACTATCCACAATCAAGACACACCCACGTGCCTTCTACCGTTTCGTACGCCGTCAAATACGTTCCCTCCCGACTCGTCTCAATATTCGGCTCAGTAATGGTGCACAAACCGACTCGGATGAAGCCATGGCGAACACTTTAAATGACACTTTAACCAAAAACTTTAATACAAATCCCACTGATCTAACTGTATTACCCCAAAGTCTTATAGCTCAAATGCCTGAATTCCTACCAAACTTAGTCGATCTTAAGCGTATTCTCCGCAACCTTGATTCAAAAAGTGCTTCGGGTCCTGATGGAATTCCAAACCGCCTCCTGAAGAATTGTGCCTCCTCGCTTGCCAAACCTCTTCTAATCCTTTTTTCTCTCACCTTAACTGAAGGGACCCTCCCCTCGGACTGGCGTGTTGCCCACGTCACACCCATATACAAAGGTAAAGGTAGCAAAAGCGATGCCATCAATTACAGACCCATCAGCTTAACATCTACGGTTTCCGGCGCTGTAGATGCCCCCGCGCGCAGGAGCAGCGCCTAATCAAATGCATTCTAAGGGTTTGCAAAGTCCTTGAAAAGTGCATCCGTACGCCTCTCTTACAGTTTATAGCCCCCCATCTAAGCAAGTTCCAACATGGTTTTCTAAACAACAGATCTGTAGAGTCAAACCTCCTTTCGGCGTTTCCTACGTGGCTCTCAGCTTTTGATGAGGGACATAGGGTTGACGTCATCTATCTAGACATAGCTAAGGCCTTTGACTCGGTTCCCCACCAACGTTTGTTGGCCAAACTTAGGGTTTTGGGTATAAATAATAATATCTACCAGTGGATTAAATCCTACTTACTTGCTCGCACTCAGTCAGTCCGCGTTGGCGATTCCCTAAGTATACTTTCCTACCAGTTACTAGTGGCGTCCCTCAGGGTAGCGTTCTTGGCCCTCTCCTGTTCCTTATCTTCATAAATGACCTCCCCTCTCAATTATCCTCTAAGTTGTGCCTCTTTGCGGACGATCTCAAAATCTTTCGTGTGATCCACTCTTATGACGATGTATCCAAACCCTCCAGTCCGACCTAACTCGGCTTGAGGCTTGGACCTCGCGTACTGGCCTCTCTTTCAACAGCCAAAAGTCCTTATTGCTAACCATTAACCGTATACTAAATCTGATGAAGACCTACCCTCTCCATACTACCTTGGTGGTCAACCTATCCGTCGAGTAAACGAATGTCGTGATTTAGGAGTGCAAGTCTCCCATAACCTTAAATTCCACACCCATATTGCTAGGACATGTAGTCGCGCCAATGGGCTACTCGCGACCATCAAAGCCAATTTTCCAAATCTCTCCCACCGATTTCTTACGCGTCTTTTCAACTGCTATGTTCGTCCGACCCTTGAATTTGGTTGCCAACTATGGAACCCCTCCTCTAGTGGTGATATAAAACTCCTTAACGACGTGCAGGGTCGCGCTTCAAAAATCCCTAAGTCTCTACGCAACTTACCTCGCGAAAGCAGACTCGCTTCCCTCGGTTGGGCCCCCCTGTCCAGTCGGCGCACCTACATGGATCTAATAAGCCTCTTTCGTGTCCTACCCTCCTCCGATCAGACCTACTTTATTTTCTCCCCTCACATGCACTATACCCGCGGTCACAGTCGCCAACTCTTTCTCCCGCCATCCTGCAAAGACCCACTAAAGCACTCTTTCTTCAGGAGAACTATACCCGTTTGGAACTCCCTTCCTGAAGAAGTCGTTTTCCTACGTTCGATTTCTCAATTCAAATTGGCTACCACAAAATTCTTAGGTCTATAATTTATCTCCCCACGGATTTGGAGCTGTAAGGCTTTGTAAAGCCCTAGCTCGTCATACACAACGGAGCAAAAAAAAATGTCATTCAACCTTTAAGTTAAATGACAGCCTTGGAATGGAGGTTTGACGCCACTACTAGAGAAAATTATGGTTTCTAAACATTATTCGTAACATTCATGTTGTGTTTATTCATGTCATCATTGGCAACCCTCCACTATAGTTGGAAACATACTACTCTTAGTTGACTAGGTCAAAAAACAGGGTTTATTCGAATGTTTTAAAAAATATTACAGCAATGTTTTAATTCATTGATATCACACCCAATATTTGGACTGCTTATTAATGAACAAGTTGTCGCGAGAGAGAAAGTTTTCATTTAGGCTGACTGTACTTATTTAAAATCTCCCCATTTTATTGTCATTATGCAAATAATATGTATAGTAATGTATAGTAACATATTTTCAATTTTTAAAGTTACCTTAAATAACAATGCGTTATATCAAGTAAGCATTTCTATGGTTTGGTAAATAAGTGTTTCAATTGCTTATTTGGTGCTGTTTTTCCTTTTCCTAGCTATTATCGATATTTTGTATTTTTAACCCAGGCGTAAAGATCCAAACACAGAGTCAAAAATAAGACGAAAAAGACCGTTGGAAAAGGTTTATACCATAGGGGTTATCTTTAAAGCTATTCTACCGCCTTGCCTCCTGTAATTGTACGAACCAGCAAACGTCACGCTCAATTCTTTAATTGTTGACCCCGCAGAAGTGACACAGCTAGCGACTATTTTGGCAAGGCCGGTCAATAGACCTTGTATCGGCTCTGAGAGGTTTCACACGCTAAATTACACATAGATAAAGAGTTTAAAATCATGCCTGGTAAAAACCTAAATGTTCGACTCCTCGATAATCCTTTTTTGACTAAAACGCGCGGGTTCCGAGAAACTACAAACAAGTTTGAAACATAACTCGCGCCAAACATCTCCTTGTCCTCCAGACAACCAGAATTCTTCCTCATTTTTCTTTTTTGAATTTCCCATGACTTATTTAATAGTATCTTTTTCATGATCTAATATTTCGGGCATAGTGCTAGTGAATAATTCATCTGAAGTTTATCCAGGTATGGGCTGCAGATTTTCTGGTAAAATTACGTAACTGCTATCTTTGTGGGTTTCTTTTGGGGTTCCCGCCCCGTCTACCGCTATCAAATTTTTAAACGACGATTTGTTACTAGCAAATTTATCTTTTAAATCATCAACCCAATTGGAAAAATCGTTAAAATTATCCATAAAAAGTTTAGTCTGGTATTCCGAAGTTAGAACTATGGCAATACTGTAAAGCATTTTCTCAAAATCTTTCAGAAGCCTGCAATTTATTAAAACGCTAAGAGCGTATAGTCCTACTCTATGGGGAAAGCCTGGCTTCAAACACGACTTAGCCAGGCGAGATCCATCCTTCATCATGTGACAAGTACCACAATGAAGGATAGTTTTTTTTAAGTCCTCATTATTGGCCTCACCCCTCAGGATTCTAAGCGACCTTTTCAAGTATGATGGGAGTGTTTCCATGATAAAAATAGCTAAAGCCGACAAAATTAAGACTAAACTTCGGTCGCTAGAAATAAGTGCTGGAGTTTTTCTTTCATTTTGTTTTAAAAGGGATTGTTGAGCTCGATCAAACCGTCTGAGCCAACATTTTATACCGGCTAAACTCAGATCACTTGTGAGGTGTTCCGCTAATGGGATTGCGATAGAATTTTTACTCGCGTCTGGGAAACTCATACTTATTACGTATTACAGCATACGTTTCCCTCGTATTTCTGGCAAACCCCGCCGGTTGCATCCCAGTACATAGTGGCTTGGGAGCTATATTCGCGATATATACCGACAGACGATTTTGTATGCAAGTCTACAAAAAAGGGAGAGTCGCCCTTTATCTCTAATGTAACCGTTCATTTCCGGGTTAATCTTTTTTGCAATTATACTCGAATGCATATTTTCGTCATCGCGTTTTAGTTTCCTTGACTCGTATTTCTCTTGCCGAATAATGGCTTTATTACTGACACCTCTTTTCAAATTCCCCATAAGCACGTCTCTTTTTAAATTTCCCCGTTTAGTTTAAAATGCATATTCCAAGGTGGTAAGTTAGGGTTATCTATTAAATCCTTCCTTACAAGACGTCGCCTCTCCCCTCTCAGCTGGGATATTGTTATTGTGTCTCGATGGTGATAATATTAAAAATAGAATTTTTAAGCATGGCTTTAAAACTTCTAAAAATAGTAAGACCAGAGATGGCTTCGCACTCCGCCCTCGTGCAGTACACATTGCAGCTAAACAAAATCCATCCCTTCACAGGGTCGCGTGCCACACAGGGAGCATAATGTCTTCGAAAATACCACATACACCATGGATTATAGTCTCTGACAACGTCTGTTATTATGTCCCTTTAACTATCTGATAGTGTTTTACTATTAATCCTCCCTTCGTTCATGCGCTCGTACATTTTTTTATGAAATTCAAAATTTATTACGTTATCTATTTCTACACTATTAAGTTTTTCTTGCGAGTATATCTGCTCTCCTAAAACCTCTACACTTAACTCTTCTGGAAATAAAGATGATGTGGATGAAACTTCAACACCAGTTTCCCCACTACAGTAAAAAAATTGTTTTCCTATCTCGTTCGTTTCACAAAAATTCATATCAAATACTACACAGCTCTTTAGCTTAAAACACTTTCCAGAAACATTTATAAGGGGTGAGAAAATCCAAAGGTTTAGAATTAAAAAAACCGTGTTTCTACTATTTTGAAAAATCATATTTTGAAAAATACGCGGTTTCACACTCTTTGTCGTTGCAATCGTATTCGGAGCATCTTTGATAATTTTTTTCCACATTAAAATTGTTGCTATCTACTAAATTTTCAATGGATACACCTTGAAAGTCTGGCGGTGTATCAGAGTGTTTTTTAAAGCTTGGTTCTGGATCGGACTGTACATTGCACTTGGAACATTTTCGAGTTTCAGTAAAGCTGAAACTCTTTGGAAAAATTTCATGAATTAAATCAAAACATTCCAACAAGATCTTGTATTTCGCTTTACTGTTAAACTCCTGCAGAAAAAACCTGAAGCCGACGCAAAAAGCACTCAACATCAATTCTGGAGACCGGGTGAATGTTGTTTCCAGTTATCTGAGTTTATTAATTAATAAATTAATATCATTATTCCTAGGTCCCTTTACATAAAACTCGGACAATTCCATCAGTGCTTGAAAAAGAGCATTAGCCCAACAATTATTTGCTATATTAACGATTCCAAACTAAACAAGGGGCACAAGTGGCAAATAGGTTTTTTCTCATTAGTTCTACAGCCTTTTCACTTTCGTTATAATACATACACTCGTATTGAGTCCATTCTTTACATTTTGCGCATTCGAAGTATTTTCCGTAATTATCGGGCCTTCTACAAAAACAATACAGCTCGCGAGAAGTAAGAGGAATGTATTCATAGACTGACTCTCTTTTTGGATTTTTTGACCTTTTTGATCGTCTTACGTTAGGCTGAGAGACAAATTTACATTCACTCCCGGTCAATACTATGGGCTCAGAAACGTCAGAAGACGCTCCGATAGCCATTACTAAATTTATTGAACTAGGGGTTTCATTCGCGGGTAAAATTATTGGCTCATTAGCCATTACTAAACTGATAGAATTAGAAGTATTATTCGGGGACAAAACTAGGGGTTAAACATTCGCGGGCCAAACTAGGGGTTCAACAATCGCGGGCAAAACTCTGGGTTCAACATTCGTGGGCAAAACTATTGGCTCAGAAACGTCAGGAGACGCTTCGATAGCCATTACTAAATTTTTGGAACTAGGGGTTCTCTTTTCGTTCAATTCTTTTATATCAACAAGTTCCCAAAACATAGTTTCTAATCCTCTTTGAACCTCGTATACGTGAGAATCTTTAGAATCTTTCATGTACCTCCTACGAAACATTCTAGCTGCATTTTCATGGCTTTATTTGCTAACCCCTAAATCTGTGGCAATTGCTTGAAAAAAATCAAGCTTAGAAATCTCACGGAGAGAAATTTTTGTTTCAAGATACCTTTTATACATGCAATTGACTAGCGTTTCATTACTTACTCCTAGATGACGTGAGGTGAAAGTCATTACAAAATCACTAAGTTAACGTCGTTAAAAAAACTAAAATTTTGCTAACGAAATTTTATAATATTTCTAATAAAATTTGTAGTTTTAGAATATCACCAAACAACCAGAGAAAATATAATGATAATCTTCTCAAAATGGTCTAACGGCGAAAAGAACTAGTAACTTATTTTTCAAAAGCTTATATTCAACTCATTTCTATCGAGGGGCGGCTCTCTTGAAGTAAAGTGTGTGAAAATCGGGAATTTTTTATTGTGGCTAAACAGACGATGTTTCCATCAGAAAATTCAATTTAAAAATATCTACCTAGTTTCTAGTATGGATGTAGTTGAACGTTAATAATGTTAAGAGTGAATTGCCCCTCGGTAAGAAAAAACTCAACATTGACTTCTAAACTTTAAGGGTACACTATTGTTAGAAAGCCTATAATTTGGGGTTTTTTGGGGAATCCCATAGGTCCACGACTTTATTTTAACCTTGGATTTGTGCTCCCTGTATAGACCAACATTGAAAGCTAGGTGTCACGGAAGTAAAGTCAGGAATTCACTGTCCCCAAAACCTACAGCGAATGAATACGCCAAAAAGAGAGATGAAAGGCGACGTTTTTCCCTCTTTATTCCATAGAAGCAGGAGTTCATAATAACCTCCCGACCCCCCCCCCCGAAGGAGGGTTATTATGAACTCCTGATAGAAGAGGTATATTGGTAGAAAGTATAAGATTTTCATTTCAATGGGTTGACCTTTTTACAATCAACCCTCCTTTCGTTGTTAAACAAAATAGCACTGAGAGTTAAAGGGAGAATGGAATGGTCTGACATGCATTTTTTAAATATACTTATATTAATAAAATAACATCAAAATCATTAATAAAACTTAGGAAAACCTTTCCGTTAATTTTACATAATTTTCCAAAGCTTCAAAAGTTGATTACTAATCCAAGACTGTGTTTTTATAATAAAGCCAGAGTTAATGCGAGTGACCAATTAGCAACTGACACCTCACATGCTTTATTCCGTGATTAAAAGCCCGTGAAAGGTTTTGTTAAGTTTAATTAATGATTTTAATGATATTCTATCAATTTAAATCTATTAAAAATGGTTTCCTGATCATTTGATTCTCCCTTTAACTTTATGGGCACACTTTGAATTAGAATAGAATAGGTTTGAAATTTCGGCCAGGAGGCTTCCCACAACGCGGGTTCTATTGACAAATCCAATATTTTCAAATTTTTAACACTCAAGGTAACAGTAGTAACACTGGTTCTAAACAAGGATAAGGTCAGAAACCCTATTCTAGGAAAACCCTCATCCTTTTTTTTATTTACTTTTTTCGTATCCTACATAAACAAATATCTACCAAATTGTACATGGAAAGATAGATAATTGTTATATTTTTGATAATTATTTTATCTCTTTGGAGCTCCTAACATGTTTTATAGGTTATTTTTCTTTAAACACTTACAATGCTACATTAAAAGTTGTTAAAAAATAGGGGAACGTAGCCAGGAATCATCACACACAGGAGTTTTTTTTAAATTACTTTGGTTGTCAAATAATGGTTTTCCTTTCATTCATTTCGTTAAAAGTATTTTTCGAATTTTTAAGCATTACAACCAAATATAATAAAACTATATCAAACTAAAGCATAGGAATAGGCCTATCTACAGCTGTTTAAAAACATTTTACAGAGTATTTACAAGTCTGTTCTCATAGCGTATGCTATAAGCTCCAAATTTTGAGAGACCACCATTTCGGGAAAGCTCTTGACCGGAATCTTCCGGGGGTTGAAATATGGTCAAGGTGTACCGCTAAATATTTAATACCATTCACAATCCTTTTCTAATTGATTGAAGTGATCGTATTTAAAAAAGCATTATGGAAAAGTCTGCTTGCTTTAGTAGAAGCCAAAGATTTTTAGCCGGAACGTATTTTTAACATATTTCATACGATGAAGGGGCTTTAATTAACTGTTTCTATTTAGGGAAGGGAAGAGTCAAGAAAATGTTACTTAAGAGATCATATTTAGGTACATGAACCCTATTTCAGCATAATTTAAGTTTGTGTAAATCTGTAATTGATGGCATTTCCGTAATTTTTGTATAGGAGAAAGATTATTTAAACCGGTTATATTTCTTCAGAATGGGAAATAAGCATAAAATTGTTCCTCCTAAGGGGATTCAGAACAATTTGTTAAGGGTATTCAAATTTGGTGAAATTCCTGTTAATTTTTATATTGTCATTTCATTGTAGAATGAAATGTAATCATTAATCACGATTTAATTATTCTCCATTGGAAAACTGGAATATTCTTCATTCGGTGTTATCGGGGGATGGTACATAGTTAATGAAGTAATTGAATAACCCATCGAAAAATATCAGAATTCAAGGAATGTGAGCAAAAGGGGCTGAACATAATGAGTAATTCCTAGAATTGCCTTTTGGAAGTGAAATCGACTGCATTTTTTAGCAATCCAAAATGAAAATTTACCCCAAAACCGTGTATCCGCAAAACCAGTATATTTATTGCGAGAATATGTATGGGTTTATTTCACCTTTCCCGTTTTGACCATGGAAGATCCATTTCAATGAGGGAAAGGCACGGGGGTAAAACCTCTCAGCCTCCATGCCCTCCAACCTGAAATCTTGGTTTCCATTGGCTGAAATTTTTAAGAAGGGACATTTGCACATAACTTCGGGAACTCTCGGATTTCTATTGTCGAAAACGATTTTCGATTTTGCTATGAAAGCAGCTGTTTCTAGAAAACTCGACACGCTTCTTAAGTTTCCTGTCAACAATTTACTGAAGAGGAGCTAAACCAAAAATGTAAGTTTTTTTATTTCTCTTGTTATAGAGTTAAATAATTTCGAGGTGTCCAATGAATCGTTTGGGCCATTCTCTGCGCTAGAACTTTGCCGCTAAAACAGTTCTAGCCAAGTTTAGTCCTTCAAAACTTCAGACCCTCGTCGCGTCGATTTTTAAACCATAACCCTTTAAACTTGGTAAAAAAATTTGGGCCTAGCTCTGTGCTAGAACTTTGCCGCTAAAACAGTTCTAGCTCCTTCAAAACTTCAGACCCTCGTCGCGTCGATTTTTAAACTATAACCCTTGAAACTTGGTGAAACGTTTGGGCCTCACTCCGTGCTAGATTTTACGATGAAACAGTTCTAGCCGAGTTTAGTCCTTCGAAACTTAATCAGACCATCGCGTCGATTTTTAAACCATAACCCTTTAAACTTGGTAAAAAATTTGGGCCTAGCTCTGTGCTAGAACTTACGATAAAACGGTTCTAGCCAAGCTAAGTGTTATTGAATTAAATTGAATTGGGTGTTTATTTTTGAATCCTGTAATACAACATAACATGGTTACTTTTTATAGTAATACAGGATTTGATAAATTATGTTATTCTTTGATATTATTTACATAAATTTTCCTAGTTATTTACACGAGTTTTTACTAACTATTTACATGAATTTTCCTAAATTATTTACATGAAGTTTCCTAGTTATTTACAAACATTTTCCTTAGAATTTAACTATTCACAGTGTTTTTGGCTATGTAAAGCAAACACAATTTAAGAAGGAACATTAATAAAGTTCTAGGCCCCGCGTCTAATCTAAACCGTGCGACCATCGTATCTTTTACAACTTCGAAATTTCCAATTAAGTTATTTTCTAATGAAAGCATTTTATATAAACTTTTTCAGGATTCATTTGAAAGACCTCACGGAGTTTATTAAAGTGCTAAAGCAGTGTAACTGCCCGAGGCTGAATTGGAATGAAGTGCTCGCCGCTCGTTGTCCCGAAAACATATCGACCACCTTCACTGAAGTGACCCCCGGCTCGCCACGCAGACTACCCGGAGCGCCACCCGGCTCGCCACGCTGACCACCCGGAGCTCCACCCGGCTCGCCACGCTGACCACCCGGAGCTCCACCCGGCTCGCCACGCTGACCACCCGGAGCTCCACCCGGCTCGCCACGCTGACCACCCGGAGCTCCACCCGGCTCGCCACGCTGACCACCCGGAGCTCCACCCGGCTCGCCACGCTGACCACCCGGAGCTCCACCCGGCTCGCCACGCTGACAACCCGGAGCTCCACCCGGCTCGCCACGCTGACCACCCGGAGCTCCACCCGGCTCGCCACGCTGACCACCCGTAGCTCCACCCGGCTCGCCACGCTGACCACCCGGAGCGCCACCCGGCTCGCCACGCTGACCACCTGGAGCGCCACCCGGCTCGCCACGCAGACCACACGGCTCGTCCCGCAAACTACCCGGCTCGCCACGAAGTCTACCCTGCTCGCCACGATGTCTACTCGGCTCGGCACGATGTCTACTCGGCTCGCCACGATGTCTACCCGGCTCGCCACGATGTCTACCCGGCTCGCCACGATGTCTACCCGGCCCGCCACGAAGTCTACCCGGCCCGCCACGAAGTCTACCCGGCCCGCCACGAAGTCTACCCGGCCCGCCACGAAGTCTACCCGGCCCGCCACGAAGTCTACCCGGCCCGCCACGAAGTCTACCCGGCCCGCCACGAAGTCTACCCGGCCCACCACGAAGTATACCCGGCTCGCCAAGCCAAAGCTCAGAACAGAAAGTTTCATTGGCGAAAGAGACCGTCACCTGCAGCTAAAGGTATTGAAAAAATTGTAGGAGAAAAAGAACTCAGCAAGGGTGCGTCAGTAGTGTACCTTCCTACCTTTGAAAAAGAGATAACTATCGACGCACTCTTGACTGAGTTCAAAAATCTGTTTGAAGATAAAAATAATCTTCCACGTAAAGTATTTTACTTCTGTGAAAATGCTAATTTCTCCCTATATTCTTATGGGGAAATCGCCCACAAGGGTATAGGTCAGTGGCCAAAATCTCTGGAAAAGTTGAAGGAAAAGGTGGAGAAGGAGACTAAAGTCAAATTCAACGCCGCAGTTGTCAATCTGTATAAGGATGGCAATGATTGTGTTGGATGGCACTCCGATGATGAAAATGGGGTTCATTCAACTATTGTCTCGTTATCTGTCGGCGCAGAAAGGACTTTGCTTTTGCGTCCAAAAGGTAAAACCTGTGCTACCACTTCGGGTTAGTTTAACCAGTGGATCCTTTTTTTTAATGAAGGGGGCTTGCCAAAAAGATTGGGAACAAAGACACAAACCCTGAACTGAAAGAAAGGATTAATATTACTTTTCGATATATGGGGGAAATGGATGTTAATTCTGTAACAGAGAATCGCCCATATATCGGAATGTAATATTTTAGTACAGGAAAGCAATAGAAGAATAAACTTCATTTTTGTTATCGGATACCAGCATCGATCGCAATCATTGTCATCCATATACAGATTTACAACTTATTATTTATTTAACTTTTGGTCACGGATCTATATTCTATACTCTAATGGGTTATATCCCCTTAAGAGCATAGGGGGAAATTAGCATCTTTCCAGAAGTAATTGAATAAATGTTTAAATCAGATTATTTTGATTTCAGTAATTTCAGTAAAGTCTGAAATCCCACAATACCTAAGGTTTGATTGCCTAGATGACCAGCTTCCGGCGCGATTCCTGGTTTAAGCTAAACAATTTTATAGGCTTAACAACATACTTAAATTTAATCAAGATTGTGCGCGCCAATTTTAAGATATTCAACATTTAAGTTGAATTTTACTGAAATAATAAAAGTCATTTTGCAATTTTCTTAGGTTTGATTGTCTAGATGATTATCTTCCGGGGCGCTTCCTGGTATACGCCAAACAGTTTCTGGTAGAGTTTTATACGCTTAACAACATACTTAAATTAAATCAAGATCGTGCACGCCAATATTAAGATATTCAAGTTTTAAAATTAGAGTGCAGAAATATTCGTGTAATTTTTTTTCAGTTCAAGTTTGTAAGGTGATTCCTGGTATAAAAGCGATAGTCTTTACTTTAATTCAATAGGCTTGTTAACTCATTGAAATCTAATTAACACATACACTGTCTAATTGAAGATATTCAAATTTGAAGGACTTGTGTTTATATGTTTGTCACCATACTCACGCGCCATCTAGGGAAGAGCTATGAAACTAATTTGTAATAATTGCTCTTTTAACTAATTTTAATAGTATATGTTATTTGAAAATACTCAATTATCATTGTACGTGCTTTTTACCTCTCCGAATGACGTATGTCACGGAGAGGTTCTAATTTCAACGTGTGTGTCTGTGTGTGTGTGTCTGTCTGTCTGTTGCTACAACCACGTGACCGCGTTCGCAGTTTGCAAATCGGAGTAAACGTGTTCTCAATTTCCGGAAATTTTGAAAATTGTATTACACATACAGGCTATTACTCCATTGCCTGTCTAACACCACCAGCCTCTGGTCTCTTGTCCATTCCACATGGACACCAGTCTGTACACACTGGCTACTAGCACCACCACCTTCTGGTCTTTGTTTATCCCACCAGTCTTTACTTACTGGCTTCTAACACCACCATCTTCTGGTCTTTGTTTTTGTCCATCCCACATGGACACCAGTCTGTACACCTGGCTTCTACTCCATCATCATCCTTAAGGTTAAGACATACGCGGCGATCGGCCAGAGTTACGATAAACGTCTGGCCTCCCAATGGCGGGGCTTCCACCAAAGGTTCACGCAATTGCGCTGTTCTTATCCATAGCTGCGATTCGAAACCCTTATATACTACCTATTTGAGTAAGGCGAAACAACAGTCGTATCCATCAATTCAAACGTCAATATTAGTAAAGTATCTCAAGAATGTTTAATTGTTCTTTTTAAAAAGGATGTAACGCTGAATAAGGTGAATAACTAGCGAAGAAAATTTATAATAATAATTATATTTATTTTAGTATTTAATATAATATTGTCTCTCAACTCAAAATTAATACGGAAAGGGTAAAACAGCAGTCTATGTGTTTGTCTGTCCGTTGTTACACTATCAATAGTGCACCGCGTTAGAAGTTCGCCTTGTCTTGATGTGGAAAGAAATCCTACAAAACCTTAATATTTGGTTTTCTCATAATGTAAAATTAATATTTGGACATATTTTTCGTAATTTCGATGCTTTTAGCAGTTTTGTAGCTATAAAGCTCTGTTTCATTTTGATATCCCAAGAATATTTTTTATATTATTTTTTTGAAATGGATGTTTATATATTACTTTAGCTATACTACATCTGTTTATAACATAATCCTTTCTTTAATGATTACAAGAAGAACGCTATTATGTCGGTCAAATGAACTTTGATTTGTCAATAGGTCTAGTGAACCAAAAAGTAATCGCTTGGTTTTTTTTCTGTAATGCAGAGACATTAACGGTTCAGAGTGAGCCGAAAGTTAAATACACTTTTAAATAATCAGGCTTAGATTTTATAATTGAATAATGCATCATGGTGGAAATCTGGACCGCGTTCAGCAGACCTCAGCGCTGTTAGCACTGTCCTACAGAACAGGATTTTGTTTTTGTATTTTGACGTCACGGTGCTCAGCTCTGAGCCAGCTCGGTCACCAAAGAAAATAGTCGGGTTTTTGGATAACGTGGCATAACAGGCGTAGTTCTCAGCTTGGCGAAAAAAACATGGAGGAATTATTACAAATAGCGCTTGGTGATTCTGATGGAACTATACCTATTTAATTGGCGTGAAACCAGTTGATCACGCGAGAGTTTTAAGAGACATGCTAATCTTTATAATTTTAATTATGAAAGTCGTTCTTATATATCTCTATAAATATGTTATCATACAATTTTTGTTAAGCCTTGGTACCTTGCGCGCTTTATTGCGCTAGCGTCATTTTTAAAATACCGATGACCGGAGAAAAGCGTTCAGCAAAGCTATGACGACAGAGCTCACTGGTAAACGTTTTCCAAAATCCGTTGTCTTTTTTGGTGGGTTCTGCTGAACGCAGATCAGTGAAAGGGCTGATCGTAAACGGATTATAGCTTCGTGTTTTCATGCTTTTTATGGTGCGCATTTTCTTTCAGTGCATGTAGCCATGACTTTTGAAGCTCAATTTTCCACCTTCGTTAAGAATGGCTGAATTCTGAACCGTGAACTTTGAAATTAATGTAAGATAGAGACCGTCTGAACTTTTTTGACTATTTTGCTGAAATGCCGAATTCTGAACCGTGAACTTTGAAAATGAAGTAGAATGGAGACCGTCTGAACTTTTTTGACTATTTTGCTGAAATGCCGAATTCTGAACCGAATTTAATGTAAGATAAAGACCGTCTGAGCGTTGTTGACTATTTTGCTGAAATGCTGAATTCTGAACGGCGAATTTTGAAAATGAAGTAGAATGGAGACCGTCTGAACTTTTTTGACTATTTTGACTATTTTGCTGAAATGCCGAATTCTGAACCGAATTTAATGTAAGATAGAGACCGTCTGAACGTTTTTGACTATTTTGCTGAAATGCTGAATTCTGAACCGTGAATTTTGAAAATGAATTAGAATGGAGACCGTCTTAATTTTTTGGACTATTTTGCTGAAATGCCGAATTCTGAACCGTGAATTTTGAAAATGAAAATGAAAATAGTGTAACAATGTTACACCTTTTCTAAAATATTGACTTCCCAAATAATAATATTGTTTTTCCAAACAATTACTGTTTACAATTATCTACTTCCAAAATAAAATACCCTTTCTCGAATTACAATATTCCTTTTCCAAAAAATTACTGTTTAGATTTATCTACTTCCGAAATAAAATAACCTTTCTCGAATTATAATATGCCTTTTTCAAAAATTACTGTTTACAAAATAACCTTTCTCGAATTATATTATGCCTTTTCCAAAAAATTACTGTTTAGAATTATCTACTTCTGAAATAAAATAACCTTTCTCGAATTATAATATGCCTTTTCCAAAAAACTACTGTTTAGAATTATCTACTTCCGAAATAAAATAACCTTTCTCAAATTATAAAATGCCTTTTCCAAAAAAATTCTGTTTAGAATTATCTACTTCCGAAATAAAATAACCTTTCTCGAATTATAATATGCCTTTTCCAAAAAAATACTGTTTAGAATTATCTACTTCCGAAATAAAATAACCTTTCTCAAATTATAATATGCCTTTTCCAAAAAATTACTGTTTAGAATTATCTACTTCCGAAATAAAATAACCTTTCTCCTCCATTCTACTTCATTTTCAAAATTCACGGTTCAGAATTCAGCATTTCAGCAAAATAGTCAAAAAAGTTCAGACGGTCCTTATCTTAATCTCGGTTCAGAATTCGGCATTTCAGCAAAATAGTCAAAAAAGTTCAGACGGTCTTTATCTTACATTAATTTCAAAGTTCACGGTTCAGAATTCGGCATTTCAGCAAAATAGTCAAAAAAGTTCAGACGGTCTCCATTCTACTTCATTTTCAAAGTTCACGGTTCAGAATTCGGCATTTCAGCAAAATAGTCAAAAAAGTTCAGACGGTCTCTATCTTACATTAATTTCAAAGTTCACGGTTCAGAATTCAGCATCTCAGCAAAATAGTCAAAAAGGTTCAGACGATCTCTTACTTTAATTTCACTGTTCACTGTTCAGAATTCGTCATTTCAGCAAAATAGTCAAAAACGTTCAGACAGTTTATGGTTTGGTAGGATGGGAGAATTTTATAGTAGGAATTCTACTATTTTCAGCAGTTCAGACGTTCAGACATTAAGCAGATTAGTCGATCCCCCCTTACCAACCGCCACCACAACCCTCCATTTCTGAAGACTGAGTCTAATTCATAAGTACTCATTTCTCATATGTTAGTGTGGAACTAAAAATTCTCGGGTTGGCACATCTTCTTTTCTGATCGTAATATTTAATGGTGTCCTCCCATTGGATCGAATCCCATTCGACCGAATTCCCAATCGACCGATTTTATCTGAAATATGATTTTAAATCCCGCCGTTTTTGCGGTTTCTGTCTATTGGGATTTTTTATTCGGAATATTATTATTACTTATAAGGCTATATAAGTTAATTTAGCGATAGGAACTTTCGTCTCACCGTGGTTAGGTTAGGTTAGGTTAGCTTAGGTTAGGTTTGGTTAGGTTAGGTTAGCTTAGCTTTGGTTTGGTTAGGTTAGGTTAGGTAAGGTTGGGTTAGGTAGGGTAAGGTTGGGTTAGGTTAGGTTTGGTTAGGCTAGGTTAGGTTAGCTTAGGTTAGGTTTGGTTAGGTTTGGTTGGGTTAGGTTAGGTTAGGTTAGGTTTGCTTAGGTTTGCTTAGGTTTGGTTAGGTTAGGTTAGGTTAGCTTAGGTTTGGTTAGGTTTGGTTAGGTTTGGTTTGGTTAGGTTAGGTTAGGTAAGGTTGGGTTAGGTAGGGTAAGGTTGGGTTAGGTAGGGTAAGTTTGGGTTAGGTAGGGTTAGGTTAGGTTAGGTTAGGTTTGGTTAGGTTTGGTTAGGTTAGGTTAGGTTAGGTTAGGTTAGTTTTGATTAGGTTTGGTTAGGTTTGGTTTGTTTAGGTTAGGTTAGGTTAGGTTTGGTTTGGTTTGGTTAGGTTAGGTTAGGTTAGGTTAGGTTAGATTAGGTTAGGTTAGGATTTAAAGTGGTAGGATAACCGATTTTCCATAATATTTTTATTTTCATTGAGGTCCATGCATAATAAAATCGGGCCTTTTCCAACAAATTATTTTTATAAAGATTCTGGAGCAAATAACGCTGCATTTATTAAGTTCCTTGAACATTAAATATATGCCTTTTCCAAAATATTGATTGTTTTACGGGTCATTTCAGGTTGGCTTTGATTTGGCTCGGTTACAATAGAGGCATCCTTTTAATTTTGGGATTTGACCATCACAGTATCATTATTTATATAGGAAAGTGTATTGAGAGACGCAAGCTTAAGGACAAGGGTATTTTCTTTAAACCAAAAGACTTTTTGAATTCGGTTTTAAAATACGGCGTTAAAAATATTATCTTTTAATAGCAATGAAAATTTAAAGATAATAAACCCGCACATTTAGGCTATATGCGGTCCAACGGGATTCGGTTCAATGGGACATTCGGTCTAATGGGATTCGGCCCAATGGGCCAGTAGCTATTTAATATGGAGCTAAGTTGATATAGATAAAATTAATAATCGTAAGGCTTATTTGCTATTGTTTTGCACGTCACGTTTTTTGTCATAACTTTTGATTTTCTGAACCGATTTACAATTTGAAAACAGTTTGGGCTTCTACGTGACAAGACGCGTGCAACGATAGCATTGCTGATCCATTTAAAGCATTATTTCGTAACGTCATTATCGGGGGGCTTTACTATTTCCGCTATGGCTAACGCCCTATTTGTGCCACAGTACCGTATTTTTTAGGCGACCTGCTTCTCTATTGTTACTCGATTGCGAGTCATTTTCTGTACCAGGAGAACCCTCTAGCAGAAAATCCGGCCTTTAAGTACCTAAGCCTAATAACCATTTCAACATACCGGTATTTGAAGCAACTGGACTCCATATATACAAATTTGTCCATATCCATTGATAATATTTACGGTAAGTTATCGCAAGGAGGAGGTATATGCAGGCACTGGTTATCGATAACAGATAATTAGAATTAATGCTTTGACAAAGGTACTGAGTGTTCTCTTTGGTTTAATTGACTAGAATGAATAGTTTTTCAATATTTCATCGCGATCTTTATTCAACTCCTTGCTTTATTTCATCACGCTAACTTGTTGCTTAATTAAAACATTCATAGAATTGATTTTCCCAAAAACGAATATGTAACGCTATGAAATGGAAAAGCAAGTCTTATTCTAAGAGAGAAAATGAACGTGGACAAGACTGGATAATAATTTCCAGTCTGGCCATGTGCTAAATGTCAAAAGTAGCCAATAGAAAAGACCTATAAATTTTTAAAACAAAAATCAATAAAAGAGAATTTGACTTAGCACGCACTTCTACGTGATATTTATCCGAGGGGTCGGAAGTTTAGGAAAAAGTGTACGGGATTTGGAAATCCAATTTGATTTCGTCGGATTTCATTTGATTTCGTTTGATTTCGTCGGATTGTGTTTGATTTCAGAATTCGATAAAATCCAATGGATTTCATCGAATTTTCAGATTTTTCCCGTGATTTCGACTGATTTTGTGATATTTCCCTTGATTTCGTCGGATTTTGATATTTTTCTTCGTAATTTCGTCGGATTTTGTGATTTCTTTTGATTTTGGATTTCACGATTTCTTTACTGATTTTGTGATTTCGCTTCTGATTTCGTGATTTCTATGTTGATTTCGTGATTTCTTTGTTGATTTTGTGATTTTCTTTACTGATTTTATGATTTTTTTTACTGATTTTATGATTTCTTTACTGATTTTGTGATTTCGTTGCTGATTTCGGATTTTTTATTTGATTTCGAAATCAGCATTGATTCGGATTTCTTAAATTGGATTTCAGGGGTAGCGTACAAGATTTCATGAATGACCGACCCCTCGTATTTATCTCTATTCTGTAACACCCGACCACTAGTCCATTTTACTTCCGAATCATTGACAATCCAGGATTGAGGGAATTTCTGGTTCTTTCCCCTTTTCATGTGGAAGGTATCAAGTAAACAAGTTGTTTTTCTACAATTTTGGCGTTATTTTACAAAGTTTTGCACAAACATGTTTTGATCGTTTGGAAAGGAAAAAAATACACAGGAGCCTGTCATTACGTGAAAAAAACGGGAAAGAAAAATACATAATAAAAAAATGCACTAATTAACTACAATTATTCACATTCCCCTATCGTTTCCTCCAAAATAAATTAACTTTTCATTCTATTTTCAAGATCTAATACTTTTTTTCAGGTTATCCATATTATGTAGGAACTCTGTACTGTTTTATTTGCCAACACAAATTATGGCTATCTTATAAATGGTATGTTTGTATCATAAGTTCATAAAATATGTTCCATAAGTTTCACACTGGTAACTGAGAGCTTGTCATGACGTAGGTGAAACGTCATAGATTCTCGTAAAGCGACGCCTGGTGAGGCGCTGTCAAAGTCTTATTACAGACTAAATAGGAAGATGGACTGCAAAACTAACCGCGTGTAGTCAATTCTCGCTTGTCGTTCTCGAACTAGCTTTGGGCATGTCTCTAACTTTACGAAGCATATGAAGTTTTATACTTATGCAACATATCTTATAAACTTATGTTGCATATATAATTGTAATTATATGACTACTGCCATTAGGTAGGAACTCGTTTTAAATATATGCGAACCAATGACAGCATTATGGGAAATAAAAGTGGGAGGAGCAAGAAAGTGTAATATTTTCGATCACCTTTATTCTCACCTTGAAAATGCACGTGAATTTAGCATTCGACTTTTCGCGGCGAAAGAGATAGACACCAAAATGTAGGGGGGAAATTGGGTTCTGCAATTAAAACACGCAAGGAAATATGACTTAGGCCTAACGTTAGTTACACAGAGAGACTGTTTTCAACCCAATTCATTTTAATTCGACAACATAATGTTATTTAGTATTTGATAACTTAACAGTTTCAAGAAATTAATATTTAAGTACCGGGTATAGTAATGGGTTTATTTACAGCAGCGTCCAATGTAAAATTTAATAGTTCATAAAAATCTTAGTTTTTAACAAGAAAGCTAATACACCTGTAGTCAGAATCCAACTTTAGAATCAGTGAATGATTTTAGTTGATACTAATGGATTGGCATAATTGCAGTACTCGAATAACATGGTAATATTAAATGTGTGACAAAATCTTGTCCCATTACGAAAATCAATGCGTTTTTTAAAATGCCAGGCAGAGATATAAATTAAAATAATCCAAGGTCGAAGCGGATCACGGCAAGGTAACTGTAGGTTTCCGTTGGCGTTGTGCTCCCTTTCAAACCAGATGTACCAATTTAATAATATGCTGTGACCATGTGCAACCTTCCTTTTATTATACAGTATTCCTACACTGAGGGAAAAGTTGAATGTTAAAATTACAGGAAACTCATGGACTATGGAAAGCCAGGATGTTAGAGTAAATTTTACATGTTCAATAGTAAAGTGATAGTACACAGATGAGTGTGTATATTTTACAAGCCTGGGATCTGTTTTTTTAACCAGGTAAAAGGGGTGATTTTAAGTAGCTTTCCCGTAAAATATACAAGTATTTTCATGTAAAATATAACAACGTTGTGTCAAAAAAACCAGGTAAGCATGTGTCAATAAAACAGTCGAAAGTGTAGATTTTACTGTTTGTCACGTATAAGTTACTTGTATGAGAGCAATACTTTTAACAGTTGTTCACGTAAAAACCCCTGAACATTCTGTAAATTATACAAGCTATGCATATGTCAAAAAAACAGCCGAAAGTGTAGATTTTGCTGTTTGTCACGTATAAGTTACTTGTATGAGAGCAATACATTTAACAGTTGTTCACGTAAAAACCCCTGAACATTCTGTAAATTATACAAGCTACGCATGTGTCGAAAAACCGCCGAAAGTGTAGATTTTACTGTTTGTCACGTGGAGATTTTACACCTAAACACTGGTAAAATTGACTGTTCTGTAGTTTGTATTATGAACATAATTACTGCAAAATCTACGGGATAATTTTGTTTTTTTTAATTCCTGTGAAACATACATAAAATGACTGTAAAAAAAAGTACACTATGCGATTATTTTCGCATTTCCCTATAAAATTGGTTATTTTAAAGGGAGACTGAAGAGGAAAATCAAGTGATTTTTTATCGATTCTTCTACTAATTATAAGACCAATCTGCATAGTGAAACCACCAGGAAATATACCTCCGAATTATCATTTTAAATCATCAAATTAGTTTGAGATTTCATGGATAATTTGAAATATGGCCACCGACCAATTGCGTAACGCCCTGCCTTCTACTTAACCAAATTCCCGTGGCACGCTCAGTATCTCGCGCCACGACTGTCACATCACGCGCAATTTGTATAAAATCTGCCGTATTTCAAAATTATCCATGAAAACCAAAACTAATTTTTTTTTAAAACTTTGAGGTATTTCCTGGAGGTTTCACTATGCAGACAGATATTATAATTAGTAGAAGAATCGATAAAAATCACTTGATTTTGCTCTTCAGTCTTCCTTTAAGTAGTATTTTTAACAATTCTTCCCGTAAAACATGTAAAGACGCGATACAGCGCACATATCTTAATAACAAAAAACTTAAAGTTTACAAATATAGTCTCATTTTTCCCAGTGACTCGCAATTTTGCGTGCTACTGTGTCTTCATAATAGTGTTTCAGTCTTTAATCTTTAAGTTGTATTTTTTTTAAATGATTGAGTCCATTCCATTTCTCCAATTTTGTTAAGAAGACCCATAACCTTAGGACAAACTTTCTCTTTCTTGTTTTGGGGGTTTATATGAGCTGCATATCTGAAAGAAATAATTCGTTAGTTATACGGTGTGTAAAATATATATGCGAGAGCCCCGCTACGGTAAAGATCATTAAAGGAATTATGAAGTAAAAAAACAAGTTATTTTTAATTGATTAAGGGTGTTAAAATACGCATCAAAACATTAAAATAACTCTCCAAAACATTCTCGTTAATTTATAAATAATTTTCAAAAGTTGTCGATTAGCTCGCTAGGCATATCTCCATTTTTCACGAAATTATGAAAATGGAAAAATGGAATTTTAGCGACCAATCTGAGGCCGCTAAAACTGGCTCCGACTCATTAGTTTCTCCGGCCAAGGATTAGCCCTCCTTAACGCTCTTTAAACTTTATTATAGACCGATATCAAAACCGTTGAAGTTGGCTAATCCTTCTCCGGAGAAACTAAGGAGTCGGAGCCCGTTTCTGATTTGTCGTGGAAAATTCTATTTCTTTTCTTCTTCAAAATTTCTTGAAAAATGGAGTTACTTTGAAAATTCATTATAAGTTATAATTTAACAAGAATGTTTTGGTGTGTTTTTCTATGTTTTATGCATATTTTAACACCCTTAATCAATTAAAAATAACTTGTTTTTCTACTTTGTTATCCCTTTAAGGGTTCAAGGAGTATGAAAACTGATGTAACTGTCAATACCATATCTGAACTATCCATTATTCTATTAGCTAGTTAATCCCATCATCATGATACACATAATTCCATACCTTTGGAGGAATTCAAGTGTAGACGCACATCCTGGTTTTGGATATTTGATATTTAAGATGAAATACATTCCAAAAAGTAAAGCAAGTGCGTTTACGATGTCCTTCCCTGGTAAATGGTCATTAATCACGACCTTGTCCACGCACAGAATAAATTGCGAAGCTTTGGTGATACTTTCTCCTAAGAATAATAATGTTATTAGTAAATAAATATCTGTTTTCCTTTTCTTTTTACGCTTGGTCCAACTAAATATTTATGAGGAATTAACTTTAAAACCGGGATTGGGACACATATTTATATGTAGTAAATTGGAAAATGTATTGGTAAGACTACCAGTTTTTGATCGACTTTAATACATAAAATAACATTAAAATCGTGGACAGAACATACCTAACGCTAAGTTTTAAAAGTTGACTCGCTCAGCCTAACTCTAATTTTTGATAAACGAAGCCTGCATTAAAAAAAGGCGGGAAAACACAATCACTGAGCGATTACAAGCGCGCCCTGTTGTCTACAGAAGAAAAAATCGCGGAGTTATGCTTAGAGAGTCAAATTTTGCAACTTCGAAAATTTACAGGAAATTGACGGAAAACGTTAGATAAATAAATATTAAAATTGTTGCCTGACCATGGCATTCTCGCTTTAAGAGCCTCACTAGATTTAAACCCCGCTTATTGATATTCCTTGAAACTTACCCAATATAGGTAAGCAAGGATGAGGTGTTAACTTGGCACATATATCAGTATGTGAAGTTCCAGGCTGAAAAGAAATGATAATAAAAAAAATTACCGGCAGGTTTTTGAATGATAAACTAAATTTTGCCTTACTTCAAATGAAGGAAAAATATTAGCAAAGTCTTCATTAAAATGATTCATCAAAAGTAGCATAACTGATCCAACAAGCGACTGTTCATCTCTTGGGTTATTTTCTTTCAGTTGGGTCAAAGTTTCTTGGCAAAACTTCTTTTTACTCCGTGAGAAAAATTGACAAATTACTTCGCTTCTTAGTGAAAAGAAATCTTGAAATAATTTATAAACATCGCTTTGCAACAGTTCTAGCATATGGGTTTTGGACCCTTCTATTTCAAAAAGAAACGGCCAATTTTTCAAAAGCACTTGAATTTCGCTTCCCTTGTTTATGTGGACTCTTTGTAGGGGAAATGTCATTTTCATCTTGGCTTGAACTATCATCTGGTCGGGGTTCGTTAACGTAAACAAATCTTGAAGCTCCTTCATTATTGTTTCACATTCTTTTAAATCGTTTGCGTTGATTTCAGGGTTGAATCTAAACTCATTTGAATGATCATCGCACAAGCGTGGTTTTTTAGACTTGGCTACATCTTTTACCCTTGGCATAGTATTTTCCGATTCACGAGAGAGATTTTCCAGTCTTTGAATGAGTTTTGTCGCAAAAAAATGCGATCCACCCTCAATTATCTCTCCATTCACTTCATCCCTTCCAACATTGGGAAACGTCGAAATAAAGTTCGCAGCAATTTTTCTCATGTCATCTCTACTTGGTCTGGTAGCCCTTTTAATCGCGTCATTAACTAAATCTCTTATTACGCTGTTCCTCATTGTACTGTTTAATTTCTTGCCCGACATTAAAGTGTCTTGGATTTTTTTGCTAAATATGTTCACGGGAACTTTGTAGTTTTGAGCCCAATTTATTGTACTTTGCTGATAATTCCTAGAGCAGCTCTAAAAACAAAAATGTCATGTCGTAGGATAATTAGAAAGAAAACCATACCTAGCAATTTGTGGTACTTTAAAGGACTGGTGGGTAAAATAATTTGAAGTACGTCACAGGCAAGATCCAAAGACTTCGTATCTAGTGGACACTTAGTTCTTGTTTTTCGCAATATTGCGGCGCCAATTCCCTTAAGTGCTAGTTTTAGAAATAAATTGAAGTAAGCTAGTTTATGTGAACCGCGCCTCTGACGTATTTCAAATCATTTTTATCCACTCCCGCTGCCTTCTTTGGAGTCCCTTTAAACAACAGTAGTTTTACCACATTATGCGCAATCCCCACAACTGAAATACTATCTTCAATCGATGATGTTGATGTATTTCCACTGGTCTCCAATGAACGCTCTATTAATTTATACCAACACAATTTCAAGATTTTATGATGTTTTGTAATTGTAATGAAATGTCAACTATATTTAACCTTTTTCCACGGTGTTATTTCCAAACTTTGTTTTCGCAAAATCAAGTAGTTTCCTAACCTGAATTGTATTCAGGCTAGAGTTTTGGAGGTCAGTAAATGAAACATACGTTATATCTTCAGGTACTTCAACTCCAACGTCAGTCAGTAATTTTAACACATTATCAACCTTCTCTGCTGATATCGTTGGTAGTGCACTTGTTATTAAAACTTTAAGGGAATTTTCACTATCCCCTGATTGCTCTATATTGCATGACATCTAAAACAATTAAACTGAGCTATGACATATCTAAATTTTTTATGATACTTATGTTAATAATAAATATAATTTAAGTCAAAATATAAAAAACATGGTTTATCAGAACTTGTTTATAAATAAAATGGTCTATTACGGATGATATACACAGTGCTTGAGGGTAATGTAAATCTTTCCAAAGATTACATACGATGATAAAGGATAGTAATCATGGAGATCAACAACTTTTAAAACCTTTGATAAGCTCGTATTTGATAGCTCATAAACATGCAACTCAGGGAAATATTTTGAGTTAAATAAACTTACGCAGGCTAAAATTTCAGAGTTATTTTTCTCAACAATCATATTGTTAATACGACCAAATATTAAATAGCCTTCATTACATTCGCAAACAAGAAATAGCCCACGTTCATAAAGGGTACCTTTAAATTCAACCTTGTTGGTAATAATACAGTTTCTAGTCGTGACAGTAAGTTTACTAATTTCATCAAAGGCTTCTTTGCCAAGGGTTCTTTCCTCTAGTACCTTAGAGTCATGGTATTTAATTAATGGTGGAAATGGTGAGCCAGACAAGTAGTAAGATTGCTGAATCTGATTTTTGTCTGTTAAAGTCTTGGTGAGATTGATAAAGTTTTTTGTGTTTTTAGCCCACTTTTTGTAAACAGCGTGTTTACTTTCAAATCTGAGAGTCCAAAGACGTATCAGAGGACCGAAATGCATAATAAGCTCAGGATAATGATCAAAAAGATAGTGATGCTTAGCCTTTAACTTGTAGTTTGGAAATGATAACACGAGGCCCTCTTTATACTCTGAGAGTTTAAAGACTAGGGAAGCTACCTCGCATTTGGAAACTTTTGGGGCAGTTATTATTTCTACTATTTCTTTCAATTGTAGATAAAGCTTCCATACATTATCATTGAAATCTCTAATTTTGTCCTTCAACACTAATCCTAGCAACCTCAAGAGACACCAAATTTGGGAAGCATCTCCTGTCATTTTTCGTGTATTCGCTTTTCCCGGACATGGCTTGTTGCCTACATCTTTGCCTTGATAAGTAAAGTTTAGAATTATCCAGTTATAATAACTCCAAGAGAACCACCCTTTAGTTTGAATAAAATAAGAAAGAAATAGGTTTATATCGTAGGCAACAACTCCCTCAAATAAGTCATGGGCAAGGCAAGGCGCGAGTGCAGGAGTACAAACGTGGAAATATGACAAATCATTAAACGGCGAATCAAATTTTACTCCTTCAGCGGATACTAAATCACGATTTAATCTTAAGGACTCAAGACCTTTCTGATAGGTTGCAATGGTTCTTTTGGGAAACGACTTACATTCGTGAATTTGGTCAGATTTTATGTGGCAAAAACGACAAATATATCCATGTGAAAAATTGCATTGAAATCCACCGATTTCATGGTTTCCCAGATTGTCACCAATAAGACTAGTTAAAAAAACTTTAAATTTCTGACCATCCTTTAGCGTAAGTCCATACTCTTCCAACTCTTTTAGTTCATCAATTAATTTTTGAAAACATTTTCGTATTCCAAATTTCTTAAAATTAAATTCTTTAGTAAGAAATATCAATTGTATATGATTAACAGATGAACGATACTCCTTGGGAATATTTACAAGCGTATAATACACGCCAACTATTTTATGCATACACTTCGCCGAACCCAAAGGATTTACCGTTTCAAATGCATCTTGAAATATTATCAAGTGGATGGATTTTTCATTATTTTTGATATGGTCCTGGAGAAAAATTCTACCATCACTAATGTCCTGCAAAATCTGATTTTTTCCAAACAAATACGTTGACTTTGGAAAATGAAGAAGTGAAGAGACTTCTTTGTTTGAAAGTAACTCGATAAGAGATTGTTTAAGAGGAACATAGTGATAGAAGCATTTTCTTCCTTGGTAATGTCCAACAAGGATTTGAACAGGTTCCACGTAGCTTAGATATTTTTTGTAATAATTTTGCCTTAAGTAAGTCGACTTAAATGTATCATTGGCATTTTCCATGATGCTACTTTCAGAGCATGCAGTCATAACCTTTTGAATAACATCTTCACTAACTGAGCTTTCCTTGAGAGTAGACCTAATTTTTTCAGAAAGTAATGAATTTTCTAAGTACTTCAAATTTGTAATTTCTTCAGAAATATATTGGATGACAGAATTAGGCAAATACTTTTCCGCTTGCAATTTTAAATAGAAAAATGCTAAATTTGTGACTAAGTTGTTTTTAGTATCTTTTTCATCCTCAATACTACGATTATCAGTTCGCGGACAAAGGTTCAAAGAGCTGTTATTTGGAAATTCTATATCTAAACTAGATTGGCCAGGCTCTTGATCAAGTAAACAAATTTCAGGTCCTAGTAATGGTGGCTCTATCCTACGCTTTTTATACTGAGATCTATGCTTCCTGCTGAAATGACTGCTAAGAGACTCTATTGTAGAGTATTCACGAGCTGCTGATGCACAGTTTTGAGATGGACAAGATACGGATATTTCATGGGAAAAATGTTCTTTTGAATGATCATAGAATGATTTAAAAGTTCCGCAGTTGTAGTCACAATTTTCAACTCTACATGCCAAGAGCTCGGAATCATTTGTAACATTTGAGTCACCGTTAATGCAGCTCAAAAGAGACTTGTGCTTTCTTCGAACATGACTATTAAACGAACCAAATGATGAATATACTTTGCCACACGTTTCCAAACCGCACGAATAAATTTGGTGGGGGAGATTTTTGTGAAGAGCGCGATGTTTAACATACTTGGCGAAATTGTTACTTGTGAAAGTACAGACATTCAATGGACATTTGAAATTCATCATAAAATAAGAGATCTAGTTCAAAATATCCGAGCTAGAAAATTCATTGATCAAAGGGGCTCTTTAAGTCAGCGTAAATAACAAGGCAAAACTACTAACACATATCTTAAAAAATGAGAGATAAGGACATACCTTTTAAAACTGGAGATGTTTTCACACAAACGACACAATATCGTAAAACCTTGTCCCAATTGTAAGGACAAATGATGCGACGGCCGACGTCCAGGATTAACACTCTTTCTTTGTATTTCTTCCTACGGTGTAACCGTTTCCCGCCAAAAAACACGCGTTGCTAAGAGACTAGCTGTCTAGCTCCACACCCAAAACCAGTGGACCAAGGCTTAAGAGCAACCAAATTAACTTGAACCAAAGTAACAACGTTGAACAATACTACGAGTATTAATAATTATTTAAAGTTAAATGTTACCTCAAAACAGCCAAACGACAACGTTCACTTCCAACGGCGAATGTCGGAACTAGGGGCGCCTTTGCTAGTCGTTTTTAACATGGGGCTCGAGTAAAGCTGGCAGACTTTCTACCGCTCATTTCTCATCCAAGTTGGCCATGCCTCAAGGCAGGTTAAAGGGTAACGCTCGCTATTGGCTCTCTGTAGGCCAATGAACAATGTGTAAACCTGTCGTCTGCTTCTTCACACGTAAACATTATCTGGAGGGTAAGCGAAATGCCAATTTGTATTATTAAAGGGTGTAATACCCGGTCGAAATCACATGGTGAGAGTTTCTTTAGAATTCCAGATATTAAGAATGATTTAGAAATGGCTAAAAAATGGATTCAGTACGCAAAACAAGCGGTGAAGGATAATTTTTTCAAGGTCTTAATAACGTTGGAAACTAAGCCTTTGTCAGACAGTGAAAAGAGTTTCATAATAAGAAGATTTAGTAATACTGTAAGAGTGTGCCAGAA
>JAEQBA010002584.1:0-53522 GCA_019434445.1 Phalangium opilio
GTGCCTTAATGGTCAAGTTTAGGCTTCTTTTAAGGGTAAGGGGACTCATTTTTGGGGTCAGTGTGCCTTAATGGTCAAGTTTAGGCTTCTTTTAAGGGTAAGGGGACTCATTTTTGGGGTCAGTGTGCCTTAATGGTCAAGTTTAGGCTTCCTTTAAAGGGAAGGGGACTCATTTTTGGGGTTAGTGTGCTCTAATAGATGTAATTTAACATACCTGGACCACTCAACATGGCTCTAATTGTTCCTGAAGTTAAGGCATGCTCTCTCTTGATAATAAACTCGTGTCCGTCAGAGGAGATAAGTTTGACGTACATAGCATCGGGTCCTTCGCATCCTCCGTATACCTTCTCTTCTTCGAGTCTTTCTTCTTTTGTGTCAGACATTGTGTCTTCGGAACCTGAACTAAACTAATTTAACGTTCGGAAGTTAAAACTTTTAATTCTAATACAAGTTTTGTATTGTTAAGCGAGCAATTAAAGGCCTGATTTAACTACTAATTAGGAGTTACTGCTTCCAAATTCAATATTATCGATTAGAGAAACTTAATTTAAGTAAAAAAACCCATTCAACTTGACACAATAACCTTTGTCCTAAGCCTACTTTAAGGTGAACAATGGATTTTCCCACTTAAGCCTTGGTCCAATGACTCAAACATTGAAGTAAATAGTCAAATTACATAAGTAATCCCTAAATTTACTAATTATATTTGAAAATAAATACTAATTAAACTTACGGTTGTATTAAATAGCCCTTATTTTATCAGAATATAAGAAAAAATGTGCTTACCAATTCAGAATAAACTTCCTAAAAATAATACAAAACAATTTCTGCGTAATAATAAGCCACGTGACCAGAAAAAAACACCAAAAGACGATCGACGCGCCAAATGCGGTGTATAATAAAAAAAGGCGCGAAATTTGTTAATCTACTTTTAATGTACGAAATTTAACTAATTAACCTTAATTAATCCACCTTATTTCCTTTCACCGGAAGTTAGGCTTAGCTCGGGATTCATGGGGGTGAGTAACGGGAAGAAATTGGTCTGAATGTCCGCTACAGTAGTACAGTACATATTTTTCGCTTTTGTAGCAGACGACAGACTTAATTTCTTACTCAGAATCCCGAGCTAAGCCTAACTTCCGGCGAAAGGGAATAAGGTGGATTAAAAATAATTAAGAAACATTAAAGTTTGAGACCCCAAGATCAACTTTTTATTTATTTTCCCTGAACATATTACATGGAAAAACAAAAACAGTCACCAAGCACTTCTTTTTAATTGCAAAAACTCGTTGCAAAATTTTGCAATTGTTATTTTGCACCATACCATTCTAGTCAGATTAATTAACACTAAAATTATCTCTTAATCTCTGTTGAAGAGAAAGAAAACGTATCATTTATTCATTTCTTCCAAAACGCGACGTTTGAGGTTTCCTGGAAGGAGTCCATCTTAAACACTCGGTATCAACAATTAACCGAGGTTTCTTATATTCCGCGCTTTTCAAATGTTCTTCGACTAATTTAGGAGTTACGCAAATAACGTGTTGACCTTTCCAATATTTTATCATATTTAAACTTTGTAAAGTTCCGATAATGTCACTTTGAGTAATACTAGTCATTTGACTAAAACAAAATTTAAAATTAATATCAATTAGCCTTATTCCTGATCAGCGCCACCTACCCATAGCGGCGACTTTGAGAACTACTGTAATCGGCAAGCCAATTAGATGTCGCTAAAATCTGGTGACGTCACTGACGAGCACTCTAGGGGTCTTACCAAAAATGACGTCACCAGATTTTGGCGACATCTGGTTGGCTTGCCGATTACAGTAGTTCTCAAAGTCGCCGTTATGGGTAGGTGGCGCTGATCAGGAATAAGGCTAATTAAACAAAACAGATTAAAAGTAATTAATTTACCTTAGATCTTTAATATTAAGAGTTCCACGAAAATCCCTCATAATTTCCAATAGAACCCACGACCAATAACTACGGTAACTCAATTTTCCCAAATCAGAAAGTGGTTTTTCCGGTGAACCAACGGTGCTTTCAATCTTTGATAACTCGTAACCTATTTTAATTAAGATTAAACTAATTAATTAATTAACAAGAAAACAAACAATAATTTAAAACTTACTAAAGGCAATAAGAAACTTTCCGTATCCTTTTCTTTGATACGGAGGCAATGTTAAAATGCACGCGACGTTATTTCCGTCTGGAGATTCCTTTTCTTTGGAAAAATAACCGACTAGATGTGCTCCGTGCTTGTCAACTTCGCAAAGAACGTAGAACATAAAGGGTTCAACGTCAAAATAAAGTGTTTTGTGATCGAGAAAGAGTTTAGCCAATAAACAAAGATTTTGAGCGTAAACCTGAGAAAAAAAAAGTATTATTTATTTATTTTACAAAACTGTCGTAATTTTAAACATTTCTCATGATACTTTATGTTCTTTTCCATCAACTTCCCAAACTGAAATTGTTCCTCTACGATAGATTTCTTTACCAGGAGGTTGTCTTAACGTACATTCACCCTGAAAGTTGAAATTAACGAAAAAGAAAAAATATTTAATTATAACAATTTAATTTTAATTTAATTTAATTTAATTAAGAACCAAACACCTCTTTCTTTAACTTACTACCTGATGATAACGATATGTTTTCTCGAGTCTCATATATTTAAGACAATATTCGCATATCCATAATTTATTTTGTTTGCCATATTCCTCCGGGAATGGTGAAAAATACCAGGCATCAATTTCATACTTGCCAAATTGAATTTTATCAACGTATTTAACTTTTGTAATCTAATTAAAATTAAATTACTTTAATTTAATTAATGTTTAAATTAAAAATTTATTAGTGAAAGAAAATCTATAAGAAAAGAAAACTTACAGCTTCGTGTTCTTTTTCCAAAGCAGCTGTTGTGGGATCCATTTCCGCGTAAGTCTAAATAAATAATTAAGTTAAATTTAAGTTGAGTTACGTTTATGATAAGAAATGTTTTATAAATTACTTTTTGAACGTGATTAATCTCATCATGCTTCCTTTTCTGATTACGCGTGATTTTTCTATCAGGTTGATCTCCTTGTTCGCCTCCCAATGTTCCCAAAATACAACTCTTACTTTCAAGAAGTTCACGATTTGAGAAGGAGAGATCAAATCTCTCCCTGTCAACCCATTCATCAAGTCTACGATTATCTAATTAATTTAATTCAATTAAATTAATTAAATATTGATATAAATTGATTAATTTCAACTTACATCCTTCGTAATGAACGTAATAATCATTCTTCCCTGACTCGATTTCACTCTGTCTAACCTGAATAATTTCCGCGGGATCTGTGAAAGAATCGGCAGTGATCAAACGTACTTTCAACTTTCAAGGAAGCAGATATGTTTTACGTACGCCATGTATTATCAGATCGTCTAACCATGTAATGCTCGCCAATATCTAGCTGTCCTGAAGGCTCTATAATTAAAATTATAATTAAATAATTAGTTGTCATTAGTGTCGTATCAATCAATTAAAAACAAGATCGTTACTGTTAAGCCTTAGCGTCTGTCTCGGTGTCGGTGTTTTGTTCTCGTTATCCTCTAAAAGGTTGCAACTTTGAGAGTTATCTTCCATTTTCATGATGAAATTATTTGTTTAAATTGATAATTTAACTATTAAAACTTTAGTACAACTAATTAATAACCAATTAAATACTGTTTTAAATACTCCTTTGTCCAAAATGCATCACGCAAGCGACGAAAAAATGACGTAATTCAAGATGGCGACGTCCAAGTTTGGAATTGGAAGCTTTCTCAGGGCCGAAAATAAGCACAGGACACTGGACATTGTCCTATAAAATTTTAAAATGTCCCATAATTTTTTTAAAAACTAAAGGGGTCACTGGACAATTTGACCCATAAATTTTTCGAAGTTTTGATAGCTTGACTATGATGATGCGACACTATTTTTGCACACTCCAGTCGATAATGTCCTATAAATTTTCCAGTCAAAGGCGGCGTCACTAGACACTTGTCCTATAAGAAATTTCCCTTATTTCCGGCCCTGCTTTCTAGTTTCTACATATGAATTCAGTTCAGTTCAGCTCCAAAGATACAATTATTTCAGTGGTGCTATCTATTGAAGAAATTACGAAACGCAAAAGTAAACAAACAAAACCTTACGGTTACGGTTCAATGATAAATTGATAATCGTTTTCCATCGCGTAATTACTCGCATCCCGAACAATGAAATAAATCTAGACAATTTTTAATAGTAATTTTATTGATGAAAAAGCATTTATTTCTGCTATAAAAGTTTCAAAAAACATAAATATTCTTTGAAACTTATTATTTTAGATTCTGAAAAAATAATTAACAAATTAATTTTTAATTTAGCTACAATAAGTGCGCGTTAAAACTATAAATGTTTAGTGAGGTGTTTGTTTAGGGCTGGGGAGGAAAAAAAACAAATCTGCGTACTATTTATTAATTTACAAAATTAATAAAATACTTTTCCACAAAAACGTTGTTTCGTTACATTAATTCCAACATACAATACAATAATTATATAAAACTCACCACTTTTCTTCACACTTTATAAAATACATACGATACAAAAACATAATTCAACGCGATTGAAAAATTGAGCAGAGCAGAGCGGTGTTTAGTTTATAGTTTTTGATCGCGTTCAAAAACATATTGGGCGAAAACAAACAAACATTCATTAAATAAAACTTTCAAGTCTTTGTTTCAAGTAACTTTTTCTCTCTCTAAGTTCAAAAGTATTTTGGAGGTTATAAGAAAATAGATTCATATAAAACAATGAATCGGGTGAAACTTTACTGGGAATTTCGGTGTTTTTCTCATTTACTTCATTATCAAAACGTTTATTTTAACTTTGATCATCATTAAGGCATAAATTACACCTGATGAGTCCATTTTCGTCACAAACCATACAACGTAGAGCTACAATTTCTTCCGAAAATTGGTGACGATGCTGCGAACTTTTCTTACTACCTCCGCAAGTTGTACAGGGCAAAAATCTAAAATCTCCGCACATTTGGCAAACAGTTCCAACGGATTGTCTCTGAAATAAGTAATTAAATAGTAAACAAATTTATGCCTAATTAAAAGTTCAGGTAACGTAACATTGTACCAAGAAGTGATATCTAGTTTACTAGGGAGAAGGTATAAGATATAAGATCCCTAAGTATTCGCGCGCCATAGTTCCCCCCAGTCCCCCTTTCAAAATACAAGGGGGGATGTAAAAGGAGGCCCCGGGCTATTTCGCTACACTCTCCTCAGTCGGAAAATATGACTGTAATTTTCGTCATTCGCGTCGCGCTGACGTAAGTTTTCAAGAACCAATGGGATATCTCGCTGGTTGTAATTTAGAGGCGGCGGGGATTAACTCCGGACCTACTATACGTTTGGACTGGAGATAAAGCTAGATTATAAATGTGGATGAATGAATTTATGTCTTCTCCCTAATAAACTAGATATCACTTCTTGATATTACCAATCGAAAACCCTTACTTTATAAGGTTCCAAAAGTTTTCTAAGTTCTCCCGTTTCATTCAGTCGTTCTATGACATCAGCATTCTATAAAAAAGAATAACAATAAAACTTGAATTAACTGATTTCTAAAATGAACAAATAAAAAAATTTATTGAAGGTAATTTATTTTGGAATAGTTTAGCTCGAACTAAATTTTGAAAATGCACCCGAGCGACAAATCGGTTCCGTGAAAAACACAATAGGCATTTTGAAATTTACAAATAAAACATAATACTACCGAAAATGTAAAACAGGGAGGGACGAAAAGACCATTAGAGAATAATGGAAAATTATATACTTGGTTTTATGTCGTTGAATACCGATAGTAACATTGCACTTTACTTTGTAAATGATCGTAATTTTAAGGAAATAAAAGTTTACGCGCTATCATAAGTCTGCAAATGTTTTCGTAAGTATGGCCCGGGTCAGGAATACATAAGAGGTAATAAGAATCATTTTTAATTTTATTTTCTATCATTATGTAGGTTTTGTGGGCTGGACTAGTACAATAATTCACGGCTCATAATTTTGACGTCTTTCTGACTGTGATTTCATTCGTTGGTAGCAACATGAGGTCAGGGGCGAGGTCAAGATGCAACAGGCAGCCTAGATACGTTGAGAAAATGGCTCGTACACAACGATTCCTAGTAGCTGTATGTATTCCTGCCCGTGTCGAAAGGATTATTTGACATGGGCAGACATAAAAGGGTTGCTCTTGGTAGTACAAATGTACTTTTCTAGTACATTTTTAAAGTCTTCAGTACGAAATGTACATTTTGATGTTTGAAAGTACATTTTCAAATTCCACTTTTTAACATTAGCGTCTATGCTATGGGACGAAAACTACGCCGCAAGATGGCGCCAAAAGCCTTTCGTGGATGGGGAAGGATGTTTTAATACCCCCAAAGGGAGAAAAGTACGTTTTCGAAAAGCCTCCCATTGGGGTAGTACGTTTTACTATTGGGGAAAGTACGTTCCCAAAAATCTAAGGAACACAAGATAAAAGGAAATCACAGTAGACCCTACAGGGTGCTAAGGCAGATTAATACTTATGGTTAGAATGATAGGTCTATGGTGGTATTTTCATCACATTACCGTGGACGTAATTTACCTAGCCTAAATTATTTAGGGTTTCAAACCGTTAGTCATTTCGTAATTACCGTCAAAAATTATTATCTCCGCAAACTTTGAAGGATTTTGTTTGTTTTTTACCCATTTTGAATTTTAAAAATGTTTCTCTGCACCCCCATTTACTACCCCTAGCTTAAAAACAAATAAGGCCTGTGCATTCTCACGGTCTCTCCTTACATATTTACTCGCTGATCTATTGCCAATTCTCGTAATGGGACCAGTAAGATCGATAAGATTTTTTTACCCCCCAAGTATTCGATTAAGTAGGCCTGAAATACATTCTTATCTATAGACATCCGATATCACAGTAATCTCGTAAAAAGTCGATCGACCTAAAAACAAACGGCCCATTATCGGGGCTAGAAATTTCCGTTGAAACTTAGAGAACCAAGTAAACAAAAGATTTTCCCAGACAGAAGGAAATTGCGGTTTTTTTCCCCCGCCGAAAGTGAATAAAAACCAGTTACAATGTCACTTGGCACTGTTTGAAATGACTAAGAAAAGAGTCACTTTACAAACTGTCTCAGGTCAAATGTCCGTAAGGTATGGAACAAAGGTATATTTGTCTTGGTTATCCCATAAGTTTATAAGTGATATGTTCCTTCCATAAGTATGACACTTCCTAAACTTCGTAATGTTATGCTACTGAGACACTTACAGCTCGAGCTAGTTCGAGACAACGACGGAAGCGAGAATTGAAGTCCTACACTCGGTTGGTGGTTAAATTAATTTTGCAGGACCAAGTTCCATCTGCACGAGTCTGCATTACTAAGCCCAAATTTGACAGCAGCGCCTCACCAGGCGTATGTTGCTTTACCTCGAATCTAAAACCTACCTCATTCACTTCACGACAAGCTCCAGTTTCTAAGTTACCAGTGACAAACTTATGGAACATACCTTAGGAACTTATGGTAAGGTTACTTATGGTTATAATCACGAATACGAAACTTAACAAGGGGCTCTTTCTAGTCAAAACAAATGAAAAACTACACTCACTCCTATATGCACTCCATCGACGAAGAGTTGGGGTACGATGACTTCCTCTAGATGCAACCTTTCGCAAACTTCTTGTTGAAAAAGTCTGTTCATGAAGACATCCCTCTCTTCAAATCGAATCATCAATGTGTACATGATATTTCGGGCTCTTCGACACAAATCGTGCGTTCGACGAACAACCCCCATTGACGTTGTGTAAAGTACCACTCGGCCAGTCTCTTCCTTGCCATATTGACGCTATAAAGAAAGAAATTAAACAATGTTGATTTAATATTACAACCAAGGCTTAATAAAATGGTGTTAATGTTAAACAAATATAATAATAATAAAAGGCAAACAGAAAGCTGAGAAAGTGAGGCACTAAGGAGGGAATCTCACGTCGCCTCTAAGTCAAACTAGGGCGTATTAATACTAGAGAGAGTACGTTGGTAAACCGTATTACATTTAGGCCTACCAACCAGATTTGAACTTGGAGCTTGAAGGAGAAAGGGATGGAGTGGTAACTACACCACAGGGGCGGGGAAGTCACCTTCTTGGGTTATTTCCCTCGTGCCAAGAAGCACCACTAGAGGCAGCACGAGCGTGTAGTGAACTCAGGTGAACTCCGTCTGGTGTTGCCTCTTGGATCATTGGATGGCGCGAAGGAAATGACCTAATAGGGCGACCTCCCAACTGTGAATTGGTTTATCTGCATGGAATTTATGCAATTGTCTATTTACCTTTGATAAAATACACGGTTCGGAGATGAACTCAAAAAGGTTTACATTTCAGCTTATATTGAAAATCAAACAAACGTCGATAAAGTAGGTCTAGAAACCTCAGGGCGTGGCCTAATTTACCTCTAACCTCGACAAAAGGGCACCGCACCAAGATTACGAAAAGTGATAAACGCGTAAAACAGTTGAAAGTTTACCTACTACGTGGGTTGACTTTCCATGAAAACTACGTCATAAATCCCTCTTATTAGATGTAAAATTCGCCCACGGAATCTACACACCCTTCATAACAAGAATTGGAATATAACATCCAAGAATATTCATTTGTATCGTACAAAAACTGACAATAACACGGTGCAAATTTAAAGATAAGTAATTCATAGTTTTCACTATCTTTTCTTTTTTTGGGCCAACTCTAAAAAAAGACGCAACTAAAACCTTATGACATAAACCTACGCTATGACTTGCTTGGTAAACCATATTTTATTTGAGGTTTTACGGTTTTTTTACAAACCAAAAATATATATGGGAGACTTTTTTTAGGCCTAATGGTCTACTGCTTTTCTGTTAAAATAAATACAAGATAGTTTTGACATAAACGCCTACATACACGATTTTGACATGCAATGGAATGTTACGTCACTTAGAAACACGTTTTAAGAGGGCTTCCCGTCATCCTTTCCAATAACATCACCGTTAAAAATGATAGGGTACGCGATGAAAAAGGAATTTTGTTGCCATGGTTACCGAGGAAATTTCGCTAAGCCTAATTGCATGTTGTTGTAGATAAGAATCGTTTTATTTTTTTTCGAATCTGGAAAAGTTGTAGAGGTTTTCGAGAAAAGTTGAAAATGGTGTAGAATTTGTCGAGAAAACTTTGAAATTGTGAAGGATTTGTCGAAAAAATGTTGAAAATGGTGAAGAATTTGTCGGGAAAACTTTGAAATTGTGAAGGATTTGTCGGGAAAACTTTGAAATTGTGAAGGATTTGTCGAAAAAATGTTGACAATGGTGAAGAATTAGTCGAGAAAAGTTTAAAAATGGTGAAGAATTTATCGGCAAAAACTTAAAAATGGTGAAGAATTTGTCAAGAAAAGTTTAAAATGGTGAAGAATTTGTCGAGAAAAGTTTAAAATGGTGAAGAATTTGTCGAGAAAAGTTTAAAATGGTGAAGAATTTGTCGAGAAAAGTTTAAAATGGTGAAGAATTTGTCGAAAAAAGTTTAAAATGGTGAAGAATTTGTCGAAAAAAGTTTAAAATGGTGAAGAATTTGTCGAAAAAAGTTTAAAATGGTGAAGAATTTGTCGAAAAAAGTTTAAAATGGTGAAGAATTTGTCGAAAAAAGTTTAAAATGGTGAAGAATTTGTCGAAAAAAGTTTAAAATTGTGAAGAATTTGTCGAAAAAAGTTTAAAATTGTGAAGAATTTGTCGAAAAAAGTTTAAAATTGTGAAGAATTTGTCGAAAAAAGTTTAAAATTGTGAAGAATTTGTCGAAAAAAGTTTAAAATTGTGAAGAATTTGTCGAAAAAAGTTTAAATAATCATGCTTGAGCCTCCTCAGTTTCTTAAGTAACACCAAAAAATCTAATGCTAATATCAAAGCTGAAACATTTTCCTCATGAAATTTAGCATTTAAGGAGTTAGTAGATTGGAAGATGCTACCCACTACATCCCTTTAACCACCTCCATAAACCAATTTTCAAAGTGGAATTTTTACCATAGGCAATCCCTGCCCATAATAATACAAAGGTGTAGGTTACCCTCCTATATAACTGACAATTTTTTTTAAACGCTCAAAAAATGAAAAATGACTTTATATATACCAACGCCCGTGTCTAAATTTTGAAATTTGGCGTACGCAACTACGCTAAGTCTATAAGTAAGCCAAGGTCGCGCATAAATTCGATACCAAACCACGATAAAAACACAAGTTAATAATACGTAAATGTAATAGTTCAGCGTGTCGAAATTCCTAATAGATAATCATTAAAAACCCCTTTTCTAAAAGGGATAGCATACCATTTACTTTCTAGTATGTGAAGAATTTTGCTGCCTGAATTTAAGGTGGATGTTCTTTGGGAAATCTATTTTAAGTCGACAATGTAACTTTTATCTCCATTTTGCCATTCGGGCAATTGTTTTCGAGTTATGATTTGATGGAGTGTTTTAGGGATGACCCCTTAATTATATTAGATAGAAATTATTGCCTTTTAGTTTCTTAATTAAATTTAAGGGGTCATCTGTAAAATACTATGTAAAATCTTAACTCGAAAACAGTGACCTGGCAAAATGTCATCAGGGATAGATTTAATTTTAGAAGTAGGAATGGAGAACGGAACTTTTAGTATTTACTTCAGTTATTCCGACTCATAGATCACCCAGTATAGAGCCCCTCCCTCCAACACGTAATAACGGAAAGTTTAAATTATCTTATTGTTTAACTCACTTAAACTTCGTTTTGTTGACGTTGCTGACGGGGACGGTGAAAAATACGTTATTCCTTTTTACCTCTGTCGCTTTGACCCATCCGTCTCTTCTTTCATACCCCCCCCGTCCCGTGGAAGGGGGTCCGGGACTTTGACGCGCGCCCAGATTACTTACTCTGTTCTCCATTCCTACTTCTAAAATTAAATCTATCCCTGGTCCTATGACATTTTGCAGTTGGAGCAGCTGTTTTCGAATTAAGATTGGAGTATTTTACGGATGACCCCTTAAATTTAATTATAAAATAAAAGGCTTACATTTCAATTTAAAAAAAAAATAATTATTTTTCCGCTACTATCCATTTAAAATATTTTCTCCTCCCCCCCTTTCCCGTTGTGAGATTGGAATGTTCGAAAAATTAAATAACCTTAAAAATGTTTCTGGGATAATAGAATATAATAAAAATAAAGGTTAAACCCATAGCTTAAATACCTACACACGTACTCCGATTTTTAGGAAATTAGTTTTGAGTGAAAGTAAGTTATACTAAAAACTTTGAAAAGTTGTCAAGTTTCTCTCAAAGAAACAAGAGCAAAAGTATAACATTAATTATTATTTTAAAGAGAAAATTATTACAAACTACTTAAATCCTACGCGTTTCTGAACTAAACTAGTTTATTCTTTCTTGTTTCAACTGAAGAAATAATTACTATAGGTCGTGGGGGTAGAAATTTATAAAAAAAAAAAAGAAAATTAGGATTCAATGAGGGTTAATTACAATATCGACGTAAAGAGAAAGTGAAATATTTATTTAATTAGGTTGTTTTGAATTAATGTTTTGCACACCCAGTTCTGATTTAGTGTTTTGTTGAATAGAGGACAACATGAGATACATACATAGTTTACAGACTTAGAGGATTGATACCATTTGCACTGCAGGAGCCCCAGGATACTAAGTGCGACACTGTGTCCACTAAGTCGTCTGTCCTCCTAGTGTACATTGTATCAATACTCCTATGTAACGTGGCGTAGTAAAAATTACTTTTATTAAAAACCTTTTTTCTAGAGCCATGGTGAAAAGATAGAAGACTATGTCCATCCAGAAGTTTATAATACTTCTCTTCGAGAGAAGTGTACCACCACAAAGCGGCGGGGTAATTGCAACATTATCCTTCCCAACGTCATTTTACATTTGGAGTACTCAAGGTTACTAAACCGAATCACATACCGCGATAAATAGTTCCCTCATCATTACTCTATTATCGCTTAACTATGTACCAAGGCGCATGCGCTTGCGGATTAATTTTTGTCCCACATCAAGACAATCAAGGTTGTGTCTACCTGATTGCGCTTAACTGTTTGCCAAGGCGCATGCGTTTGCGGATTAATTTTTGTCCCACGTCAAGACAATCAAGGTTTGTGTCTACTTGATTGCTGAGGATTTAGTAAATACCAAATGCAGTTATAGAATTCACCCAAGCACGGTGCCATGTGCCCATCTTAATTAAGTTTGAGGAGATGGAGAGCAAACAAAAAGGGTAATTCCCTCGCCTGGGAAGAATCATGGAACTACATAACTAAAGTATTAAGAGGATACAGAGTGTCATTCTTCTTCTATTATCCCCTTCTGGTGGTGGGCCTATTTCTTTGGATAGAGGACAAAATATTTCGTAACCTTGCAGCACAAGGAAAGAAATTAAGATTACATTTTGAGGAGGCCCCCATATCGTTTACACATAAGGTGTGAATTATTATTATTTAATAGCTAGCCGGCGCCGATGTCTTTTCAACGCTACACACACGTAGTCTAGCTTATCGAAGCAATTCGTATTATTAATCTCGTAATCGAAAGAAGCCATAACCATGCATGGCACGCAAGGTAGTACAAGCATCGGTCATCGGCGCGTGAAAAGTTCATCCACGCACGACTGACCAGGGCGTCCTTCAAGACTTTACCCATACCATATAGAAAAATCTTCCTAATAACATTAACACAACGTTCTGGGATGCAAGCATATTTAAATAAAACTACAACTGTAAGTTCATAAGATATGTTCAATACATAAGTTTGTCAATGGTAACTTAGAAACTGGAGCTTGTAATTTTGAAGTGAGGGAGTGAGGTAGGTCATAGATTCAGGGTGAAGCGATATACGCCTGGTGAGGCGCTGTCAAATTTGGGCAAGAAGTGATATCTAGTTTATTAGGGAGAAAGTATAAATTCATTCATCCACATTTCCAGCTCTTTATCTCCAGTCCAAACGTATAGTAGGTTCGGAGTTAATCCCCGCCTCTAAATTACAACCAGCATCATCTCATTGGTTCTTGAAAACTCACGTCAACGCGACGCGAATGACGAAAATTACAGTCATATTTTCCGACTGAGGAGAGTGTAGCGAAATAGCCCGGCCTCCTTTTACGTCCCCCCTTGTATTTTGAAAGGGGGGGACTGGGCCTATGGCGAGCGAATATTTAGGCATCTTAAACCTTCTACCTAATAAACTAGATATCACTTCTTGGTACAGACTAAATAGGAAGATGGTAGTCCTGCAAAATTAACCACCGAGTGTAGGTCTTCAATTCTCGCTTCCGTCGTTCTCGAACTAGTTATCTCGAGCTGTAAGTCTCTCAGTAGCATTACGTAGTGTAGCTATAATGTCATACTTATGGAAGGAACATATCTCTTATAAACTTATGCTACAATTGTAGTGTAGTATTGTAACAACACGCAACTCTTGAGATTTGAGTAAAATGTCGAAGTCGTACTTGGTACAGTTAAGATTAAAATCATTATTTTAATTCAGACGTCATTCGTGTTTCAGACGGATATTGCGAAAGCTTTTAATCGTTTTATTTAAGAGAGAGAGGCTCGGGGTCTTTGGCATCTCAATTATTTAAATGTTGATGTAAACATTTAAGAGTAGCGCAATCGCTCAAGGAGTTGTGAAATAATAAATTTTACCCATGTTCTTTTCGATAAGATGTTTTAAAAACAATTAATTTCTACTTAATTAATTTAAAAAATTAGGAGTAGTTATTTGGCATGATTTGGGGTGTGTTTGGTAAAATTTTTGTCACGGACAGTGGTCAATTAATTAGTTTATCGTAAATTAATGATGGACCCTAATTAATTAACAAAAACATTAGAACTTGTTTGAAATGATTTGAGAGAAGTTTGCTAAAATTTTTATCAAGGACAGTGGTCAAATAATGAATTATAGGCCTAGTGATTTTTTTCTTGAAAATTTTGGGGAAAAAAGTTTTATAAATTAATTATTTTGTCTTAAATTAATAAAAAAAACATTAATAGCATTTATTTGCCATGATTTGGGATAAGTTTGATCAAATTCTTGTAATTGATAGTGGTCAAATATGATCATGGTTTTTTTTTGATTACGCGTAATCACTTTAGAAAAGTCAAAGGTCAGTGAGGACATCGAATCGATTACGTAGTTACCCAAAATATCACGCAAAAAAAAGAAAAAAAAATATATTTTTCAAAAAAATTTCGTTTTTATTCGCCTTTCCTTTATTTTTAATTCAACGAAGTTCTTTGAACTTAAGAACTTTTAACGAATACGAAAATTGAAATAAATTTCTGTAGCAAAAGGTAAACTAAAAACTCATTTAGGTTAATTATCAAGTTTACAAAGAATAATACAATAATTGGGCTTAATTCTTTGGAACCGTTCATTTTCGCAAACAATATAGTATATATTAACGTGTTCTAGATGCCCTTGGCATTTTCAAACCGTTGCTTTTAATCCCGGGATTTCACAATAACAACAGCAACCGTTATCAAAAAATCCTTTACCTAAACTCTAACCTCTACTATAACAGATGGAACATGTTTACCGTTTTCTATTGCGTACAATATTTTATCTAAAGAATGTAGAATTTGAAGTGCAATTCATAACAGGCATCAAAGGTAGGGCTATGTCTATTAATCCGTGCAAATTAGGTTTTTTTTTCCAAGGTTAAAAATGTTAGATAAAATTAAAAAATAATGTGAATGAAATATAATATATAATTTGTATATAATATATAATATATGTATAAATATAAATAAAATGTAATAATATATAAAATAAAATGAAGTGTAAATTAAATAAAATTAAAAATTGAATGAAGTGTAAATTAAATAAAATTAAAAATTGAATGAAGTGTAAATTAAATAAAATTAAAAATTGAATGAAGTGTAAATTAAATAAAATTAAAAATTGAATGAAGTGTAAATTAAAAAAAAATTAAAAATTGAATGAAGTGTAAATTAAATAAAATTAAAAATTGAATGAAGTGTAAATTAAATAAAATTAAAAATTGAATGAAGTGTAAATTAAATAAAATTAAAAATTGAATGAAGTGTAAATTAAATAAAATTAAAAATTGAATGAAGTGTAAATTAAATAAAATTAAAAATTAACTTAAATGTAAATTAACTCAAATTAAAAATTACTTAAGTGTAAATTGAATCAAATTAAAAGTTGGAAATGAAATTAAAATTAAATTTAATGTAAATTAAATAAAATAAAAAGTTGAAAATGAAATTAAAAATGAAATGAAATAAAATAGAATAATAATTCTATTATTTCGTCTAGACGCTTATGTCGAAATAAATATAGGAATTAAAACAATTAGGCTTAATAATGATAATAACATTATTAAAAGAAAAAAATAAACTAAACAACACGTTTTAAAACCGAATTTAAAATAATTTTCCCGTGATAAATCTACGAAATGGTAAGGTACAACGTACATTGTTAGGTGGGCCAACTGGGAATTAAAGGGGTTAAAATAATAAGGTATTTAAAATAATACCGGTCTCTTCTGTTCTTAGCTATAATTAAGGATCAGGGATAACTGGCTGAGGCTCTTTTTAAAAAATACCATTTTTAAATCGTTCAAAAAAACGAGACACGAATTGTAAATTACATTTCTTCCAAACGCAAAGACATTTATCGAAAAAGTTTTGAGAAATACGAATTATATAAAACGCTGGCCAAGAAATACGCGTTACATTACACCCTGATGTGAGATGGATGTAAATCGGGGCGGGAAAATAGCTAGGTCACGTGGGGAAAAGGTACTTCTAGGTTCATCTCTCCGGAGAATCCTGAGTGGTGCGTTAGAAATATCGCCCATGCGCAGAGAGAAAAAAATACGAATTTCTATCTCACTCACAAGGTTGAGGGGTGGGGGGGTTGAAAGTCTTATTTTTCCCTGCTGAAAACGGCCGTCTAAGCGAAATGACTTGTGGAACTTAAGAGATGGGAATCCACATTACGTTAGTATTTATACATATCCATGGTGTTAGGTTCATCAAAAAATTACGAAAAAAAATAAAAAATTATCATAAATTTGCAAATTTATCGTGTTAGGTTCTAGAAAAAAATATTATCATAAACTTGAAAATTAATTAGACCTACTGAATATGCAAATTTAAATACTTCAAATTCATAGCACATATCGAAATTTATCGCCTGAATAACCAAAAATTGGTTCATCAATCGATAAAACTATTGACCTGGTAAAATAAACACGATGTTTATTTAAGACATCTTGAATTATCTCGAAATATATTCTATTTTAAGAAAATTGCTTATGTACATACAGTAGACGCAAAATCAAATATCGAACTTAAATTAACGGTTAAAAAAGAATTTAGTTGGCTTGCGGAGCCCGCCAATTAAAGGCAGGCAGTTGTACTGCGGCATTAATGTCGAGGTAGAAAAACTAAAAGAAAACTAGATTCTTCTAAAACTAGTTTTAAAACTTTCCAGTTAAGTATTTTAAAAAGAAATTTAGCCCCGGAGAAGATTTTCTCACTAAAGTTTTTTTCTTTTGGTTGCAAAATTTGGCTTCTACATTCTGAAGGTATGGTAATTAGTTGGTTGTAGCATAAGTTTATGTTCATTACTTAAGTTTACAACGTGTTAAGGTAAAGTGACGTAAGTGTTACTAACGTCTTAGAATCTTTATCTATACAGGGGAACACTAAAAAAGGGTATTATAGCAGCGACGTACAATGGGATAGTTCTATTATGTTTGTAAAGTTTCAGGTATGACCCCTTAATTAAATTAGATTTGAGTGGTCAGTTTCTTAATTAAATTTAAGTGGTCACCCGTAAAACACTCTTCCAATCATAACTTAATTGTTTATTGTAACGCATTCAGCAAAGATGGGATCTTAAAATCTTTGATAATAACAAATCTTAGAGTCAATTTCAATTCAGAGTATATCTTCCCTTTAAATTCCAATCTGATTGTCAACATAAAAACCGTCTCAATATAAATAAAATATTTCCGATTCTGTCTACGATAATGTAATCGATTTTAACGCTCCATTTCACCCACATTATAAAATCTAAAATCAACATTTAACATCAACACTTCCCGTTAAAATTTATGGCCGGAAATAAACGGCGTACGTTGTTTACTGACCAACTTTGGAATGTAATTAAACCAGACGGCAACAGGGAAACCTTCAAGGTTTCATACCACAAATTGTCCTCATCATGTTATCTACATAAATTCTGACCGACAGTATTCACTAATCACGTGGCATTACGTCTAAAAACATTTCGTTAAAATTCTGACCAAGGCCTAACTTAGGAACATTTGAAAAATTCGTTAAGCCTCGTCTTCAAGTTTTTTAAATTTCGCGCACTTTTACAAAAAGCAATTCCTAATGTCAAGTGCTTTGAGATTTATTGAGAATAGAGAGCTTTCAGTTGGAGGAGGAGCCGAGTCTCGTGACATAATTTACGCTGCCATATTAGTGGGTTTAAAGCAGGAATGAAGCTGAGACCACCCAATATGGCTACCAGGACAGCGGTAAGACTAGGGAGGGTGTGACTTACTACTATACCATCTGAAATCTCTCTATACGTTAAAACGTTTTTAAGCCTTTGTTCAGGCATTAAACCTCGCGACCTTTCCACTAAAATTCCACCAATATGGCTGCCAGAACTGACGTAGTATACACCCAACTGAAAGGTCTCTAGATTTCCACATATTAACAAGGGTTTATTGGCTGTAATTCAATTCACGGCGCATCTTAATTTAGAAAACATTACAGGGGTGTTAGAAGGCTGTAACTAAGGGCAAGAAAAGGTAGTCCCTCGCTCGCGCCTAAATACAGTATCAATTATAGATCATTGATTGTAGTACTATCAGAGCGCTGTAGTAAATAATTTGTAACGTACGTCACAGGGGCAGCGGAGAATACCAAAATAATATTTAATGAAGAATGAAAAATATTTCTAGAAAATTAAAAAGAAACCGAAGACTGGAAAAACCGGACAATATATTATGATTAAAATGGTACAGGCAAGTTTCCCCAGTTTCTTTTTGGGGTTTGGGTAAAGGTAGAAATATTCGGGATTCGAAATAAAGTCAATACTACTCATTTAAAGTGATAACAAAATAACACAAATACAGAAATATTCATTGATAAAACAACTCGCGAGTTGAATTATTTTAGTTTATTTAAATTATATTTTTACTAGAATTAAAATGGCCACCCAGCATAATTATATTAGCATTGTCAAGAACATACAAAGAAGTAATATCTAGTTTATTAGGGAGAAGGTATAAATTCATTCATCCACATTTCCAGCTCTTTATCTCCAGTCCAAACGTATAGTAGGTCCGGAGTTAATCCCCGCCGCCTCTAAATTACAACCAGCCAGCATCTCATTGGTTCTTGAAAACTCACGTCAGCGCGACTCGAATGACGAAAATTACAGTCATATTTTCCGACTGAGGAGAGGCGAAATAGCCCGGCCTCCTTTTACGTCCCCCCTTGTATTTTGAAAGGGGGACTAGGACCATGGCATGCCGCGCGAATACTTAGGCATCTTATACCTTCACCCTAATAAACTATAGATATCACTTCTTGAACATACTAAGGATACCGTAAGAACGTCGAATAGTATCATTGACCCATGGTACCACGAGCAGACACGTGACACTTGTTCAAATCTTTTACAGTAAAGGTAAGACGTCAAAATACGTTTCTAGCACCACCTGGTGGTCACAATATCAAATATTGACCCTAGGGTCACCTCTGACGGTACTACCACTACCAGCAGATGGGCAATCGGGGGTATCACTTTAGGTAGGCGGGGTTTCCCCCAGTACTGCGAAATAAACTAGTCCTTGGGACCAGTGACCCCACCTAATAATAAACTGGTCCTTGGACAAGTCCCCGTTCCCCTTTATTTTCCTATAGATTTGCAATTTAAAAACTGGTCCAAGCATGCAATAAAGAGGAAGTGTACTGAAGTCTGCTGTGTCCTTAATCCATCCAAGATTGTTCACTATCCCTTTGAGAATGTATATAACAAAGTACTTTACATTATTTAGCCTTAAATAAAATTTATATAAAATGTGTGTGCTACATTCGTTGACGGTTGTTTAAGTAATAACACATAGAGGTTCTAATACAACCAGTGCCAGAGGAGTGGCGCTATGCATGCCTTGTTATACGCGGTAAAGCCGGGAGTTTGAAAAACTTTAAGTAGGCTAGTTCGAACCCCGAGGGAAATATAGTCTGAATAATGTAAAAGAGAAATATGTATATACCTTTTTAAAATATTCCACCCCGGTCAGATCTCTCTGCATCGAAAACTATTTCCCTTTCTAAAACAGACTCTTGTCTTGGTGTGAGCCTTTTCATTCTCTCACCGAGATTTAAAATAAAATTAAAAAAACAAGTGTACAGCATAACCTGATGTTAAATAAATTGTGCCATTCAAGAAATCAAAGAGAGAACTCTTACATGACTCGAGGGAGGCGACAGGCGTCGGCTGCTGTGAGCTTTGATAGAATTTCAATTAAATTCCCTGTTGTACTTAGTACTATATCGGAATATTTTAAAATAAAAGGGGGGAGGAGACTTTGATTGGATTAAGTGAGTTTTAGTTGTTGTCTGTTTATAACAATTAAACATTGTCTATATGGAATGGATGAGTTCAAGAATGCTGTGACAGACCAAATTATTCTCTACGCAATGATACTAAATGTATTGGGTGGGATTTCAAACTAACTTTGGCCTCGTCGTACGGGATGAGATGATAGACCACATTTTCCTCTATCCAACAATACTCAAGCAGCAGGGATAGATTTAATTTTATTAAGTAGGAATGGGGAACGGTTAGTATTTGCTTCTGTCCGACTCATAGACCACCTAGTATAGAGCCCCTCCCTCCAACACGTAACGAAAAGTTTAAATTATCTTATTGGGTAGCTCACTTAAACTACGTTTTTATGACGTTGCTGACGGGGACGGCGAAAAATACGCAATTCCTTTTTACCTCTGTCGCTATGACCCGTCCGTCTCTTCTTTCATACCCCCCCGTCCCGTGGAAGGGGGTCCGGGACTTTGACGCGCGCCCACGTTCTCCATTCCAACTTCTAAAATTAAATCTATGCCTGATGATACTAAATATGTTGGGCTAAAGCTAAATCAGCTTTCAGAAAATAGACATTTCCAAGGAGCCATCATTAACCAACTTTGGCACATCGTAACTCGGGAATTTTAATAGATATCGAAGAAAAGACGTTATGGTATTGTAGCCCAAATTGACCCCTATCATAGCCCAAATTGACCCCTATCATAGCCCAAATTGACCCCTATCATAGCCCAAATTGACCCCTATCATAGCCCAAATTGACCCCTATCATAGCCCAAATTGACCCCTATCATAGCCCAAATTGACCCCTATCATATCCCAAATTGACCCCTATCATATCCCAAATTGACCCCTATCAAATAATACTAAAATCTTCGTGATTATTTCAACCGTCCACAGCCCGGCAACCATGCTTTAATTTGATCCCATAGACAGAGTCATCGGACACTGACCAACTTTGAAGTTAAACCCACAACAACTCTTAACACATTAATAACGACGCTTAAATTAAATTCCTTTGGGATATAATAGCCCCAATTTTCTCGTATCCATCGCTACTAAACATATTGAATTACAACGTAACAGAGACGCTTGGAAAATAATTCAAATTTCTTTTTGCTTTTGGTTCTCACGAGGGTCATTGAATATATGATCTCAAACAAAAATGATTGATAATAGCAAAACGCAATTAAAGGGGTTTAGGAAAGATTCTTCAAAATGGGGGGAAAAGATGGGGTAAGCCAATCTACCTTAATTACGACCGATATCTCACGAAGAATAACAGAGACAGAGTAAGCTAGGGTAAATTTGAAAATAATTATCGGCGGTTTCTTCTTAGCATTTGAAAATCGAAATTAGGGCATGAGAGAGAGAGAGAGAGAGAGAAAACAACTCATCTTTTGGAATTTAGATGCCGAAGGTTAGGCTTTAAGTCGTGCGATAACCAAAGAATGAATGAATGAATAAGAGTAAGTTACTGAACCCTTTGATCGGGGGAATTATGTTTTACAAATGTATCTGTCCACTATGAAAAATAAAAGCGGTTCTAAAGCTGTTGCAGCGGTCCAATTTTGTGTTATTATTACTTCTTCACGAATATCTGACGTAGTACCAGTACGCAGCCGCAAGGAAGAATCAAGATTTCTTTCTTTATTTCTTTCTTTCTTTAGAAGGGGGATTGTATCAACTCAAAATGGGGCTACCATCATCCCGTTTTCTGCTATTTACGATTCGAATAAAGAAAGAAAGCCAGCTGGGACATTGTAGCAGTAGTCTACAAACCCTTGACTCCTCCACTACCACGAGCAGCGTTTAATCATAAATGATATACTGCATTTGTGGTCGAGATTAAAACGTACCGAAAGGATTATCGTTCTTTTTTAGGTTTGAAGAAAGTTCTTTGCCCTTTACTATACAGAATCCCCAAAATGGAGTTAAAGGGTTTATTCAGTTTTAAGATTTTTAACACAGTTTCGTTGGTTTAAGCCTAGAAATAGTATATTTGTACGTTTTAATTGAACAAATAATATCTTTTTCGCTGTAGGGGATAGAGAAAATTACACCCCTCCGTCTATCTCAGCTTCCACTTCAGTACAGTGTTGTCAGTTTATCTGTGAGACAAAGTCAAGTACTGATTCAAAACCCCTGCAATTTTTTGGCTCACAAACGGTCTAGCAACACTGGAGTGATAACTGTGTATAAATTAGGGAGGTTTTTTGACACTCGTCAACACTCCCAAGACTGGCAAAAACTCCCCAAGGCTTAAACAAACACTCTGACACTCACAGAAACTTACATACGTTCATAACAACTTACACCAGGAATACAAAAAACTAATAGGATTCATTGTGCCCCCATATCTCCCATGATAATTTCCATGTAGGTTTTGTGGGCGGGGCTAGTACAAAAATTCATGCGCCATAATTCTGACGTCTTTCTAAATGCGATTTCATTGGTCGGTAGCAACGTGATATCAGGCGCACGCGCAAGGTTCAAGGTTAAACACGTTCATGGCCTTCGAGAAAGGTCAGAAAACAATTCGGTCAGACAGCTTTCCTATAGGGGTCCGGGACGTATGTATGCCTGTCTTGAGGGGGCCCGCGGTTTGGTCTAGTTTCCCGGGGGCAACATTAGACTATTATTATTAGACTATAGCCCCTCCCACAAAATCCGCCAAGGATACGTTGATTAAATGGTACGTACACAATAATTCCAAGTATCTGTATGTATTCCTGGACTGGTAACACTCGTAAACTTTAAAGAAAGACCGCTAAATAGAATGAGTTCCTTTTAATATTATTTCGTTAAATTTGCAAAGCCTTCATTTTCTTGCTGTCCCTCTAAGATACTACTAAGTTCTTGGCCCGGTTAAATAATATTTTAAATTTTAAGTAAATATAATTATACATTCGCATTGGGTTGCCACCATTAAGTGCTTAGCGGGGAGAGGAAATGTGAGAGAGAGAGAGACGTCTATCAAGAATACGTGGCATGGCGCTTTACCGGATCACATAATAATAATTACTAATGCGGGTTATCGTACCTTTCTGTTCTGACTAAAGCAGGCCTGCCAAAGACATAAATTTCTATCATTTTTCTTAAGAAATATTTCGGTTTTTAGAACCATAACTCCGCGGGATGTTTGAATTTTAAACTTCTTATAAAAAAAAGCCCAAAGGCAACGGGACCAAAAGAAAAAAAATACCACCCCAAAATATGGATCAACTTAAAATCGTTCACACCTAATAAACCATATAAATTATTTAAAAAGAATATTAGGGTACATATTGAAATTATCAGATATATTTAATTATTTATTTATGTATTTTGCAGTTAATTATTTTGTATTGGTTGTTTTTGTTTATTAAATTATTCAAAAATATTTTATGTAAATTTCTTGAAGTGAAGAATTAAATTCAACTCGAACTTATTCAAAAATTGTTTGTTTATATTACTTCCGGAATTGCGTGGACACGAAAAACGTGTCAATTCAATTAGACGAGGTGAACTTTGACCTCAAATATTTCGGGTCACAGAATTAAGTATAAACAAGGTTTAAAACAAAAGCCATGTTTACAAACAATTACTTCCGAGTGTCTATACCCATAGAGTAGGTAACCTTTGACCTCAAATATCTCGGGTCACGGAATTAAGTATAAACAAAATTTAAAACAAAAGCCAATTCGAACCAGCAGAAACTGTTTATGTTTACAAACAATTACTTATGAGTGTCAATAGCCATAAAGAAGGTAACCTTTGACCTCAAATATTACAGGTCACAGAATGAATAATTTAAAATGGGACTTAATTAAAACTCAGAACTTCAATTAAGTGGTATTTAATTAAAAGTAATAAATGATCAAAATCGATCAATACAACCCCGAGAAACATCATATTTGACCAGAGGCCATCCATGTTTGACCTAATATTTGTCCACCGGTTACGGTTAAGATTTAACCTTCCATTTGACAGACAAATTAAAATTAATCGAACAGTAATTGGGCGTGGCAGCAGTGGATTTAATCTTGGGTCACTTGTTACACCCAAAAAGTAAGAAAAAAATTTAAAAGGAAAAAAACCCTTTTGAATCATATTTCTTGAATTGAAGAAATTCAGGGATACGGAACGATTTAGTTTATAAAACACCTATTTACTATACAAATCTACGCTTGACCCATAGACCCTCTAATGACATTACTGTAGAATGTCACTAAAGGCGACCAAGCCACCGTAACCAAATTACAATATATAATGCTTGTAATTTATACAAACATAACATCGTTAATACAATGTTGAAACTTGTTACCTATATTTTGCCCTTTTGAATCCAGGACCGTATCTATATGTATGTCATAGTTCTTAAGACACAAGACAAGGGTCAGTGTAAGTGACACGTTTATTATATAAAGATTTATATATTCTATATTGTTTGCTAAAATGTGTAGGTGGGTTAGTTGCGTAATGTTGGAGGTTGGTTTGTTTCAGGTATAATGTATATGAAACAATATACGTATGTAATAAATATGTCAACAAGATAATGAAATGTATAACATTTCTGAAGTATTTGTTATTACATATATGGGTTGAAACAGGATTTCTTATTCATGGAAATTACTTTTATGGTGGTATTTAAATCTTAACATGTTCTATCATTTTTATTAAGTATTTGTAACAATTAAAGAATTTCTTTTCAATTTGCAACACCTATCAAAGGGATTAAGATAAGATGAATTTGCTATCAAGTTGAAGTATCAACATCCGATTTCAAAGTTTTCTTGAAAAACATCGAAATAATTGAATATCTTATCTGCTACTTCAAGATATAGACTATACTATTAATTACTTGCAAGGAAACCAAAAAAGGGGGGGGTAGGGCGATCCCTTTTGGGTATTTCCCTGGCACTATAAGAGATTGCACAACACCAAAGGAGTTCACCAGAGTTCAATTAGACGCCGTGGGAGGTTAGCCGACTCACGCTGCCTCTAGCGCTGGTTCTTGGCGCTTAGGAAATAACCCAAGAAGGTGATCTCCCCCACCCCTGTGACCCCTATCGTGTAATTCGTGTTTGCTTCTCTTCTGGAATTAATGAAATTGTCAATATCCATTATTTTATTTGCTCCTAAAAACCAAAAAAAAAAAGAAAAAAATCTTATACGCCCTTATCAGGCTTTTCTAGAAGCTGGTTTTACACCCAAATTCCCTATTTACCTAAATTCGATAAAGAAAACCAAAAACCACCACCCATGCCAAATTTGTCAGGATTTTGGGAGCTTACGAGGGGCTAATCACTGTACAGATACCCTGTAAAATAATTGAAGTGCCGCGGTAATTTTGTTAACAATTAGGCAGGGCGTTATGCTATTGGTCGCAGTTGTGAATTTTCAAAATATCTTTGAATTCTCACTCAAAATAATTTGAATTTAAAAATAACTCTGAGGTATTTTCTGAATTTTTCTGTTTTCACTATTCAGAATGGTGTTATCATAAGTTTGTAAGATATGTTCCAAATAAGTATGACTGCCTATACTTCGTAATGCTACTGAGAGAATTACATCTCGAGCTATTTCGAGAACGATGGAAGCGAGAATTAAAGTCCTACACTCGGTGGTTAATTTTGCAGGACTTCCAACTTCCTATTTAGTCAGCATTACTAAGCCTTTGACAGCGCCTCACCAGGCGTCACTTTACCTCGAATCTATGACCCAAGTCACTCACTTCATGACAAGCTCTCAGTAACCAGTGACAAACTTATGGTAGAACAATCAATAAACAAATCACTTGTTTTTCCTAATTTCACCCAACACCAGTGACCATCCCCTCGGGTCTAAACAAAATCGGGCACTCCATATATAAGACTAGAACAGACATATCGGGATAAATAAATACTGTAATATTACGAAATTATTATAAAAATAGAATGAAAATTATTTTCTTCCCTAAACTGTCATCACTCGCGTTAAGTTTAAACATAAAACATAAATAAATTAATCAAGGTTAATATTATATAGGAAAGTTGTTTTTGAGAGCATCATGCATCTTATTCTTCCCTTAGATTAGAGTATTAGCCTCATTGGTCAGAAATAATTGAGGATAATTACCAAAAACATCCTCGTCTTCAAGAAGGAAACTCTTATCTCTAGACTTCTTAAGAAAATCTAATCTTAATTCTTCCTTTATCATAAATTAATAAATATTAAAAGCTATCAATTACTACTCTATAGCGCCGATATCCAAATTTAAAAAAGAAAATGGAAAATTTCCTTTTTAGAAACTCGACTTTATAGTATAATTAATTTCCAATCGTTATTAATTTAATTTTAAATTACGACTTCAAAGATGTTCAGAAATTAACCGCCTGCTATTAATTAGCTATAATTAAAACACTAAATAGAAACTTTTTTATCTTCTTTCCTGGTTCCTACTAAAGGTTAAAAGCTTTTGCTTTGATATATTAATAATAATGTGTGACCTTTTGAACCCAAGAGACAATAAACGTTTAATATTTTCTTCTTACTTTGGAGAAAGATTAGGTTTATGAATATTTTATTAAAGAAAGAAAGTTATGGTCGTAATTTATTCTGTTTTTTTTTTTGTTAAGACAGTTCCTGAACCTTTTTGGTTTGTTTTACCTTCTTAAGTACAAAGAAAGTCAATACGCCCTGCTGTATTAAGGGTTCAAAATAATAGAGAGGTTAAGAAACTAACTGAGAAACGTGTCTATGTCAAGTCTAACGTCAGGTGACTCTGTTATTACAGAGTTTCTGCAGTTAAATTTCGTTAACTGGATGATATTTATCTTTAAAATAGTGCACGTTTGCCAAAAAGTTTGTAACAGATTCAAATTCCCTGACGTTTTCAGGTTTTCCCTGACCTTTTTAACCATTTTCCCTGACTTTTTTAGGCCCAATAAATATAGGAAAGGGTTACATAAGTAATCAATTTTGATTAAATCGCATTTTAATATTATTTAACGTAAACATTACACTGTGGTCAAACGTGATCTCGCTAAATTTTAATCAAATTAAATAAAGTTCCCTGATTTTTCTGAAATTCTTAAAATCCATTTTTGAAATTCCCTGATATTTCTTACCCATCTTGAAATTTCCAGACTTTTCCACGTTTTCCTAGCTTGACCCCTGGCAACCCTGATAGTCTAAGACGAACTTTATAACAATTGGGGTTGGACATACTTCCGCCATCTTTTAAAATGGTGGTCAGAAAAGAAACACCCGTATTCTTACGGGCAACGCCGGGGGTCCCTTAAAGAGACCACGAGACTTTGACGTAATAGCACGTTCTATTTCTTAAACTCTCTATTATCAAAAGTATGTAAATCATAGCAAGTATGAACCTCTTGTTTAGTATATAGTTAATTCTTTAGGAGTCAGTTGCTTGGTATGTTTGCTGCTCCTACGTGGTGGTACGCATTATGTACTGTCTCGGGGCAGGGTTACATACATATCCTGGTTGGGTGTTTTTACGTATATTTTTTCCTGGAAGACTTTATTGACTTTTAGTTGATTCACGTCGCGCATTTAAATATCCGTTTTGCTTTTAAACAACATCCAAGATTGAATTACGAATTATGCAAAAAAGCCCAGGAGAGATTTATGTTAGGCCTAAGGTTATTCAATTTTCAGAAGATTTATAAATCACATCAGGAACCTACCAGGAAGAAAAGGTCTTTTGTCTTCAGGATTTCCGATATTTGATTGAAAATATTTTTGAAAGGGGATATGATGAAATTTTAAGATGCACTAAGTTTTTTTAATAATTAGGCCTAACGTAGCAAAACTATCACCATAATTTTAAAACACTTTGCGTCAATCTTAAGCCTAAGCCTAATACAAGTCTCTTACGTTTGTTTAGGCTTAACTCTCGTGTCTAGAGCAGAATGTTTAATGATTAGGCTTAAGTTGCTGCAACTTATCACACCACAAGTATTAAAACTAAAACCATACTTTGGAAAAAATTAGCGTCGATCTTAAGCCTAAGCCTAATACGTGTCTCTTTTACATTTGTTTAGGCTTAACTCTCGTGTCTAGAGCAGTGTGTTTAATGATTAGGCTTAAGTCGGTGCAACTTATCAAACCATATTCCTTCAATATTTCGCGCCAGACTTAAGCCTAATACTACTTTTACGTTTCTCAACTTCTCATGCAAAACTGCAAATCATTAGGCTTAGCGTGCTTTTATAGTTGATCATTCTTTGAATTCTAATAGCAAAGGCTTAAATCCATCTTTCACTCAGCGGGAACGACAAGAGACGATAAACCTAAGTGATGACCCAGAGTTCAAGGCCACCATGTAACAAGCACTCCCTCAAACCGGTAAGTAGACATATTAATACCTTTCATTCAACATCAACAATAAGTTAAATTTTCATATAATCAGAATCAGATGCTCATCATTAAATGGATATAAACCGTATTCAAGTAAGTAAAGTTTAACCGTGAACTTCACGCTACCTACGAGAAAACTTCAAGCGCCTACACTTTAAAAAGTTCACGATTATCTAGAACGGTATGTTCCTAAATTACGAAATACATTTGTGGGAGTGAAACCGGCGGCAAAAACCCGGCTTTTTCTTAGAGAGAACAATTATTTTAAAAGTTATTTTTAAAATACATTATATTTTTACTCGACCTTAAACACGTTTTTTTTTCTACGATTATTGTTACTTTAAATTTTGGAATATTGAACAACAATATTTCAATGAGCTATTCATAGTTTTCAGCCTAGGAGGATTGATACCATTTACACCAAGAGACCAACCAGGCTATTTGGTAAGTTATGCACTTTGACCCCCAAGTAGCCTGGCCTCCTGTAAATGGTATAAATTCTACTTGTCTAAAAACTATGTATTTATATAATTATATTACAACAATGTAATATCATAAGTTTATAAGATATGTCGTTCATAAGTTTGTCACTGGTAACTTAGAAACTGGAGCTTGTAATTTTGAAGTGAGTGAGGTAGGTCATAGATTCAGGGTAAAGCGAAGACGCCTGGTGATGCGCTGCTGTCAAATTTGGGCTTAGCAATGCAGACTAAATAGGACCTAGATGGAAGTCCTGCAAAATTAACCTCCGAGTGTAGGACTTCAATTGACTCGCTTCCGTCGTTCTCCCTCGAACTAGTTATCTCGAGCTGTAAGTCTCTCAGTAGCATTACGAATCGTATAGGTAGTGTCATACTTATGGAAGGAACATATCTTATAAACTTATGCGTATATTATTGGTGATTTTTTTCTCAAATTTTTAACTTCAAATAAAATAATCAATTCCAGCATTCGAATTATGTTTGGTTGGTGTTTCGTAATAATTTCGGTACCAATTTTTCAACAGAGTCGCTTTGATAGATGGTTCTTTCGAAAAAATACGTTGCAGACTGGTTTCTTTGCAATAGTAAATTAAAAACTAGTTTCGAGGTTTAATATAAATAACTTGAACATAAACGGATCTCGCTTTATAGAGAGAGATGGGACGCAGGGTTAAAAAAACATAATCATAAAATTTAGAAATGAACAAAAATCATCTTTTCTTGATTCCAACCTAAGAACCACTAGATTTTAACGCAAGTATAAACTGGTTCTACATAAGAAGAGTTACCGGTTCCAAGGATGAATGTACTTTTAAGTTTAGCGAGATTCAAGGGCTGGCCATTGCCAAACCTAAATTTTAATTATGTTTCACTTTAGTATAGTCAGAAGGGGATAATTGAAGAAGAGTGACACTCTAGTTATGTAACATGATTCTTCCCATGCTCACGTACCCATTTTGTTCGCTCTTATGCTCATCAAACTTCAGATGGATAACTATTGCACCGTGCTAGGGTGAATTCTATAACTGTTTGGTATTTACTAAATCCTCAGCAATCAAGTAGACACAAACCTTGATTGTCTTAACGTGGGACAAAAATTAATCCACAAGCGCATGCATGCGCCTTGGCAAATAGTTAAGCAGCGCTAATAGAGTAATGATGAGCTAGGAACTATTTATCGCGTATGTGATTCGGTTTAGTAACCTTGAGTACTACAAATGTAAAATGATGTTGGGAAGAACCATGTTGCAATTACCCCGACCGCTTTTTAATACACTTCTCTTGAAGAGAACTATTTAAAAAATCCTTCTGCAACTAAATTTAATTCAATTTCTGGCATTGCGACCTTCAGAGACGCAATAACACTTCAAAAATTGATTTTAAAATAATTGGAGGCGCACATCGTGGTTTAACAACAATTTCAGGAATGTTTCTGTTAAATTTTTAAAACCATCCCCCATTTTGAGAAATTTCGGGAGTTTTTTATATGAGCATTAAACGTAATCCGAATTGATCTCAATTGACCCGTGAAGAGTTCAAACGAGGTGCTTACCAAGGTAGCATTTTATCGTTTTTCGAATCAACTCCAAATTTCTTTAAAAAAAAGTTGAAAAAAAAAAAGAAACATCAAGAAACAAGAGCGTTCCCTTCATTTTATAATAAAAGTATATTAAACCTGAAGAAATGGATCAATTGGATTTTTACCTTAACTAAAAACTTGAATTTGAAAAATGTAACTACACAACGCCCAGCCCAAACCGTTTGCCCTAGAAGGCTGAACATTTGCAGGAACGTTACTCATAAATAGTAGGCGCGTACTAAGAAAGATTTTTTTCCAATCCGCCGCCATCTTAATAAATGGCGCTCAGAAATGTAAAAAAATCTTCGCGCGTTTCAACCGATTTCACAAATATTTTGTACACTGGTTTCCTTTAACCTATAGACGGGCTGAAAGGTCTTTGGGTTCTATTTGTTGTCATCTTTTTAAATGGCGGCCAAAAACTTAAAAACCCTTCTTTATGGAATAATGTCCGCGTGAAAAGTAATAAAAAATGTACCGACGGGCTGACGGGCAACGCCGAGTGCCTTCGCTCCTAGGGTGAGCACTACAAAAATATTAGTCATCAGTAAAATCCACCCATTCTTTATATAATTTTGATGGAAGGCGTGACGCCGCGGGTAACAGCTAGTGTAACTATAAAAGATTGTTTGTTATGAGTAAAGGAAAATTACTTTTAATTACTTCTAAGTATTAGGTTTAATACACTTTTATTTTCTAGCACCCAAACCTAAGTTAAAATCTTAACCAAAACTTGAATTTGAAAAAATAATAAAAAATATCTTAACTTATCCCTGGACTCATAACTTGGAAGAATTAAGTTGAAACAAACTCGATGCAATGGAATTTTCGAGTACTCTATAAACGAATGCGCGGCCTTTATCGCCACTTTGGGGTCAACTCGTTTTTTTTTTAATATAGTATATTTCGGTTTTCTGTACCCTGAAGGATGTGTACCTATACACTTTTATTATCATTTTGGGGACTAAAATTTAAACTAATATAAAATTATATAAACATATAGGAAACTTTCTAAGTATATCAAATAAGTGATAGAAGAAAAAAAAATCCCCCTAAGGTTTCGGTAAACGGAAATTAAAATAATTCTCGCTTCCTTCCTGTATTGCTATCTTTGGATATCCTAATATTGATTAAAATTAATTCCTCTTTCATTTTTTTATTATTTAAGTGTGGTTGGTTTGTCAGGAAGGGAAAGGGGTAATGCACTAATGTCCCGACCCTAAAGAGAAGGTGAATGAAAAGTATATTTGGTAATTTTGTTAAATTTCTTCAAATTATATTTAAATAATTTTTGGTCATTTTCAGATTAAATTTCAATAAAAATTCAGTAATTGTCTAATATTTTTCCTCTCACATCGAATTAGGTTCAAATTTGTGTTTTACTTTGAAAAACGTATAAATTAACTCTATAATTAACATTATAAAAACTAGATTAATTGAATTTTGCGGTAAACAAACTGGAATTTGAAAATTTTCAATCGATTTTCATAAAAAAAAACTAGCACCTAACTTTTAATAAATAATAAAAAACAGCAAAATGTTTTAAAATTATCCAGAACTAAAATAGCACCTCTTTTTTACAACCTGACAATATAATATTCATCACGTTTTCTAGTTCCTGACCACGAAGTCAGGAAAGTCAGTATAAAATATTGTAAGCTAATTTTTGAGACAACAACAGGTCTCGTGCGCATTCCACGATAATCATTTGAGCTAATTGAAACTTTTCATTCGTAACTTTTGTCAAGTGTCTAATTTTCTGATCTCCTGATATCCTGATATCGAACTCAGTCAGGAAATCAGCTAGAAGAGCTATCGAACCATACCACCATTTGAGTTTCCATTTTTAATACAGTTTTTTTAAACCTTTTTGGTATATTTAACAATTTTTTAAAAGCGAAACTTAGCTTTTTTCATGTTTCTGATTTCATGATTCCCTGATATCGAAGTCAGTCGTAAAATCAGCTAGAAGGGCTATCGAACCATACCACCATTTGAGCTTCCATTTTTAATACAACTTTTTTAAACCTTTCTTAGAGCCACAACATGTATATATAATTTCAATTCAACATTTTTTAAAGCTCAAAAATCAAAATTTAGCAAGTTTTTAGTTGAAATAAACACATTATTTCCAGGCAATTTCACTCGAGTCTAAAAACAACCAAAACTAGTTTTTATTTTCAAATTGATTTTAAAGAAAGAAAAGAAAGTATATCCTTTTATAAAAAATAAAAAATAAAGAAAAGAAACAACTATAAATGATCAAATTCGAATATTTCTTCAAAAAATTCTTCTGTTTGGTAACCAACCGGAAGTATAACTGGTGTTGCGGTTAACACTTCTTATAAACACTATAATCGCGGAAGTGTATCACTCACTAGACGAGGAATGTAATTGAACTACGGGTAATTACGAGGAAATAATATTAATTTTTTTCTTTATTTCTTTGATACACATTATATAAAATTTAACCCAGACTAAATAAATAATTTTTGACCTCTTTAATTTTAAAAAGTTGTTTGAAAGACTACTAATTTATACGGGGTTTTTTCGTGTACCAAGGTACGAGATATTAAATTACTAATATTTTAATCTAATTTGCAAAAGAATACGCAATGGTTAATACCAGAGATATTTAATTTCAGCTTAAAGGGCGGGTGAAAAGGAAAATCAATCGATTCTTCTACTTATTATAAGACCAATCTGCATAATGAAACATCCAGGAAATTATTATATAGCTCCGCATGATTTTAAAATTCGAATTTGTTGAATTAGGCCTAGATTTCTATGGATAATTTGAAATTAGCACCTCCGACCAATCACGTAACGCCCTGCCTTCTTGTTAACAAAGTTCACGTTGTACAAGTTTTGACAGACTCAACTGCGAGTGCAATTCAACCGTTATCTACCCTAAGCTAGTTTTGATTGGTAAATAACAATACGATGAATGGAGACCATGTTTTTACAACCTATTGCATTTCCTTGAGCGTAAATACGAATTGTTGTTTTGGGTTCTTACACCATAAGTTCATAAGATATGTTCCTTCCATAAGTTTGTAATTTCTGGTAACTTAGAAACTGGAGCTTGTAATTTTGAAGTGAGTGAGGTAGGTCATAGATTCAGGGTGAAACGACATACGCCTGGTGAGGCGCTGCTGTCAAAGGCTTAGTAATACAGACTAAATAGGACCTAGATGGAAGTCCTGCATGCAAAATTAACCACCGAGTGTAGGACTTCAATTCTCGCTTCCGTCGTTCTGCTAGAACTAGTTATCTCGAGCTGTAAGTCTCTCAGTAGCATTACGAAGTATAGTTATTGCCATACTTATGGAAGGAACATATAACTTTTAAACTTATGTTAGTACACTAAGAGCCTAACACTTGTTATTCAGAGTGATGAAAATATGTATTTTAAATCCCGTGACAACGACCGTATTCACGCTTTAATGGATAGTGTCACGCTATAGCGTATAGATTTCCTTTTTGACGCACGCCAAGTATCACGAACAGATATTCCTAATTTCCTTGTAAGGTTTTTTTATATCATATTTCATTTCATTTTATATACATACGAAAATGCTGCATACATTATGATTATATATTTTTAATTTTAGCTCGTGAGCCATGATGCGTTTCTATTATCAATACCCTCCTTACACAAAAACCCAACCCCCGAAATGTGCTCCCTATAGCGAGGGTAAAGGTCAAATTAGTGGCATACATTTATAAGTTAGAAGGATTGAAATAGATTTTTAATTTAAAAATTTTTAAAATGACTTTTAAAGGTTTTCCCTGATAGTCCGAAGTAATTTCCCTAAACAACTTTAATTTCATGTCATAAAATTTGCCCTAGAGAGGGTAAAGGTCAAATTAGAGGCTTCATTTATCAGGAGAGTTGAAATATATTTTTCATTTAAAAATTTTTGAATTGACTTTCCCAGTTTTTCCCTAAAAGTCTGAAGTAATTTCCCTAACAAACTTTCAATTTCGTGTTTTAAAATTTGCCCTAGAGAGGGTAAAGGTCAAATTGGACGCATTCATTTATCAGTCAGGAGGATTGAAATAGTTTTTTAATTTCAAAATTTTTAAACCAACTTTCCCAGATTTTCCTTGATAGGTTCAAGTAATTTCCCCTGACCAACTTTAATTTCACATCATGAAATTCCCTGACTTCTCCCTGATATTTCACACACTTTTTCAAAATCCCTGGTTATCCTGGATTTCCAGGTACCGTTATCGTAACCCTGTTTGTAACGCGTAATCTTTGACCCGGTTCGCAGGATTAAAGTAAATAACAGTTTCACAACAACAAACACTGACCAAAAAAGATACTAAAAAACAAAACAGAAATGGGACTTACTTTGGATGCCATATTCTCTAGAAAAGCCGCAATGCTACTCCTGACATGGTTCTTCATTCCGCGAATGGTTCCTCTTCGAGACAATATAGTTCCGGTCTCGGAACCCAAGCTGCTATTGGCGTCATCATCAAAAACGTCGCTGTCATGTCTAACGTGGTTCATCGTAATGAATCTCATTTCCCTGTCGTAATTGGTGGTCGCATCGGATGTCAATCTAACAGGGATGGCCACGTGAATCCCGTCATTTGCAGATGGAACCGTTTCATTAATAACAACGGGATGTTGAACACCGGATTCCTCTTCGCTAAGAGTATCATCATCGTGGTATCCATCATCGGGGCTTCGACTAACCATCTCTTCTTGATGATCACGACGGTTACTTCCAAATGAAACCCTCAACTTGATTCCTTCCGCGACAACGTCAATATCCTCGGGGTTGTTGTTATTGTTGATATTATTATTGACGCGAATAACGTTCATATCTTCAGCACCATTACCACCACCAATGTCCGAAGAAGTTGAAGTTATCTTTTCATCCATTAAGGAATCATCTAAATTTGGCACTAAATTAACTTCGTTCTTAATCCATTCTTCCTGAGTGGCGACGACTGATCCATCAACATTACCACCACCACCTCCCAAGGTGACGTATTGCGTTAACTTAACGGAGACATCGGATGACGCGTTAGGGTCATCTAAATCGTAAGATTTTTGACCACAATTTTCATTGGGGGTTTTCTGGTCAGGTGCCCCGGGGACCATAGTGGACGACACCGGTGACGTGGTGACCGTTTTAACGGACACTATATGATTAAAGGAAGAAATGGACCCGACTATCCTAGGTGGTCCGTCAGTCTCTTCATCGAAACGCGACTGATGAACTAAAGGAAACCTGTTGCCACCGCTTCTGCGCTGCTCCGATAAAACGGGGCTATTACTAGAATCTTTTTTAAACTCTTCCTGCTCGAGGGTTAATCCGGGTTTTACCACCAGAACCGAGGTTGTTTCGTTAAGAACTCTACTATCGTCCGCTAGCGGCTCTAGCCTAACTGTTGTACTACCAACAACCGGCTCCACACTGGCACGAAGCACCGACGAATCGCGAATGGTCCGAGCGCAATCTTCGTTGATGGACGAAGCTGCCGCATCGCGATTAAGAACTTCGCTCACCCTAATCGAGGTAGTTCCAACAGAAGAAACGGGCGCCGTTACGCTCGAGTGGTTAGACCCGACCAATACGGCATTACTACTATCCTCCGCCGTCACCGGTTTACCTTCCAGATAAATTTTGGAGGTATCGTTCGATTTCGCGATCAATACCCGACCTTTGTTACCCGATATGACCCCGTTGTTATTGAGGACAACACGATGTTCGGTGGTGGTGTTACTATTGATAGCTCTCAAACGATTTGATTCTTCCTCGGATATAACCGAGCCATTTACCATTACAGAGACGCGGTGACTCTGGTTCGAATTAGTGTTATTAGATGATGGAGTTGTAGCGAAAATCATGGGTGATTTCATAGAACTTATTTTGAACATGGCGGCCATTTTGATTTTGATACACTTTAGGGTTGTTTTTAATTTATTTGTCTAGAGAAAGGTCTTGACCTTTTGATCTTTTGGTGGTTAAAAGGGATGGGCAAATAATTGTCCCACTGACCGACTGGACGGTCGGAAACGCGACGGGACGCACACCACACGAGTCACGACAACCACCGGGCGTGCCACCAACTTTTTATCACCGACCCGATAACAACAAAACTCGAGACCCGACTGAAGAGAAAAACTTTCAATAATTTTTTTTCCTGGATTTTTTTTTCTCTTTTTTTCGGGTTGGTAAAAACTACCTACGATCAGGTCTCAGGTATTCAACAGACTTTTGAGAGTCTAGTCTCGCCTTTGCCCGTTCTTTAAAAAATGCAGGCCGAAAGAATGCGTACTTGGTTAGCGCTACAAACTAGACCTGACGCTTTGATACAAAGACATGAAGGGGGATAAAGACTCGGCAAGGAGGGATAGGGAGGGCATAACCACAGGCTGCCTGCCACATTTAAAGTAGCTTCGCGCACAGGTGACTTTTCACGTGAAGTCTTTACCGCCAGGGGACATTCCTAAAACACAAGAAAGAAAAAAATGAATTTTGGCTTCATTTAAAAATCAAATTATTAATTTTTATATTTAAATTATCCCAGTTTATTTTTTCTTTTAGTTTTGGGGGATTGGATTTACTTTTAAACTCGTGAACTACTACTTAAATTTAACGTTTTGAATTTGATTCTAACATAGATATAAAATAAAAATAAATAAATAAATAAACTATGTATTTAAATAAAAAATGGATATAAAAATTAAATATCCGAATTTCTTTATTATTATTCTATTCTGTTTTTTTTTTCCTGTGAATATTTTGGGTTTAAATTTATCGCTAGAAAAAGCACGATTACTTTATTATGCAATCTATAATCTCTCCTTTTACAAAAGTGTATCCAAAAAATGCCCAGGAAAGTCGTTAAATGATAATATTAGCGTCAAAACTTACCGCCAAAAATTGGCTTCCTTAACTTTTGTATAAACCCGCGAACCGATGTTGTTATTTAGTGTACAAACGAAAGTAGCGTTTTGTACACCGTAATATTTAAAATTAACTACGGAAAACGGGGATAAATGCAATAGTTACCTATCTAGTTCAATGACATAACTCGTCTATATTTTAGCCTTCAACTGCAAAAATTAATACAGTAGACGTAAAAGTTCGCGCCAAATGTTTTTCGAGGTAAAAGTTCGCGCCAAAAGCTTTTATACGTAAAAGTTCGCGCCAAAATTTTTTTTACCTAAAATTTCGCGCCAAAATTATGTTTTTATACGTAAAAGTTCGCGCCAAAAGTTTTATACGCAAAAGTTCGCGGCAAAATTATGTTTTTCAACTAAAAGTTCGCGGCAAAATTATGTTTTTCAACTAAAAAAGTTTTTATACGTAAAAGTTCGCGCCAAAAGTTTTTATACGTAAAGGTTCGCGCCAAAAGTTTTTATACGTAAAGGTTCGCGCCAAAAGTTTTTATACGTAAAGGTTCGCGCCAAAAGTTTTTATACGTAAAGGTTCGCGCCAAAAGTTTTTATACGTAAAGGTTCGCGCCAAAAGTTTTTATACGTAAAGGTTCGCGCCAAAAGTTTTTATACGTAAAGGTTCGCGCCAAAAGTTTTTATACGTAAAAGTTCGCGCCAAACGTTTTTATACGTAAAAGTTCGCGCCAAAAGTTTTTATACGTAAAAGTTCGCGCCAAACGTTTTTATACGTAAAAGTTCGCGCCAAAAGTTTTTATACGTAAAAGTTCGCGCCAAAAGTTTTTATACGTAAAAGTTCGCGCCAAAAGTTTTTATACGTAAAAGTTCGCGCCAAAAGTTTTTATACGTAAAAGTTCGCGCCAAAAGTTTTTATACGTATAAGTTCGCGCCAAAATTATGTTTTTCAACCTAAAACTACGCGCCAAAATTTTTCGCGCGCGTTTACAGATTGTGGGTCATACGGAAAAACTAAACTGAAAAAAATTATATCTGCCGATTATTTTAAAGTTTGAAAAAAAAACTAATTTACGAGCGAAGAAATAGCGGTGGTGATTTGATGACGTGAAACGCCTGATTAACCGCGAAACAAGGCCGAAAATACGCCAATGTTGGGTTACGTAACTAAATAAGATAGGCAACTTTACTACTACGATTTTCTCAATAAGAGATTACCAACCAATAAGATCGCGTTTAAGGTGTGTTTTTCCAAGTTATTCAGAGATAATTTGAGATAAATAAATAAAAAAAGAACGTCTCTGCGTAATAAAATCTTAATTGTCAATCCCTAAAAAACATTTTTTTTTTCTTTAAAGTAGTGCCTACCTTCAGGGCGTCGGGAAAAATACCTGACCGACTGAGGAATAACCAGAAATAAAGTAAATTTGAAGTTATCAAAGAAATATACACTACTGTTGAACCTTTTCAAAAGAGGAGGGTCATAGTATCGTCTGCTTGATCATAGCCCACTCGATCCGCGCTCACGGACACAAGCTTGCGTCATGTCGCGCGAGATCGAGTGGGCTATGACGAAATGTGATTGTGGACAACAAAGACTTTAGGCAGGGCTTAGAGGTTACCAGTCAACCAAACTCCGTATTGTTTGATACAATTGTAGTCCACATAACCATCAATGTTTGTTGGAAGGAAGTTTTGATAATTTCTAAAGGGCATTTACTTCTGGAATAACATGTAGCATTTTGTAGGCCTACTCTACCTGTCGTAAAGGGGAGGAGGGGGGGGGTTAAAGTGGGGTGAAAAGGGGTTGACGCAAAAATGGGCAAAACAGGTTTAAAATGGGGGGAACCGCAACCGCACTATCATAGGACACCCGGCGGCAATCAACCTTTAGGCCACGCGCCTTTTTTTCCATTTCTTTACTTTGATAAGCCTAATTCCTAATATTTGACAATATCTTATCTCTTTGCATTTTTTTAAAAGAATTGGGATGAGTCTTTGGAAGTTATTTCAAGGGGAGAGTTGGGTTGGTTTTATTTCACCAACTATGACGTCATGTTTAGTAGAGGGAAAGTTTAGGTCAAAGGTATTACACAATTTTAAAGATATCTTCACATTTAAAACCAAAATTTCAGTGAACAATTTCATATATTACCATATTTTCATTAGGGTTTAGCTAAGACTTTGCCTTTCCCAAACACGCGATGTCATGGCTACTCTTAAGGTCACCCGAGGTCAAATAATTTTAAAAATGACTCACCATGAAATATGAAGCCTCTGGCTCTTTTTCAACGACCTTCTATTTACTCTCTGATCCTTGGAAATGGATGTCTTTCAGAAACCGCGTAACATCGTGATGTAATCATCATTAGGCCTAAAAAAGAAAACTTTCTTTTAGATCTACTCCATGGTTGGCAAACCGCGTTTATGAACGATAAGCAAAGGGAAAGAATCAAATTTTACCGTTTACGGACCTATGATTTATAAGCAAAAACATATTGTAAAAGGCGAGTAATTAACGAGGCTTAACGCGTGCGTTTTTTAAAGCCAAATATTAATTATTCTTCTAAAAGGAAAATTATTGGGTTGGAGACATCGCATCCCCATCCTTTGCTAAACATAGCATCTGAGGGTTATTGTATTCTTTCATACGTTCTTCACACAAGATTGATTTTCTATTAAATTTGTACGAAAATTAAACGTGGTGGTTTCTTTTTAAACTAAAGCCTAATAATGCAGCAATTTTTTCCTTCAAACTGCAACTTTCACCATTCCGGTTTCCCGCCCAGTCCTCCCGCTTTTTAGTATCGTCTGATAAAAAATACGCGAACCTACCGCCATCTAGGTGTAACCGGTTGTAAATATAGAGGGCCAACTTCACGTGAAAAATTAAACCCACGTGGAGCGCATTCTGGCGCGTCATTGGCATAATCCCTACAAGGCTCAATTCTTGTTCACCACGTTGTTGTCGGTAGCGGTTGATTTAAGAAATTGGAAAATTTAGAATATAATAAAGTTAATTAATTAAAAGTAAAATAACAAATTATGGGAGACGAAGGAGGAAGTTTCAATAGAGGAGGTGGCGGAAGAGGTCGTGGTCGCGGACGTGGTGGTTGGAATAATGATGTAAGTATTATAATTTTTTGTAAGCGTGGTTTTAGCCAAGGCTTAAAGAGATAGCCATTGTTTTTCCATTGAGCATCGGCCATAGAGGATATGATTTATAATTTGAATGTTTTTCGTGTTAATTTCAATAGTCTAGAGGAGGTTCACGCGGAAGAGGAGGCTGGGTTGATAGAGGAAGAGGAGATTCACGGGGTGGTAGAGGCGGTTGGATGAAACGAGGTGGTCGCGGAGGTTATGAAGGTGGTGGTGGTGGCCGAGGACGAGGAGGTTATGACGGAGGAAGAGGTAGATCTCCTAGCAGAGGAAACTTCAGAGGAGGACGCGGTTTTAACAGAGGAGGCGGCGGAGGAGGTGGATATAACAACAATCGAAACAACAGTTTTAGCAGCAATGACGGAGATAACTCCTTCAAGAAACAACGGAAATCTTTTAACGATGATGAAGATAATGAAGAATCAATGGATACTGATATTAAAAACGATTCTGAAAATAAGAAGATTAAGATTGAGGATGGAAGTGAAGATTCTGGTGAAGAGGAATCGTCATCCATGGAGGAAGATCAAGCTGCGGAAAAATCAAATGGAGCTAAAGCTCCTAAGGCTAAGGCTAAGGCTAAGGAAGAAAGCAGTGGTGATGATGATGATGACGACGATGAAGAAGATGATGATGATGACGACAGTGAAGATGAAAAAGGAGAAGGAAAATTAGATTCCTTCAAAAATGACTTGAAGGCAGTTTTGGGTGGAAAACCAACAAAATCTAAAGGTGGAGATGACGAGTCAGATGATGATGATGATGATGATGATGATGACGACGACGAAGATGATGATTCAGATGACAAGGCTGACAAGGGTGGTAAAGAGGAGTCCTTCATTCCCTTAGAAAGTAAAAAACCCAAAGTCACCCCAAAGAAAACTCCAGCAACAAATGCCAACAAAAAAGAAGAATCATCTGATGACGACGATGATGATGACAGTGAAGATAGTGATGAAAAAGGCACACCAGCAAAGAATAATAGTACAGCACCTAAACGACAACTCAAACAATTCCCAGGAGTATTAGCTGCAACTAAAAAAGAACCGTCATCAGATGACGACGACGATGAAGATGATGATAGTAGTGAAGATGAGAAAGCTAAAACCCCTCAGCAAAAACCTAACAAACAAAATCAGACTCCTCAACAGAAAACTCCAGCTAAAACACCCCAACAAAAACCTAAAACACTGCCGCAAGTTAAAAAGGCTGCCGAGCAAACGCAGAATAAAGTACAAACTCCTAAAGCCACTTTGAAACGCGAAATTGAAGAAAGTGACGATGATGAAGATAATGAAACGCACAAGAAAGTAAAAATTGACCAAAATGACATTCTCGCTCTTGAAGCTGATAGGAAAAGGGAATTGGACGCGCGTTCGTTATTCATTGGCAATTTACCAGAAGGAATTGATGAGACAACTCTTAAATCCTTAGTTCCTAAAGCTACCGCTTTGAGGTTGTTCGTTAGGAAAAATAAGAAAGATAAAAATAAGTGGAATAGGTACAATAACTCTAACGAACTCTTGATTTTCAAATTGCTAATGAATGTTTTACGATTTTTAGGTTTGTTTTCTTGGAATTTGACACGGAAGAAACGGCCGAGAAGGAAATACGCAGATTAAAGAGTCAAAAATTAGGGGATCAACAAGTTCTTGTTGATTACGTTGGGGCCAAAAGTGGTAGAATTATGGAACAACGAAAACCTCCCGTTACTAAACCAATTAACCCTAAGAAACTATTCATTCGGGGCATTCCACCAACAACCACTCTTCAAGATATTAGTAAATTATTTCCCAAGGCTGAAAAAGTCAGTTTGAAACCCAAAGGAGACGTTAAAGAGTAAGAAAATCGGTTGAAAAACGTCTTAAGAAAGAAAGCTAACGTTTTACACTTGCAGAACGTGTCACGTATGGTTTGCTGATGAAAAAGACGCGGCCGACGCCTTCAAGAACGCCAATTTAGCTACAATCCAGGATAAAAGGGTCTTTGTCTTGTATGCCCTTAAAAACAAGAAGAAGAAGCCTATGAAATTAAGTACGCGATTAAATTAATCATTCCAATTAGGTTTAAATACTAATTTTGTTTTTCACTTTGTCGTTTCGTTTTAGAGAAACAACTTAAGAAGGCGAAGAAAGCGTCATCAAAAAAGAGTGGTGGACAAAACGATGTGGATGAATCTGACGAAGAGAATGAAGGCGACGATGATGATGATAGTTCTAGTGACAATGATTAAACTGTGTGTAATTTTTAAATTGCAATTAAATTTTGCACGTAATTTTAATGTACGTGAAATCATGTATTATCTATTATTCCCATCCCATTCACAGTAAAAGAAAAAAGTTATCTGAAAGAATAAATCAATCATGCTTTTTTTACTATTAAACGTTCAAGCTTATATTTCAAATAAAACTCATTGGTTTTGAACCAAAGGAAGTGTGCCATTTCCCCTGACTGCCCTTCACCATTGAGTCCGACTATTCCTCCCCCATTTTTAGGTGTCCCACCCTACCTAAGCTGTGCCACAGTTAGCGGTGCCAATTTCTTTCAGTTAAGTTCATAGTAAAGGGAATGACGCGCGCAGATCGTCGTCATCTGGTGAAAAACCTCCAGTCTGCTCACCTTTAGCGTGTTATCATCATCATGACTAGTCCCTTGAAGACATCGCCAATGCAACAAATGTTTCAATTATGCGCAAATTTGATTAAGTTATAAGAAAACGGAATGACGTGCAGATCGTCGTCATCTGGTGAAGAATCTCCAGTCATCTCACCTTTAGAATAGGCTTTGTGCAACTGGCGTGATTGTCATTATCATGACGGGTCCATGTCTCTTGAAGACATTGCCAATACAATAAACCATACGTTTCAATTCAACACCTAACGATAATCCCTACTCTACTATTCCTTCCCCTTTAAATATATTTTAATTAAAACAAATTGCTTTGTGGAATGAATCCTAAAAACCCTTTAATTTTGTTCACAAGGGAGAAGGGAAACAAAAATAACATTAAATATACCATGAAGTTTACACCTTTGAATCTTTCATTACAATTAATTTAAAACCTGCTTATGAAAAGTGGGAGTTAATTAACTTCACTTTCTTCGTTTGCGACCTCCGCCTGATGGTGTATCCATTCTACGTTTACCACTCGTTCCTTTAGCCGGCGCTTTAGGACCTCTCTTTTTCCTTTCCGCCTTTTCTTTCTCTTCCAATTCTTGATTTTCTCTTTCAATCAACGTAATCAAAGTGTTGCATCTTCTTTGTAACTCCTATACGCGTTTAAAACTTATTAATTAGTAACGCAATTACTTAAAATTAATTAAATTCAAGTATATTTACAGCTGCTGTACGTGATTTGATGAACCAATCAAAGCGAAACTGCGGCGCTTGTCTTATGGCTGCTCTTAGCTCATCATAAACGTTTTCTTTATCAAATCCGAGTTTATGTAGCATGCAAACCAAAAAGCGGTCTTCTTCTTCCGTATAATTTTTGCCCTTGTTCGTACCGTAGGCAATACGTAACTGATGAAATGGTGCCCTGTACCTAGCCATCTATAAAAAAAAACACCAACGTTAACTTAAAAATAATCCAATATTCCATTACCGAAGAACGAATAAATTAACAAAAATATTTCACCTTAATGTCTAATGCCTTTTTGATACCGGCCCTACGTTGTATTCTCGCTTCTCCTCTTTCAATTTGCGCCATAATCTTTTCAATATCTTGTAATTCGTGACATCGTTCCCAAAAAACCGCGGAATATTCCATCACTTCTTCGGGAGTTTTACCTTCAACTTCACGAGAAACATTTTCAATGTCATCTCGCCCGTACTTTTCATTGGCTTTGATGAATTGATTGAAGTCTCTCCTTGTCCAATTAGTGAAACCCTAACGAAAAGTGTTAGTTAGGTTGCTGAAGTTTGGTTGTTAGTTAAAGAAACTGAAATTTAAAGGTTTGCTTAAACAACTAACTAACTTCATTTAAGAGCCTTTCTTTCTCAGCCAACTCGTCTTCGGTAAGTTGCTCACTCTCGTCAATTTTGCCCTGTTCCTCTTTTTGAACTCGAGTGGCGTCACTTCCTAAGTCGGGATTCTTTGGGACTTTATACCCAATTGTTTTACGATAATAATAGATCTCCTTATCAAGGAGTTCAAATAATCGAGGAGGGAAAAATTGAAAGTCCTGAATGTTCGGCTGTTTCGGTGGTCTTGGAGCCTAAAAATGACGTTTTAAGTCTAAATACTCAAAATAAAGAGTAAAAATTGATGAAGATGTTTACTTTAGGGGCTTTGGGTTCGCTAACCCTTAAAGCTTCACGGAAATAAGCATCAACGGCGTAGTTGGCTTTACGTTCTCTCTTCGGCGGTTCTATCCAATGACCCAATCCTGCAGCTTTCCTTTTCTCTCGATAATCGAGTCCTTCAAAATTATAAACGCTTTCCGGTTGTTCCATGGTGAAATTTCTCAAGGTGCTTTCTCCCATCGTCTGTAAACGCTTCTGTAGATCTTCAGTTTTCTTTTGTCCCTTGGCTAAAATGGCATCAATATCTTCGTCCGTAATTTCGCTATCTTTGGAAGCGAAGATGTGATCGGCTCCGTGTCGAATCATGCCCAACATTTCTTCTTTGCCCAATTTAGCCGAAGCGGCATCGACCAGTCGACCTTGTTGAATGACCACGTTGTCCAGTTGCAGTTTCATTTCGGCTCTCTCAACGATACGTTCCTCAACCGTATTTTCGGTAATCATACGAAAAACCCTTACTTGCTTCGTTTGACCGATACGATGAGCGCGATCCTGATTGGTTTTAATTAAAATCAATTAAAATTAGTCCTCGGGATTAGTAAATAAACGATGTCCGCCGCACCATAGCTTGTAGATCAACTTGGGGGTTCCAATCCGAATCGAATATTAGCACAACATCAGCGGTGGCTAAATTAATACCCAAACCACCAGCCCTAGTACTTAACAGGAATATGAATTTTTCACTGTTTGGTTTGTTAAATTCGTCGATGGATATCTCTCTGTCCTCGTGATTAGTTTGACCATCGAGACGACAGTATGGATATTGCTTCCATAAGCAATAATCTTCCAGGATATCCAACATACGAGTCATTTGAGAAAAGATTAAGACTCTAGATTCTTGTTCTTGAAGTTTCGGTAAAAGCTTGTCCATAATAACCATTTTACCACAATTGTAAACGAGATGAGAATCAGTTGTGTAAGGAGGGCCTAGAAAGCGCGCAACCATGAACTCGTTAATTTCCGAGTACTCGGTCGGAGTATCGCGTTACTTTCGAGTACTCGGACGGAGTATCGCGCCCCATACTCGTTAATTTCGAGTACTCGGTCGGAGTATCCCGCCCGATACTCGTTAATTTCGAGTACTCGGACGGAGTATCGCGTTAATTTCGAGTACTCGGTCGGAGTATCGCGTTAATTTCGAGTACTCGGTCGGAGTATCGCGCCCGATACTCGTCAATTAATTTCGAGTACTCGGTCGGAGTATCGCGCCCCATACTCGTCAATTAATTTCGAGTACTCGGACGGAGTATCACGCCCGATACTCGTTAATTAATTTCCGAGTACTCGGTCGGAGTATCGCGTTACTTTCGAGTACTCGGACGGAGTATCGCGCCCCATACTCGTTAATTTCGAGTACTCGGTCGGAGTATCCCGCCCGATACTCGTTAATTTCGAGTACTCGGACGGAGTATCGCGTTAATTTCGAGTACTCGGTCGGAGTATCGCGCCCGATACTCGTCAATTAATTTCGAGTACTCGGTCGGAGTATCGCGCCCCATACTCGTCAATTAATTTCGAGTACTCGGTCGGAGTATCCCGCCCGATACTCGTTAATTTCGAGTACTCGGACGGAGTATCGCGTTAATTTCGAGTACTCGGTCGGAGTATCGCGCCCGATACTCGTCAATTAATTTCGAGTACTCGGTCGGAGTATCGCGCCCCATACTCGTCAATTAATTTCGAGTACTCGGACGGAGTATCGCGCCCGATACTCGTCAATTAATTTCGAGTACTCGGTCGGAGTATCGCGCCCCATACTCGTCAATTAATTTCGAGTACTCGGACGGAGTATCACGCCCGATACTCGTCAATTAATTTCGAGTACTCGGTCGGAGTATCGCGCCCCATACTCGTCAATTAATTTCGAGTACTCGGACGGAGTATCGCGCCCGATACTCGTCAATTAATTTCGAGTACTCGGTCGGAGTATCGCGCCTGATACTCTTTAATTAATTTCGAGTACTCGGACGGAGTATCGCGCCCGATACTCGTTAACTTCCGAGTATGTACTCAGTTGAGCTGAAAAAACGTAATTAATACTAATTATTAATTAAAGATTACCAGGTTCGGCTCCATCAAATAAATAAGGATGATTGCAACATTTTCTCAACTGCATCAGAATATTTAACAGTCGCATTTTGTCGACTTTTCCGGCTCCGTTAACGATATCAATGTCCTTCATCAGGATTCTCGTGTACCATTCTCTTTGCATTTTGCTGAGTCCAACGTAGATTTTGACTTCTTTCTTCGGTAGCAATCTTTTTTCTACGTCAGATTTGAGTCTTCTTAATAAGAAAGGACGTAAAACAGCGTGCAATCTTTCAACTAAGGGTGTGCTTTCCAAACAAGTATTTGTATTGAACCAAGCGTCAAAATCCTCCGAGGAATTAAAAACATCGGGGAGTAAGAAATTAAGAAGGGCCCAAAGTTCGTGAAGGTTATTTTGTAAAGGAGTTCCGGTTAACAATAAACGATTCGTGGATTTAAATTCTCTGACGATTTCCGAGAGTTTGGACTTTTCGTTCTTAATCCGATGAGCTTCGTCAATAACTACGTATCTCCAATTAAACTTCTTCAAAACAGATTTCTCTCTGATCACCATTTCGTAGGATGTTACGCAAACATCCCATTCACCAGGCATTAAAACATCCCTGATTAACGCAGACTTTTGTTTGGAAAAATTAAGTAATTAGTAATTGCCAATTAGAATCTGAATTAATTAATTACAAAGAAACATTAATTTTAATTTTAATAATTTACTCTTTTTTCTTGATCACCAATTAAACAAACTGCTCTAAGGGAAGGGCACCATCTTGAAAATTCGTTCATCCAATTGGCCAAAGTCGATTTAGGGACAATGACCATATGTGGACCGGGAATGTTACGATGGTTTTTCATATAACCCAATAATGAAATTGTTTGGAGTGTTTTACCCAAACCCTAATGTACATTAAGAAGACTTTCTTAGACTAATTAATTAATGATTTTTTTAATTAATTATTTACCATTTCATCAGCTAGGATCCCATTGATTCCGTGTTCATATAAGGAAATCATCCAATTGAGACCTCTAACTTGATAATCCCTCATTTCACCATGTTTAATATCTAATTAATGACGTTCAATTAATGGTTAATATCTAATTAATTTCGTTTTATTAATGGTTGATATCTAATTAATGACGTTTTATTAATGGTTGATATCTAATTAATGACGTTTTATTAATGGTTGATATCTAATTAATGACGTTTAATTCATGGTTAATATCTAATTAAAACGTTTAATTAATGGTTAATAACTTAATATCTAACTAAAGATGTTTAATTAATGGTTAATATCTAACTAAAGATGTTTAATTAATGGTTAATATCTAACTAAAGATGTTTAATTAATGGTTAATATCTAATTAAAACGTTTAATATCTAACTAAAGATGTTTAATTAATGGTTAATATCTAATTAAAGATGATTAATATCTAATTAAAGATGATTAATGTCTGATTAAAGATGATTAATGTCTAATTAAATATGATTAATGTCTGATTAAAGATGATTAATGTCTAATTAAATATGATTAATGTCTAATTATAGATGTTTAATATCTAATTAAATATGATTAATGTCTAATTATAGATGTTTAATATCTAATTAAAGATGTTTAATATCTAATTAAAGACGTTTAATTAATGGTTAAATGGTTAATATCTAATTACAACGTTTAATTAATGGTTAATATCTAATTAAAACGTTTAATTAATGGTTAATATCTAATTAAAGACGTTTAATTTTTGGTTAATATCTAATTAAAGACGTTTAATTAATGGTTAATATCTAATTAAAGACGTTTAATTAATGTTTAATATCTAATTAAAACATTTAATTAATGTTTAATATCTAATTAAAACATTTAATTAATGTTTAATATATAATTAAAGATGTTTAATTAATGTTTAATATCTTATTAAAGATGTTTAATTAATGGTTAATATCCAATTAAAAACGCTTAATTAATGTTTAATTTAATGTTAAATTAACGGAAAAGATAAATAAACTTACACGCAGGGGACTCCTCAAATCTGGTAACGGCAATCAGGTTTTTCCTGCTTTCAGAAAGAAGCTCTTCATCTTCTTCTTGCTCAGTTTTACGATGACGAAAACTGAATTAAAGATGCGATGAATTTAATCTGTCTTGCTTTAATCATATTTTAATTTAAACTTACTCTCCCATGGCTGATAGTTTAGCCTTCTCATCATTTTTCTTGGTTTTTGGTCGACCAGGCTTGAGTTTTAACGGAGAAGCGGCTTCAGCTTTTTGGGTGCCACTTGCCATAAAGTGAGAGAAAATTTCCGTTTGTTGCAACAGATAATCAAAGCGTTTCGCTCTATCGACGCACTATGAATAGAAAATGATTGATTAAAGTACATAAAAGTATTTAATTATTATAATTAAATTAATTAATTTACCAATTTCTGATTGAAATCTTTTTCATCAGTTGATTTTCCAGCTGTACTTTCTTCTCCATCAGCAGCTGGTGGACTTTCATTCTAAAGAGTTAATTAGTATAATAATTACTTAAGTTCATTAAATAATTGTTAAAAACTCAATTAATACCTCAGCATTCGCTTCTGCCGCTTCTTCCCCATCCCCATTGTTTTCCGCCACTGTTGTTCCTACTTGTTCTTCAACCTCTTCTTCTTCCGGGCCTTGGCCTTCCTCCTCAACTTGGAACTCTGTGTCCGACATATCTTTTGTTTTTAGGATATTTACAGTTTCACAACGATTTAATCACTTATAATTATAACCAGACAATAATTTTTTAAGGGTTTACGACGATATATTCATATATATTTGCGTAAAAATACGATTAAAGGAGTGCACAAAAGCGGCACATCGAATTCGACAGACGTACAAAACAAAAGGCTGCCGGGCGCGGGAAACGGGGTTCTGACGCCGATTATGCAACTTATTGGCGGGAAAATTAGAAACCTCAAACTGACCAATCAGAACGCGGAAAGTTGAAGCTTCGAGGATAGAGTTGAAATGGAGTAGAAATAATTTTCACGGCAATCAACTGGAAATAACCTATTTATTTCACTTGCAATACAATATGTACAGGTTCTACGATACAAGTTAATTATAATTAACACTTTTTGGTCAAAAATAAAAAAAGAAAGGCTGCCGGGCGCGGGAAACGGGGCTCTGACGCTGATTATGCAACTTATTGGCGGGAAAACTACAAACCTCAAACTGGCCAATCAGAACGCGGAAAATTGAAGCTTGGAGGATAGAGTTGAAATGGAGTAGCAAAAAATTATTTTCATGGCAATCAACTGGAAATAACCTATTTATTTCACTTGCAATACAATATGTACAGGTTCTACGATACAAGTTAATTATAATTAACACTTTTTGGTCAAAAATAAAAGGAAAGAAAAATATATCTAAAAATAAATAATGTAAACTACATCATCGCAATGCAAATAATATTCCGCATGCATTTTTTTTAACAAAACAACGTGTTATGTCCCTTATTTTTTTTTTTAACGAAATAATAATTTTGTGGTCCTTTTTTTCTTTTTGTTTTTAAAATTTGTATAAGCACCAAAATATTGTAAAATAAAAATTATAGCTTTTATAAAATCATTACATTCAAGGTAATTAATTAAATTAATGTAGGCACTACGTATTTATTATTTTTTTCTTTAGTTCTGTTAGACACATATACCTTTTAGTATTTTTTTTTATAATAGGGCCTACAAAAATCCAACAAAAAAAATTATACAAATTAAAAACGAGAGAAATCTTGTATTACTGCGCACCATTTTGTTTTTTGTATTTGTTTTTCATCTTCCCTTATTTGTGTTGTTGACCTTTTTATCAAATTTACATAATTATTTTAATTCATTAGTTGACATTTTCTACACTTTTCGTGAGTGTTAGAACAGTAAGTTTACGATTCGTTCGTTCTGTTTTGCCTTAGGAAATAAAATTTGTTCCAACAATAAATACAATATCACAGTGGAACAGCCGTTAAGCCCAGATTGGGAGAGGAGAGGGGTCAGATTAAAAATGATGTTGGGGCCAGGGGTTTCATTTTTTTGCGGGGTTTTAAGCAATAAAGGGGGTCGCATTCAATAAAATATAAAAATTAAATTAATCCATCTTATTGTGCCAAGGCTTAAAGCGCAATTTTTTTGATCCACACTGAAGCAGTAGCAGACGACGTATCTATCATTTTGACTCATCTTTTTACTTATTTCCGGACCTGGTCACGCCCGGAGCCCCGGACTTATCGCGTTAAGCCTTGGCACACACATCGTGAATAAGGATTAAAAATATTAACCCAAAAACATAAATTGTTTTTTTTCGTTATCACAATACCAGGGAATTGGCTAAAAAAACTTGAAAATAAATTTTATAACACTAATAATTAACGATTGCTTTTAAATTCAAAACTAGTTATTAACTATACATTATTATACTGGTTTTTTTTTTCATTATTTTTATTATGTATGCTAAATATTTCGTATTTTTCAAAATTAAACTAAATTTAATTTAATTTAATTACCAATAAATGGTAATTAATTTCTTAAACCACTGTTAAATACGAGTTCCTAAAAATTTAAGATATTTTTCTTTTCAAAGTTCTATTAATAAAAAGGGATCGGGGATGTTTATGTTTATGTTTATTTGTTTGTTTGTAATTCTTTCTTTACGTAGTTTATTTTATTTTATGTATACCAGTGTATTGTAAAAACGTAGAAAAAGTTTTTAATTTTTTTTTTTTGTTGTATTATTATTAATTATTAATTTAAATAAAAACAATCTTTACTTCATATTCAATTAATCATTAATCATTAATTCCCATCATTTTTCTTTTTTCACTTCAAAAAACCGTTGTAACTCGAATGAATTTTGTCAAAACTAAACGTATTTCCCCTTTTTTTTTTTTCTGGCAAAAAGCGTAATGTAATTGATATGCCATTATTAAAAGTTCTTCAAATTTTCTTCGATAGCCAACTATTAATTTCTTTTCACGTTTGTCTTAATTTTCTCTAATTCACCTTACAAAAATTAATTGGTCATCTTTCATTTCGTTAATTAAACTCTTTTGACGTCTCATTAGATTAGTTTAAAAAGAGCCACCTTAATTACTGTACTAATTACACTAAATTAAAAATACGGACTAAGATTACTCGATCATTAGGACATTTTTTGAAGCTAATTCGATAATTAATAATATTAATTAAATAAAAATCAAATTGGGATGGATTCTAGGCCTAATAAATTAAATTCATTGATCGGATATCAAAACCAAAAGAACTAGGTATATTTTAATTGGTAGTTTTAAGTTTAGTTTTGTTTGACACGATTCTCGAAGGCATTTGATGCTTTTGTAACAGTTCTTTTCCAAATATCTTCTAAGTCACAATTTAAACTTGAATAAACGTAGTTGCAACATAATAATTTCGCTTCAAATCGTATCGTATTGTATCGTGGCGAAAAATTACATGTATAATAAAAGAAACTAACCTTTTTCGTGTTTTCTCGAACTTTCAGTCATGGACCATTTGTTAATTTGATATATCCGTTTATAAACTTATAATTCCCCCTAGTAGTTTTTATTTTTTCGTCTATTTTGGTCTATTTAATGACACCAGTACCCCCTCTCAGTCCCCTCCCTATTAAGTTCACTCGGCACATCACGCAAAAACACTCGGAACGGAACGGAAGTATTATCGTAAAACAAAAAAATATATAAATACTTTTTAGTTTTCTTTCTTTCTTATTTTTTTTTAGGCTTCTCCGTTCATGACTACTTTGCTATTGGTCAATTGGTGCAGTGTAAGTTGGTCATTGGCTAGATCTTCCATAACACTACTGCTTCGGCTAAATGACAAATTATCTAGAAACGAGCCACCGCCATTACCGGTAACTAAACTTTTGCGAATAGGGGAACCTTCCGTGGAATTTTTTCCATCTCGACACAAGGAATGCATAGCCAAATGCGAAGTTAGTTGTTTATTTAAAGCTTCTAAACGAAGAATCTGAAATTTATAACGAAGCCAAGGCTTATTTCTTCAAACTGTCAAAACTCAAAACTAGGCTAAGCCTAGGTGTCGTAATAGGCCTTAAAGTATCGGGTTTTATATCTTTAAAATAAACATGGGAGGTTCAAAAAAGTTGATTTTAATTACAATAATAATAATAATATAGGCTCAAAAACGGAATTAAACTTCACACCTGTCTTGATTTTAATCAATTTTAAAATATTTCAATATTAGGCCTAAAATATTGTCAACGTGCAGTCCGGCCCGCTCGCGCGAAATTTCGCTTAGGCCTTGGCAAAAGAACAAAGAGAGGGAAAAAAGAAAATGGCGGAATCCATATGGATTTTTTGGGCCTAACTGTCAATTTCATAATAGGCCTAAAAGATTGGCCCGCGCGCGCGAAACTTCGCTTAGGCCTTGGCAAAAGTAAAAAGAGAGGGAAAAAAGATGATGGCGGAATCCATATGGATTTTTTTTGGGCCTAACTGTCAATTGTCATAATAGGCCTAAAAGATTGGCCCGCGCGCGCGAAATTTCGCTTAGGCCTTGGCAAAAGAACAAAGAGAGTTAAAAAGAAAATGGCTGAATTCATATCGGATTTTTTAGGCCTAATATAAGCAACAATTAAAATAGATAAAACTGTTTGGATATTTTAGAGAATTTTATCGCTGTAAAGCTAATCAAATTAATTTCTTTTTTAACTCTTCAATTAGCTAACAAATGTGGGAGCTAGGAAAGATGGTGAGGTTTTGAACGAAGTTTCTTATAATAAATGTTCAGTAAATAGGCTAATTAAGGAAGGACATAATTCATAATTAACAACAACCTACCTCAGCTCTTAATTCAACATTCCTATCTTGAAGATCCTTCATGGCCTCTTCATTATCGTGTCCAGCTCGTAATTGTCCGGCCGTGACCAATTCTTGGCTCTAATTTCCCCCAGAAACGAATTAAGTTTAAACAATCCCTTAGTTAATACCCCAATTAAAAATAATAGTTT
>JAEQBA010002584.1:56027-101112 GCA_019434445.1 Phalangium opilio
CGGCTTACGTGACAAAGGGAGACACGGGCTGACATGGATCAACTTTTGCCGAGTTAGGCAACGAAAGTGTGTCCAAAAAATTATTGCCTATAGATTGAAATCTTTGACGTGCAAGCAAATAGGAATTTTGGAAGCTCTCGATATGATGCTGGGCCAAGACTTTACAACAAGTCTGACAGCACTAAATTTATAAACACAACTTGAAAGAAAACCGATCGAGAATTTGAAAGGTTACAAGGAACTCGCTCGTTTGAGGGAAACTGACCCCGAAAGCAAGGACACTTGCCAAAAAGGGTTCGTCGACGACAAGTATCCGAATCGTCCCGACAGCTTGGAAAATATTAGTTTGCGGGAATTTGGTCAGTTTTACGATTACGCGAAGCACTCTGATGGTGTCGAGAAAAATGCGAATGTAATCGAGTGAAAAAACAATTTGGGTTTCATGAGAAAGAGAATTAAGCCCTACATAGTGGAGCACTACATTCACGATCCGATAGAGGAGAAAGAACAGTATTGTCACGCTCTATTGATCCTCTTCAAACCGTGGCGTGACGAAAATGAGCTATTGGGCGATTTTGAAACATACGCCGATGCTTTCGAAAACTCGCTTTCGGTGTTGGGACATGAGAGAATATCACGACAAACTCTCGGTTTCCAAAGAAGTTCAAAAGAAACGGGAGGCTTCTAAAAAGGCGAAAGAGCCAGAAACCATAATTTCGGAGGCAGAAAGTGAGGACGATGAAAATGCGCTGCAAGGGAAAGAAATTGTTATCGAAACCGAACACGCGATGGCTGATGTGGAAGCTGCCATGGAAATGAATTTCGAGACTGATGTTGACAATGTGGCGTCACTAAACTCGGATCAAAAGAGAATAATTATGATCAGATCATGAATCACTTCTCCCAAGAGGGAAAAAATCTAGAAACAAGTGCCTTTTTGTGTCGGGACCTGGTGGAACTGGCAAATCGTTTCTTATCGACACTCTCGCCAGCGCTGTAAGGCGACTCTTTCAAAATCCTGCTAGCGTGGCCATTGCCGCGCCAACGGGTTTGGCAGCGTTGAATGTTAATGGCGTAACGTTACACAGATTACTAATGTGCCGGTAGATCATGGGCGTATCGCCGAATACCATTCCCTGAGTTCTGAGAATATAAGCATTATGAAAGAAACTTTGGGTAATTTAAAACTGTTAATTATTGATGAAATTTCTATGGTCTCATCGGTTTTACTGACTCACGTTCACTTGAGGCTGAACGAATTTTGGGAAATGAACCAACCATTTGGTGGAGTTGTATTTATTCTTGTTTTGGGAGACTTTTTCCAATTGCCTCCGGTTCAAGGAAATCCCGCGTTTATCAAAATCACTTCCGAAGAAGCCAGACTTAGATTCAATTGCATCGGAGGAAGTGATCTTGGAAGTTTTTTAAATACGATGAACTAACGCAAAATGTTAGACAAGCCAACGACCAAAGTTACGGCGACATTCTAAGCAGAGTTAGAATTGGAAATATTTCCGAAGCTGATGTTGCAACCTTAGGAACTAGATTGGTTGCTGGAGGAAAAAAACATCGAGGTGGCTATGGAGCTTTTCATAAGCTGTCCAATGAAGGGTTTCACCCAATTTGTTTGATGCCTAAATTAGCCATGTGCGTAAAATTCAACTTTGATATGCTGCGAAAAAAACGGCGAGAAAGTTGAAGTCATTCCTTGTCAGGATAGACTCGCTGACTATGGCAGAAAAATGAATAAAAAACATTCTCAGGAGACTGCAAGGGCTACAAAACGAACCGTCCAAAACAGGCGGTTTGGAGAGCGAGTTAGTTCTTTGCGTTGGCTGCCGAATAATGGTCAGAAGGAATATCAGTTTTGAAAAAGGCGTTGTAAATGGTACGATGGGTTTCGTAACTGGGTTCAAGAAGGACGAACATGGAAACGTTACTGGGATTTTTCTAAGAGTAGATCGCGAACCGAATAACGACGACGCTAACACTGACTTTTTAGTTGAGAAAATTTGTGTCAAATTTTTGCTCATGGCAAACATTTACGTTAAACGCTCCCAGTTTCCCGTCATCCTGGCGTACGCTATTACGATACACAAAAGCCAAGGCATGAGTTTAAAATGCGCCATTATGGATTTGGGTTCGAATTTATTCGGAACGGGCATGGCGTATGTGGCTTTATCGAGAGTGACGTCCTTGGCCGGACTCCATCTATTACAGTTCGATCCGACTAAAATTAAGGCGGATGGACGAGCCATTATGGAGTATAACAGGCTTCGCAAAAAATATAGGCCAGATCTGCCTCTTTTGGAAATAACGGAGTCGAAAGAAAGTCGAGGTGGGAAAAGAAGTGCGCCTACACTATCTAAAAGCCTTTTAGAAGGCGAGGAAGAGAGATGTGAAGAAACACCGAAGAAGAAAAGGAAAGCCCAACAGAGTTTGGATAGTTTGCCCTTGAAGGGTTTAGCTAACGATGATCAAGTAACGTGCTACTCTAATAGCGTTTTGCAACTGCTCTTATTAGTGCCGGAATTAAGAGAATTGGTTAAATCTTACAATGGGTCATTCATTGAAAAACCAGTTTTACGTTGCCTCCAAAACACGATAAACGACATAGAGAGTTCTCAAGGTAGTTTCAGTTGTAAAGGGTTGGAACTGAGAATGGCTGTCGGAAATCATTTTACGCAAAACGTTCAACAAGACGCCAGTGAATTTTTGATGGTACTCTTGACGACACTAAGCCAAGAAATGGAAGGCGATTACTCTAAGCCTCTAAAAGATCTTTTTGGTCAAAGTCGCGAAATGTTACCAAATGCCCCAAATGTCAAGTTGAACAAAATTCGGAAAATATTGTTGAAAGCAACATTTTCAATCTTCCACTAGAAAACCGAGATAAAATTGATTGGAAATCTCTAGAAAAAAGAATGAGATTGACAGAGATGCCATGCGTATTTTGTAACAACCCAAAAATACAAGAGCGTGATGTATTGATATCCAGCGGGAAGTACGTATTTTTGTGTCTTCTCCGTGGCGATTACAAAGATGGTCGACCAATTAAGATTTCGACCAAAATATCAAGTTTTGAAAATCAAAATGTCACTTTGAGCAAGATGCTTTTTAAAACTAAAGGAGTGATTATTCATAAAGGTCAATCGTTAGCCGAGGGACATTATGTGAACTTTGTGAGAAAAGACAACGGCTGGTACGAGGTCAGTGATACAATGATCAGAAAAAGGGAGAGATTCGTCAGTAACTTGACTGACGTCACTGTTCTGCTCTTGGAAAGAGTCCAGACACATTAAAGGGAATCTAACGTGCTTGAAGAATCCATATCAAATTTACCCCGGGTAAAGCCTAAAATTTCAATATTCGTACCAGAAAGGAGCATCATATCTGTCAAAGATATACTAATAATTTCATATTCCCTTTAAAGTATTTTATGATTGGGTAAAATTGTTAATTCTCGAGCAAGTTAAAGGTTTACAATGGTTCGAGATAAATTTTGATGTTGCCCAGACTATAATAACTGTAGGGAGGATTGTAGGGCCATGCTATTGTTATGAAAAAGGATGATGATTGTTGCATTAACTTTAGAATTTTCCAATGAAGTAATTTTAGTACGCTGTATTATTCTTGCCCCAATGGTATTTCATGTAAAAACAAGTTAAAACGTAGCCCCTGTTGGTAATGCCATGTGATTAAATAATAATCTTTAATAAGCTGGTGAAAGTCTTGACACAAACGCATCCTTTTAGTTAACATTGAACAGTTTTTTTGGGCTGAGATTAAAACACTCTTATTCAAATTTTAAATAAATATTGATTAAAATTAATATATTCGAAGAGTTCTCTAAATATCAATTTCGCAACTACCATTTTTCTCTTTTAAGCGCGCTATATTTTTTTAAACATTAAGACGCTTGCATTAACAATTTCAATCCGTTCAAAAAAAAATCCACGAGATTTTATAAACTAAATTAATTTAATTTAATATTATACTGTTTTAATTTCAACCCCTGTAGCGAAGATTTTATGTTTAAATATTATTTATTAATATAACCTTTTCTTTGTATAACTTATCAATAATGTGTACCCGACCCAATGTAATAGCACTTACAAAAATTTATTTTTAAACTACTTAATAGCCATATGAACTTATTAATTTGTCCCACTAACTAATATCCTACTATTGTTGGAGAATTTGTTTTTATAAAGTTTGAGAATTATTTCCCCAATTGCGGTTACCAAAATATATATATATATATATATTACATTACCCTTGTAAATAAAATAACTAAAAGATTTTTTTTACAATTAATATTCCAGGAAGTTTTGCATATTCTCTTTGTGTTTCTCACCAGCTGGAGTAGTCTGAGCGATGGGTGGCATTGAGTAAAACCAACAGGTGTAGAATTTGCAAAGCCTTCTGGAATAATTTTTTTTCTTCAAAATTTTATAACCTTTTCATTGTCCCTTTGGTAACCCACGCGCAAAACAATAATTGTCATGTTCTAGCAGCACTGTTTCCAAACTTAAAGCTAAGAGTTGCCTGACAAAATTTAAAAAAATTGACCCTCAAAATCTCATATTTAAATGAACATATAATAGCCAGTAAATGGTAAAGTTTTCTTTGCCTCCTCCCCCTCCGCCCTTTAGATAACTAATATAACGAAGAATAAAATTATTTCGACATAAATGCTACAAGTAGTTCATATTTTCAACTTTGAAACATGCAATTTAAAGACTATTTTCGTACAATTATAAGCGTATTGTATCAACACGTGCCAGCTGCTAAGCTTCAACAGAAAGATAATTCATCATAGCCTTTACCAGTATAATAAAAGGTTAAAACTACACAGCTAAAAAATATGATCATCATCATTATAAAAAACAACACCACAAGACTTCGATAGATAGATCCAGAAATATAAATATTCAACTTCTATGCAGAAACAACAGACACTTTAGACTGGCGTGTTCAAAGAATGAGAGCGACTTTGGATTAAAAAAGCAAAGATATCAAAGAAATAACCTTCGTATTGGTTGAGCGAGTGTCTATAGAACGTCAAGCCAAACAATACATGTCAATTATTTGGTTTCCCTGCATAATTATATAAAGGCTTGGCAAGCCTTGCCTTCAAGTTCATCAACACAATAGAAGTTCCTAACAGATATGAATTCGCTAAAAAAACTTTTTTGAACAAAAGTTGCTTCAACGTTATTAAAATTTAGAACAGCAATGGTTTGTTACTAAAATTATGTACTTTACTATGTTGGGAGTTTGGGCGCACTCCTGTAAGCCAAGCTTCTGGGCGACAAAGTTTTGAGGGAATAAGGGACTTGTCAGCATGCCTACCCTACAGGAACTGACTACCCCGTGTCCGCGGGTGGTGAAATACCCCAAATCCCCCCTCCTTCACTACCCGATTAAACCTCAAGTACTTCACTCGTAACTCTAAAAAACCCAACTGTGATTAACCTTGGAGTTCAATTTAAATTTCCATCGAAACGCCTTATGAACGTTATTTTACGGACGTTTGCCAAACAAAACAAGCTCGATGGAATTAGTAAAATAAAGCTGCCAATTAATGACGTTAAGCAGTAATGCTATCTGAGTTCAAACGTAATAAATATAAAAAAAAATAAATTGGACTGGAGATGTCGCTACCAAACACAAGGCACATCATTAACTCTCTGAACTAAATTGCAGATTCTACATTAACAAAACAAAATCACGCGCGATGGAGCTAGTAAAAAACCTACCGATTATTGACATTAACCACTAACGCCATCTTAGTTTAATAGTGAAACACAAGGCTCCTCATTAACTGTGAACTAAACTGCAGACTCTACATCAATATTATATAAAAAGACTTGGTATGCCCAAGCCTTAAAAACAAAACGATAAGAGTTTTTCCAGTTGTCTGAAGCGCGGATATTATTTTTTTCTATTGAATTTTAAAGACAATCCGTATTTTACTACTCTTTAGAATTTAATTCAATCACCTGATTTTACTGCTAATGGATTAGTTTCCCATAAATTAATTGAAATAAAAAATTACTTATCTCAGATTTTTCAAGAACAATTCCATTTTCTTGAAACATTTTATCATGAAATTTTTTTCGTTTCAATGGAGAACGTACTTTAATTTTCAAATAATACTCTCATTAATAATGTATTATATGCGGTCTTTTCGAATACAAAAGGGGGCTGTTATCACCTTTCTTATATTTGGTAAAGGTGTTCGTTTCTTCTTTAAGCACAGTCACAATTATTGAACTGTGTATATCCGTACTTGTGGGGAAGATTTTAGAAGTGTTGGTTGAGTTGCTATTTAGTTGACAACATTATGAAAACTTGATGTGTTTAAAACCTTTCGAAAGTAAAATTCTCGGAAATTAAAAAAGAAAGAGTCAATTTGATTAAATTTACACGATGTCCCTCAAAATAATAAATGCATGATAAAATGTTTCAGGAAAATGGAATTGTTGTGGAAAAATCTGAGATAAGTAATTTTTTATTTCAATTAATTTATAGGAAACTAATCCATTAGCAGTAAAATCAGGTGATTGAATTAAATTCTAAAGAGTAGTAAAATACGGATTGTCTTTAAAATTCAATAGAAAAAATAATATCCGCGCTTCAGACAACTGGAAAAACTCTTATCGTTTTGTTTTTAAGGCTTGGGCATACCAAGTCTTTTTATATAATATCTGTTCCTTCAGCCTTAATTTGTATTAATCTATTATAAAAATAATAATATGCTTGTCAAACTTCATTAATTCGATGTTCCAGTAAGATGTTCGTGAGCATATTGGCTCACTCCAAGTGCCTCTCATTATTTTATGGGAAAGATTAAAATTTTAAATCATTTGGCAGGGGAGTGGTAAATTAATTCACAATTGGTAGGCGGGTGGTAACTTATTTCATATAAAAAGGCGGTTGGTGACTCAATTAAGTTTAGTTAACCTTTTTGTATAGATTTAAAAAAAAGTTATTTCTAAACCACGCGCCAGCACACGCACATTTCATTGAAAGTTTGTTATATAAGAATTTTCCCTTATATGTACTAAGATTCTTCATCAAAAATAGACAACGAGCTTTCCTAGACTCGAACCTGCAATGTTTTGCCTCGAATGCAAACGCGTTATCCATTGCGCCACAAGCCCGTACTTAGTAACAAAAAAATTATCCAAACATTGTATTTATAGGATTATTTCATTTATGTTGAATAAAAGATCTGTAAAAATAAACACCGAGCTTGCCAGGACTCGAACCTGCAATCTTCTGCTCCATAGGCAGACGCGTTATCCTATGCGCCACAAAGCCGATGGAGGCTGAACAAAATGCTATGAAAACAGTGTTATATATGTAACGGTTTTACCATGATTTATAAATTAATTGAAATAAAATACTTAGAATTAATTGTTCTTAATCAAACTTCAGAAGTTCAACATTCAATAGTTCCTTGATAATTCAAAAGTGTTCCGAACATTGACTTCGCAGTAGTTTCTAAGTTATTCGATGGAGTGGACCACCAAAAATCCCATGCTTTTTCTATGCGACGCTAAGCCTAAAATCTGTGAATTATTTCTTTAACATTACGGGAGGGTGTGGGTTCTTATCTAGAAGGGCCTATCGGCCCTCTAGAATAAAACAAAACCAAGCGCGATGGAACCAGTAAAAAAAGCTACCAATTAACGACATTAACCACTAACGCCATCTTAGTTCAATAGTATTAAATATAGAAAAAAAATCAACTGGATTGAAGATGTCACTAACGAAATACAAGGCGCTTCATTAACTCTCTGAGCTAAACTGCAGATTCTACACCAACAAATCACTACCCTTTTTAAAAAGCATCTTTAAGTATATTAGCAGTATTTTAGCAAACTCCCCCTCCCCTTTTTTATACCTAAAATAATTTAACATTAAAATCCATGCTTATTATTTTTCTGGCTATTATATATTCTCAATTTTACAGTCCTAGGATTAAATGTGTATAAATATTTTTTCATCATCGAATTACTCACTTGAGAGATTAACAAAATGATTAACGTTTATGTTGAACTTTTCACACTTTTTAAGTCCAACCTTCACGTATGACTGTCTTTGAACGTTTTTTTAATCCCTCTCATGTATTCATAGTGAAACTTACATTTTAGATTCAGTTAAAATTAATTAGAGTTATTCATAGCTTTTCCCTGTTAAGGTCTATTTTTTGCCAGTTAGGACGCAATCACTAATTATTCTCAAAAGCCTTTCTGGTGTCCAAAATAATTTTCCTTATAAAGTTATGAATGAAACCCTTTAAAAAATACGCAACTATTAGCTTTAAATGTGAAAAACAACATTTTTATTTACTGGAAAATAATTATAATGAATACCATAAATAAATAACAACCAGGGAAATATAATTCCAAATTGCATGCTAAAAATAAACGTAGCAATTATCAAACCAAATGTGTTTTTAAAATAAATCTTTAGCACATTCCAATAAAATAATAATCATGCGTGTTGTAACTTTGAAAAAAAGGTTTAACCAAAATATTCTTAAAGCAATTTATTGTTTTAATGATTTGAAAGTAATTATTGAACAGCCATAACCTTAAAAAATTACAATTTATATTTTATAAAATAAATAATACTATTATTTGACATCAATAAACTACTGTAACTCTCATTTGACTTTATTTATCAAAGGTAAAATAGTTACCATTATTTTCATAAATACTAGTAAATAATTTGTTGATCCTATTATTTCCTATATTCAATGATAAATCTAAGCACAGTTCCATTGCCAGACTCCCGTAGTACGCTGGCTAAAAATTTGTCATCTATCCCAATGGCTAAATCCGATTAAAATTATACTTAAGGACAGAGCGAAAAATAAAATATGCCAAACTACCACACTGTACGGAATAGAAAATCTTTTTAAGACGCGTTATATTTATCTTATATAATTATTATGATATTGCCAGCTTTTCCAAAATACTACAAAACTGTATTTCTTTTCCTCCGAAATATTGCCAAATTATTGCTAGTTGTCTTATTTAATGTCATTTTTAACAAAAAAAATAACTATTTTAGTTTCTTAAATTAGGTTAAAGTTAATCACAAAAGATGGTAATCTATATGTTTAATCTCGTGTAAAGGTTAAGAGAAATATCCGTTCTGAATAAGATCTTTTTGACACAATGACATTGGAAATGGGGTTCAAAATTAGCGTGAAAGCAACTGGTATATTCTGGTCTGGGTTCATCAGAAATAGTCGAACTAAAATCTTTGTCATGACATCACACCCTCGTATATATCTACGAATTTCATCAGCTCAAATTAAGACTAAAAATATTGATGTCACGTCCCCTTAGCTACTGACTCTCAGTCTATTGAATGACAAACTATGTCCTTTTCTGCAGCTAGCGGGAATGAGCACTGAAATAAATTAATCACCACCGCATGTACGCAAAATTAATAAAAATTAAGACCGAAGTGACAGATATTAATCAAAACGCGTCTTGGATTTAACCAAGACCTAAAAAGTATCGATAAGAACAAGGTAAATGACTTGACTGAATGCGCAGATATTGAAACTTTTTTTTAATTAAAACTAACATGTTTAAGAAAGTAATGTTCCATCACCCTATTCCATTGAATAAACTTATTTTACTGGTAGTAAATTTTTTCCCTCTCAATAATTTGAAAAATTTACTTATCTCGGGTTTTCGAGCACAATTCCATTCCCCGAAAACATTTTATAACTACATTTATTATCACTTTTAAGAGTTTTCGTGTGGAAAATACCATATAACTACACGGTAACAATGACAAAACCATTTAGGGTAGTCTGCTTTAGCCTCTGCTGCGCCCGATACGAACAAGGAGGATGTATTATGTATAGTTGTATACATCCCCCTTGCTAGAAGTGCGCCTTGTGCCATTCTCATGCCTTGTCTTTCGCTGGCCCACTCAATTACGCGTTAAGCTGCTCGAGAATTTTGTGTGAATAGTATTTTTTAAGGTATTCGTCAGCAAATAGTAATTGTTTTTGAGAGCATTCCTCGCCTTGAAATAGGACAACTACGAAATAATTCGACCAAATTGAAGTTTAAATATTCGAACAAATCTTATTTTATAAATAACTTCTACCATTTCAATTTCTATAAAACTATTCTACCAAATGCTTACAGAGTGCTACCAGAAGTCTCTGGGGCTACTAGAAATACTACATTTACTATAGGAAGATTCACAGCGACAAGTTTAAAAATCCCATATTCCTTTAAAAACCGTTAATACCAGAGGTAAATGAACTTATATTTACTTCTGTTAATACGGAAGATATACAGACTAAGTAGCAGAGTCGAGCCACAGCGTCGTAGATCACGCAACTCGGTGAACGCAGGCTATATTGCATAATAACCAAGTCAGAATTTTCAGGCTACGACCGCGCTTAAGTTAACAATTACAACAAAGAAATTTAAGAAAATCAAAAATTACGAATATCATGCACGCCCCTACTGCTTGCGAACCATAGAAACGCCATGGCATAGAACCGTCACTGCTATAGACCCTTTCTACGTAAAAAAAGAGATGTCAATCCTCAGTATCAGGAAATACAGGGGGTTCACCCCTCGCCGTCTCTGCTCTATTTATGATTTTTCCATCGAGCGAGATGGAAGGCAAAGTTTTACCCCATGTCGAAGTGGTCTATTACATAATTCAGTTTAACCAAGAGTAAATATCATAACGTCGCTATTGAATGTGCTGCCATTGTTGAAATTTGCACTAAAAGAAAGGTTTCAATATGAAGCGTACAGGGCATGAACGGGGATATGTTAGCAACCTATTAACGACACAATGTCATACACGTACTCTCTTAAATGTGATAATAAATGTAGTTATAAAATGTTTTCGGGGAATGGAATTGTGCTCGAAAACCCGAGATAAGTAAATTATTCAAAATATTGAGAGGGAAAAAATTTACTACCAGTAAAATAAGTTTATTCAATGGAATAGGGTGATGGAACATTACTTTCTTAAACATGTAAGTTTTAATTAAAAAAAAAGTTTCAATATCTGCGCATTCAGTCAAGTAATTACCCTTGTTCTTATCGATACTTTTTAGGTCTTGGTTAAATCCAAGACGCGTTTTGATTAATTTAAAGAGATATCACCCTAAAATTCAGCATCTTTTCGATTGTTGGCATTTTGTTAAATGTTAGGCCCGTTTTCTAAATAATGTATATTCCGCCTTGAGTATACAGTTGGAAGCCCTATTCCTAGTTCTGGTCTATAAGATACATTTTAACTCATAACTAGCGATACCGATACAGGTATAAAAATTTGCATTGGATAAAATATGATACCCGCCATGACTGCTGTAAACCCAAGGTGGACTGCACTATAGAGAGAATTAAAAAAATTAATTTAAAAGAGAGTATAGACCACCGTATAGCGACAAGATTGTCGCTATACGGTGGTACTGTGAGGAGGAGGGGGGTCATTTCTTCCCCCTTTTCGTTCTTCTCTCTAGATGGTACAGTGCCCGAGGGGAAAATATGATGGGGGAATTGACGACGTCACGTATCACGTGATATTGTTGGCGGTAAGTTTGAATTTATATTTAGTGTATTGGTAGGACGTCACGTGACTGGTCGATGGTGAATGCACACAGTGTCCATAGTGGTATTATTTAGGTGTATCTTTAGGATATTGTGTATATTTAAGATATAATATACGGGTAATTCTATAGGTGCTGTAGGTCTTTTCTACACCCAACCTTCCCGTAATGATGTTCTTTGTACGATTTTAAGGTCTCTCCATGTATGCTTATATTATACTAAAGAACAAGTTTTAATTGAGATATGGTTTACATTGCAAAAGGTACAGTCGTCTCCAATGAAAACTTTCTCTCCCGCGACGACTTGTTCATTCATTAGTACCCCAAATATTAGGTCTTGTGAAAGAAATTAAAAAACCAAAGTTAACCGTCACTTTTTAACAATCCAAGTTGGTGATGATGGTTCTCATCAACTAAGATAAGAATATGGTTTTTTTTATTAAATGAAGAAGTTATATTTTGTTAGGAATATTATATATATATATATATATATATGCATGTGAGTTCAAGTATGCGTGCAGGATAAAACTCACAGTTTAAGGATAATAAAGGGAAAAATTCATGCGTGCTTGTTCTTCAGGCACTGTATTATCAAAAATTGCCCAATGAACTAAGGTCAAAGTTCATTTGGCCATTTCATATAAATAGAGCGTAACAATGAGGTGTAGAGAACATTCACTATGCCGAGATTAAGTAATTTAGATCGAGAAAGGTTAATAGCTCTTCATGAAGCCGGTCGAAGTGTTGCGCAAATAGCCTTTCAACTTAATTGCTCAAAACCAACCGTAAGATATTGGATCGCAGCTCACGTAGATAATGGTCGCCTAACTGATTTGCCAAGACCTGGAGCACAACGAGTTACGACACCAGAAGAGGATGAAGTTATTGCAGCCATCGCTTTCAACAACCCGACAATCACGTGTCGTCCCATAAAATTCCTCATGGACTTAGAAGCTTCGGAACAAACTATTAGAAGAAGGATTCGTGCTTCCGGGCTTCGAAGCCGCATCGCAGCCAACAAGCCTTTCCTGAAGCCGGAGCAAGAAGCACAACGACTGGGCTTTGCCCGCGATTATTTGCATTGGGGAAATGAATGGAATCAGGTTATTATAAGCGACGAGTCAACATTTTGCTCCAGCCAAAATCACCAGTGTCGGGTATGGAGGGAGATAGGCTGCAGGTATGATCCTTCATTCATTAATTCTCGAAAGAATAGTGGTCGTTTTTCCGTTCCTGTTTGGGGTTACATTAGTCGAGAAGGGCTAGGTTGTTTGGTGCGCATCGATGGGCATTTGAACTCAGAAAAATATATAGACATAATTGAGCACAGCTTCGTTCCTCACGTCCTCGACAACTACTTTCCGGATGGAAAATTCACTTTTCAACAAGACAACTCGAGGATTCACACTTCGCGCGCAACGCTGCAATATTTTCGGGAGTATCGTCCAGAAAATGCTCTTCTTAGATGGCCAACATGTTCACCAGATCTGTCTCCAATTGAAAACGTTTGGGCGGAAATGAAGAAGAGCATGGGACGGATTGCTGTGGCGCCTCAAAACGCAGATGAGCTTTGGGCTATGGTGAAGGTTGCCTGGGAGGAAATCGGTGAAAGCCGAAACTACACGGCGGAGTTGTTCGCGTCGATGCCACGAAGGTTACAAAACGTCATCGATGTTAACGGAAAGATGACAAGATATTGATTAAATTTATAACTCTAAGAACCCTATTTAATTACACTTTAATGATTCATATTGAAATAAATAAACTGCTTGCCCACGTAAAAACCTTTGAATAAATTTAGTTGCAATAGCTATAACGTGTTTGGAACTGATTTTTAACAAGCTTGCCACGCATTTTCCCATTTATTATTCTAAACTGCGAGTTATATCCTGCACGCAGATTTGACCTCATATTCATATATATAATATTCCTTACAAAATATAACTTCTTCATTTAATAAAAAACCATTTTTCATCCTAGTTGATGAGAACAATACTCACCTACTTAGATTGTTAAAAGTGACGATAAACTTTTGGTTTTTTAATTTCTTTCACAAGACCTAATATTTGGGGTACTAATGAATGAACAAGACGTCGCGGGAGAGAAAGTTTTCATTGGAGACGACTGTACAGTTAATGTACCAAAAAAAGATAACGAAAGCCTAAATACGTTTCTAAAGTTTAAACAAAAGATTATTCAAACTTACCCTTGACAAAACATACGGCACAAAAGTAGGCTTAAAAGTTGGGTGAACCACGCGGCCACATGATTCAGGGCCAATCTTGTCTCGCGCAAATTTTTCTGCGGTATTTTGTTTTTCTGACTTGGATCCGGGGAAAATAATATCTGAACTGAACTGATTGGCCATCGCCATTCGCCACACCAGCTGCAGTGTTTTCAAAATGGCCGCTACAACGGGGTACGATGTTGTGTTTATCGATATAGCGCAACTGAAGACAAGTTGGGAAAGCCAAAATATTACCTCTCCGAGTGGAGATGACTATCACTACCCCTTAAACAACCTAAATATATGCATCTATCGCTTTTTTTAATTCTTTGCAAGTGCAGGAATTGAATTTTAAAATAGTCTATTGTTCAAGCCTTTTCAATATCTCTCAATTGCTGTGGAAACTCTACTCTCTCGCTATACCTCAACCGCATTCTTAGTCTACCAGTATGATTTGTAACATTTGTCCATATCAAAGCTGAATCATACCTCGCCACACAAAAAGCAAATGTGCCCAAATCATGGAAGCCACAACCCAATCACACATAAGCTAGGCTCCCACTTAACCAAAATAATTATTAAACAGTTAAATACTCACACAGGTTGGCAAAATCAATCTCCATCAGTAATACGTAAGGCTTAGTTATATTATTTGCCGAACAAAATTAATAGAGCAAATTTAAAACTTAACTGCTTCCTTCGAAATTCTATCAAAGAATGAATCAACTGTTTAAAAAAAGGTTTTTTTCGCTAATAGGGCGCTATCATACCAACAGCAATTCCGTCATATTTAAAAAATATACATTGCCAACACTTTTTTCAAATAAAGAATGATAAAAGTGCGTAAAAAAGGTCTTTCACAAATAGGCCTAGGGGGCGTATAAACTAAACAGCAACAACGCTCTACAGCTACACTAATCTTACACAAACAAGGAGTACTATAAACCCACTACTGGAAGCGGTATTTTTATTCAAACGTAAAACAATTTCGCTTAAGCTTAACATCTCTAGACATCGGTAAAAATGTCTCTATCACTCCTAGGTAACTGTATGCACAGGATTTTACGACATTATAACTCAAATTCATCTGATTATGCTTTAACAAGGTTAAATCTAACTGGGAGTAAGATGAAAGGAGTAGAAGCTTATCTGTTTAAGGAAATATGAAATTTTATCTTAACAGTTCGTTAAATCATAAGTTTATAACGAAAAAGCGCGGAAGGGGAAAACGAGCAGACAACAGCGATTTTTGGGGGTAGAAGGTTAGGAGCGCCATCTGTCGTCCGTGCCAAAGTTGAACTTCCACTCGAAACGCAATGAGAAAGTGGATAAAATAATGCCATCAGCTATTTAACTGCGTCGATATATTTAACGACTTGACCCATGACATGCCCATAACACTGGCTTCTATGAATCCTATTTATTCTTGGATGCTAGGAAACTTGGTAGACGTAACAGTCTGTACCAAGTACCCAATAATCCTTCAATAAACGCCTGGCAACATTGTGGTACGCATGGTACAACTAAAAAATAGGATGTGTATCTCTTTTTCCAGTCACTCCAAGTCGTTAAGCCCTCATTACAGAGGATTTGAAACACTATCGTAATTCCAAGTGTCTCGAATCTCTACGTTCCTGTCCATTATGAACAGTGCTGAGAGAATGATACATCAGAAAGAGCCATTCAAATCGAATTGCCGAAAATATTATCCATATTTTCATTTCATATAACAGAGAAAACAAATTATTATGGTTCTGAGAGGAGCTTCCCATTTTGGTTGTTGATCTCAAAAATATATCGCAATGCACGGGCCTCGATAGATATAGGAGGCAATGAAGGAAATATATTACAACGCACGGGCCTCGATAGATATAGGAGGCAATGAAGGAAATATATTACAACGCACGGGTCTTGTTGGATATAGGAGGCAATGAAGGAAATATAACGCAATGCACGGGCCTAAATAGATATAAGAGGCAATGTAAGAAATATAACGCAATGCACGGGCCTTGATAGATATAGGAGGCAATGATTTAACGACTTCGGTACTTGGGTTTATCTTTAATATTTAAATAAATATAATTATTTTTAATTATTTTAATCGCCAGTAAATAACTTCAAAAATAGTTAAATCGTTTAAAATAAAGTTGTTCATAATATCTTTCGAAACTTTGCTAATATTGACGTTTAAAGTGAAGGGTACCCTTCATGCCCGCTCTTTTCAAATTTTGGGGTATATATACATTTCGATTCCATTATAATAATAGATAAAAACGCATTCGCGTGAACCTTTGGTGGAAGCCCTGCCATTGGGAGGCTAGACGTTTCTCGTAACCCTAGCCGATCGCCGCGTATATCTTAAAACCAAATAATAGATAAAAACGCATTTGCGTGAACCGATGGTGGAAGCCCTGCCATTGGGAGGCTAGACGTTTCTCGTAACCCTAGCCGATCGCCGCGTATATCTTGAAACCAAACGATGACGGAGGAAAAGAAGCCAGAATGTACTGACTGGCGTCCATGTGGAATGGACAAAAGACCTGAAGATGGTGGAGCATTGAAGCTGGTGTCAATGTGCAATTGACGAAGAACAGAAGATGGTGGTGCATAGAAGCTGGTGTCAATGTGGAATTGACGAAGAACAGAAGATGGTAGTGCATAGAAGCTGGTGTCAAGGTGAAATTGACGAAGAACAGAAGATGGTTGTGCTTGGAAGCTAGCAAGTACACACTTGGACGAACGAAAACCAAAGCTGGTGGTGTTGGAACTCAAGTAGAATAGCCAGAGGAGACAAACCCAAATTTCCGTGAACTGTCAATGCAGTCCGGAAATTGGGAACACGTTTGCTCCGATACGCAAACTGCGAACGCGGTCACGTGGGGCGTGACAGACAGACAGACAGACACACACACACACACGTCCAGTGTAATACCTCTCACGTGACATACGTCACTCGGAGAGGTAAAAAAAGAATTTTAAATGTTGACAAGTTTTATGGTAACACAGTTTAGAATTTATAAATACGCGGATTACAAATAAGAAGACCGAAAACGATGTCTAATAGAAGGAGAACAGGTTTACAAGTGTAAGGACGTCATATTTTACGGCATACAAAGTAGAGACTACAAAGGCTTAACATTCATAGAGATAGCTTTGCGTAAAAACTACAGATCTTCAAGGGGCTCAGCCTCATCAAATAATCTGTCAATGAAGATTAAGCTGGAAATGAAAACACCGTTTGGTAGTTTTACTTCTTATAAATAAATAATGATGGTGTAGAGCCTCTTGAGGGCGTTAGCGCGACTTCTTTGAAGCAACAATGGGGTAAAATCAAAGTGAACAGTGTAACAATTCATGAATCCATACCATTTCAAGAGTTTTGCCATTTTAAAGAAGTGATGTCTGTGCATAAGGAACCAACAGTTGATCAACAACATACAGTAAGAAAAAAACCTTTAGCGCTGAATGTTCTGCTCTGGCTCTTCATAAAAAGGCTGGATGCGGTGAAACTCCTTCAGCTACCTCAGCACGCATTCTCCATGGAATCAACACGAAATCCTCCAGATTCTTGAATGCACTACCTTCAAAACTCCCAAGTGAATGTACAGTAATGCTAAACCAAAATTGCTCTCCTAAGCTTGATAATAAAACCAAAGTCCTCCAAATCTAAAGCACCCCTCGTAAACATATTAACATTTTTCTTGTTATGTAGAAATTTAGGATTGCACTATATCTATTCACATAAAATAACGGTCTTACCCGACTAATTAGACCATGGGGAGTTCAAATAAAATAGTTAAAAAAAATTTGGCCCGCCGCAAGTATTTTTAATTTTTTTTTTTTAAATTTCAAAATTGCATGTATACCGTATTCCGCACTCAGTCTTGTAAAAAACGTAGGGGTGGAGACTGCATCTTCGTAACGGGCTCGCGACAGAGATATCTCACCAAAAACATCTCTGTAAAAATATGCCAAGTTGTTTGGCCGTAAAAAGAAGTGAGATCTAAAATACGGCCAAGTTATTATCTCCAGGTGAACCAACATTTTATTCGACTTAAAACTTCTCAAGAATGTTTTTCTGACTTGGCCATTAGCATTTCAAAGATTCGTTTAATTCCAGATATGGATCGAAATTAAAATATTAAATCAAATTGGTTAAATATTCTTGATAAGCCTTTGTGGTTAAACTTGTAATTTCCGTTATTAACCTTCACGGGTGCAAAGAAGTAGGATGCAAGTGACAAAAGAACTTGCCAAGAGTCTATGCTCTGAAAGAATTAAGCAAGGGAATGAAGAAAAATATCATAAGAAGATGATCGAGAGATGGGAAAGATTCTCCTGGTCAATGTGCAACGCAATATATACATGCACTACATTGTTATGGAAATAAGGTGTCCCATGAAAGGAGACGCCCTTTCAATCGCTGAGTTAAACAAAAAGTGGAGGGAGAAAATTATGTTTTGAAGAAAAAACATAAATATTACGGACAGATTCAGCCAGGGATGGCAGTTTTAAATTTTGAACAATGTCACTTGGCCACTTTTAGAAAAAAAGCGCTGACATACTAGTCACTGTAGTGAAAAGGACAAAGATTTTGTTTTGAAATTAGTTAAAACAATTTTATTTTATTTTATTGATACCGAAATTAGTGGGAAAAAATTGTAAAACTGTTCACAATTAAAATAATTTTTTAAAAGCCAAATGTCCATTTTATTAAAATCTAACTTCATCAAATATTTTTGATGACAAGTTTACAATGCCAGCTGCGATTAAAAACATAGGGTTAATGAAAGACGTCATCTCCCAATCCAGTTTTTCATTAAAGATTGAAAAAAGTTTTAATCTTTGTATTGCTCTCTCTACGTATACTCTTGCTTTTGCTATTTTCAAGTTTTCGAGTGATTTTGTTTCCGTAAACTGTTTAGATTTTTTCAGAAATGTTGGGATAAAAATTTGGATTCCTTTTTGTAAACATTCGGTATCTATTCTGAATCCCTTATCTACCATGCATGCGTCAACATATGGTGTTAACTTGTCCAATACTTTACTGTGCAAAGTGACTAATTTGTCAGATGCTCTTCCTCCATAAGTACTACTCAAAAATGTAATCAAACCAGCAGGAGAAACGCCGACCAAAACTTTAGCAGTGTGATTACCTTTGTTATAAGAATTAGACAAGATTCTACATTCAGGTTTCTCTATTGAAATTTCGGTACATTCCAATACCACCACAGTTTTTTCAAAGTCTTTAATACATTGGGGCATGCTATTAATAATTTCTTTCTTTGAGGGCCAATTGATTGCACATTTAAAAACATCCGCCACAATAAACACTGTTTGTTTAAAGTATCTGCGGCTAATGGTATCAGACATATTAAACATAGTAGAAAGAACCCCGTACGTCAAGTTCAGTTTTATTTTCATTAAAACTAGAAGAGAAAGTCTGTCCATTGGGATTTGAGCTTTGAAATTTATTAACATTGTCATAGATTCCACAACGGGGTAAAATAATTTGAAAGTGGAGATACCAGTCATACGGCTTAAATCCTTCTCAGTTTTAACTGAATTCATAAAAGTAGATGTTTCCTTGCACTGAAACATCTCTTCTTTCTTGATGTAAGGGCTCACAGACCTTAGTTTCGGGAGCATTCAAACCAAATTCAATATTTGCATGTTTGACAGTGGATTCTGGGGCACCTTCTAGTTCTCTTTCTGAACTCGACTCCCTATAAGTTGAAGGTTCTGCATCATTTTTAAATTGTATTTGTCGATTATCAGCCCTTATCTTTCTTCCATTAACTTTCTTTCTGGTATCTTCGGAAATAATTTCGTCATCGGTCAAAATAGGCAAACATTGTGAAGGGTAAGTTCCAAGCTTTAGTTTCCTTTTCCCTGCTCGCAAATCTCAAGTAACAAGTACATTAAATCCTGGTCTTAAATTCTTATTACTTAAAAAACCAAATTACCTGGAAAAAAGTAATCAGTCTTCTTGAAATGAAAACTGCACACAACCATGTGATTTGAAATATCTTTTTCAATTTTTAGGACGCGTTGCCATTCTTTACGCCACTTGATTTCTTTTGGGAAATTATGCATACTTAGGCAAAATTAGCCCATACTTAACCCTGGGATATTTAGTTTTAACCTAGAATTACGTTGTGGGACACAACAATACTTTTTCCTAGGCGCCATGTTACGATCCTCCTCCTATGATAACTTAAGCCTCGCCACTCGCCCAGGAGCCTGAGGAAAACTTACTCCGTTAGAACAGTTACCAAAATTACCACTAGGTGGCGCGTCACTTTTTCGCGATAGCCAATAGGATCTCATTGGCGATAGCCAATAGCTAAAGGTCATTTTAAGCCTAGTTTTCAAACTTGAAGTCTCTTCAACTGTCCAACTGAAAGTAATTTCTTAAATATAATAATTAAATATGTCATAATTTGCTATTTTTTTTAAGCTTTGGCGTAAAATTAGAATTTGCAACACTTAATTTTGTTGCCAAGTTTAAAAATATATGGAAAATAATGATATTTTTATGTTGTTTAAAAAAAATAATTTATCGTTTATTCTATGAGAGCGGTAGCTCTCTTAGATAAGACTTCATACCGACTTTAATGTATAAGGATGGTTTTTTGATTGGTTATAACTTTTTTTGTATCGTATTAACTGCTTTGAAAAAATTCCACAGAACTACAATTCGGGCTCTAAATATGTGGTTAAAATTTCAAAGAGATCCATTTAATAGTTTATTTTATAAAAAATAAAGTTGCTAAGGGTGGTTTTCATTTCCATAAAAATAATCATAGATTTTGACGAAAACCTCGAAATTTTCCCATAGAAATAACATGGGAAAATATTTTACAGATAACCATCTTGTTGTAGCCGTCATGATATAACTATACGTTTGTTTGATTTGAAAACGGTTTTAAACGAAAGCCTCATATTTAGTATTTGTGCTTTCCAGCTTTCATTGATTAATTTTAAGTTTAAGTAGTTTAATTTAAATTTTCAAAATTACCCCAATCTGCGTTATTTAAGCATGGATAATAGTCAGTTTATGATGTTAGCACGGTTAAGGCTATTTGGTCCAATTTTCGTAGTGGTAAAAAAACAAGAGAACCTAAGCTTGTGTTAGCTAAGAAGTTAAGTTGGAAAAGGACCCCACACATGTATATTAAGTTAACAAGATAACCTACGACTGGTAATTAAGCTAGATTACCTACGACTGGAAATTAAGCTAGATTACCGACGACTGGAAATTAAGCTAGATTACCGACGACTGGAAATTAAGCTAGATTACCGACGACTGGAAATTAAGCTAGATTACCGACGACTGGAAATTAAGCTAGATTACCGACGACTGGAAATTAAGCTAGATTACCGACGACTGGAAATTAAGCTAGATTACCGACGACTGGAAATTAAGCTAGATTACCGACGACTGGAAATTAAGCTAGATTACCGACGACTGGTAATTAAGCTAGATTACCGACGACTGGAAATTAAGCTAGATTACCGACGACTGGTAATTAAGCTAGATTACCGACGACTGGTAATTAAGCTAGATTACCGACGACTGGTAATTAAGCTAGATTACCGACGACTGGTAATTAAGCTAGATTACCGACGACTGGTAATTAAGCTAGATTACCGACGACTGGTAATTAAGCTAGATTACCGACGACTGGTAATTAAGCTAGATTACCGACGACTGGTAATTAAGCTAGATTACCGACGACTGGTAATTAAGCTAGATTACCGACGACTGGTAATTAAGCTAGATTACCTACGACTGGTAATTAAGCTAGATTACCTACGACTGGTAATTAAGCTAGATTACCGATGACTGGTAATTAAGCTAGATTACCGATGACTGGTAATTAACCTAGATTACCGATGGCAGGTAATTAAGCTAGATTACCGACGACTGGTAATTAAGCTAGATTACCGACGGCAGGTAATTAAGCTAGATTACCGATGGCAGGTAATTAAGCTAGATTACCGATGGCAGGTAATTAAGCTAGATTACCGACGGCAGGTAATTAAGCTAGATTACCGACGACTGGTAATTAAGCTAGATTACCGACGACTGGTAATTAAGCAAGATTACCGATGACTGGTAATTAAGCTAGATTACCGATGACTGGTAATTAAGCTAGATTACCGATGGCAGGTAATTAAGCTAGATTACCGACGACTGGTAATTAAGCTAGATTACCGACGGCAGGTAATTAAGCTAGATTACCGATGGCAGGTAATTAAGCTAGATTACCGATGGCAGGTAATTAAGCTAGATTACCGATGGCAGGTAATTAAGCTAGATTACCGACGGCAGGTAATTAAGCTAGATTACCGACGACTGGTAATTAAGCAAGATTACCGATGGCAGGTAATTAAGCTAGATTACCGACGACTGGTAATTAAGCTAGATTACCGACGACTGGTAATTAAGCTAGATTACCGACGACTGGTAATTAAGCTAGATTACCGACGACTGGTAATTAAGCTAGATCAGCGACGACTGGTAATTAAGCTAGATCAGCGACGACTGGTAATTAAGCTAGATTACCGACGACTGGTAATTAAGCTAGATTACCGACGACTGGTAATTAAGCTAGATTACCGACGGCAGGTAATTAAGCTAGATTACCGACGGCAGGTAATTAAGCTAGATTACCGACGGCAGGTAATTAAGCTAGATTACCGACGGCAGGTAATTAAGCTAGATTACCGACGGCAGGTAATTAAGCTAGATTACCGACGACTGGTAATTAAGCTAGATTACCGACGACTGGTAATTAAGCTAGATTACCGACGACTGGTAATTAAGCTAGATTACCGACGACTGGTAATTAAGCTAGATTACCGACGGCAGGTAATTAAGCTAGATTACCGACGACTGGTAATTAAGCTAGATTACCGACGACTGGTAATTAAGCTAGATTACCGACGGCAGGTAATTAAGCTAGATTACCGACGGCAGGTAATTAAGCTAGATTACCGACGACTGGTAATTAAGCTAGATTACCGACGACTGGTAATTAAGCTAGATTACCGACGACTGGTAATTAAGCTAGATTACCGACGACTGGTAATTAAGCTAGATTACCGACGACTGGTAATTAAGCTAGATTACCGACGACTGGTAATTAAGCTAGATTACCGACGACTGGTAATTAAGCTAGATTACCGACGACTGGTAATTAAGCTAGATTACCGACGACTGGTAATTAAGCTAGATTACCGACGACTGGTAATTAAGCTAGATTACCGACGACTGGTAATTAAGCTAGATTACCGACGACTGTTAATTAAGCTAGATTACCGACGACTGGTAATTAAGCTAGATTACCGACGACTGGTAATTAAGCTAGATTACCGACGACTTGTAATTAAGCTAGATTACCGACGACTGGTAATTAAGCTAGATTACCGACGACTGGTAATAAAGCTAGATTACCGACGACTGGTAATTAAGCTAGATTACAGATGACTGGTAATAAAGCTAGATTACCGACGACTGGTAATTAAGCTAGATTACAGATGACTGGTAATTGAACTTGATAAGTATATGACATGTGTTGGTGCTCAGGTGTACGGAATCTTTTTATGGTATAACTATGTACATCTTCCTCTGTATTTGCATGTGAAAATGACGTGAAAGCAATTTGAGTTTGATCGGACGTTCATTGTCAAGTCAAGCAGTCAGGAATGACAGTTTTATAATAGATGGTTGGCTAGTTCAAACGCGTTTACTAATGTATGCACAATGCCCTAATACTTTTACTCTCCTAAGGTTTCTGAATTTGAATTAATATTAAGACTGAAGTAACAGATATTAATAAAAACTGTCATTGTAGACAAAGACGGGAAAGTGTAAAAGATAAGTGTAGAAAATGAATTGCCAGAAGTAACAGATATTAAAATTTTTACTTTTGAAGACATGATCATAAAACATCGATTATTTTAAAAAATTCTTATCTTAGTTTTTTTCACAAAAATTAGTCAAAACATTTTGTCACGAAACATGTGCATCATTTCAAAACCAGTACGCGTGTACATTTTTTTTATACCAAAAATTTACAATGAGTTTTGAGTATTCGGTCCTATAAGGAGAATAAAATAGTCAGAAAATGGTTGAAAAAAAACTGTGTGAAAATCGTAGTCGTTATTTTGAAAGTTTTAAAAGTATCAAAATTAACGTGATGTATAGTTCCCAAAATATCTTTTGAACATTAATAACTACATCACAGTCAAACGGCCTTTGTAATTTTCTGCTTGGCAATATTTCCAATTATAAAATATAAAAATTGGAGTATTTGAACTAAAACCTAGTATCAAAAAACTTGAAGATACCATTTTTTTCTGGAACTATTATATAGAGCAAAATCCTTGTGTAAATATGTAGAAAAATATATTGAGTTTAATGAAAATTTGGTGAAAAAAACTAAGATAAGAATTTTTTAAAATAATCGATGTTTTATGATCATGTCTTCAAAAGTAAAAATTTTAATATCTGTTACTTCTGGCAATTCATTTTCTACACTTATCTTTTACACTTTCCCGTCTTTGTCTACAATGACAGTTTTTATTAATTGATTTAGGCTTAGAAAAATGGAAAACGTTGTTAACCATTTTAACAAGGGATGCCTTGTTAGTTTTTATGGTGGAGGACGTGGAGGAAGAGGGGGACGTGGAGGAGGACGGGGTGGTGGAGGAGGACGTGGAGGAAGGGGAGGAGGTGGGCGTAGAGGCGGAAGTACTGGTGGAAAAAAAGGAAAAAGAACATGCTATATCTGCAGAAAACCGGGGCATATTGCCAAAAATTGCCGAAATAAGGAAGGTAGGACAAGAGAATAATTTTATAACTTTACCTGGGTCTTTTAATGAACAAAAACATCCTTATAAGTTATAATTTAAAACTATTTATAGAAAACGTTGCCATAAATTTTCAAATTCAAACTGCCTGAATGTATTTTACTATTTTTCGACATTTTGGTGTATTATTTCCTTGCGTTTCTAGGCACTGAACTTATCTTTTACTATTTCGCGTCTTTCCCTACAATTACAATTGCTATTTTTATTGGTTTAAAGTGTTAGAGTCACCAAAAATCGCTATTTTTAAAACTAAAAGGTTTTATTCCCATCTGAAAGATCAAATCTTTCTGATTCAGAATATCTATTTATATAATGCATTATAATTTTTCAAATATTATTAAAACCCGGGCTTTCGGAACCTATTCGCAGAATTTTTTAAAACTATTTTGACAGTTAAATTTCGCGGTACTTTATATACCCCTGGTGACGTCACGATTCAAGCGCGTGTGAACCGCGGAGTTGAACCGCGACTCCGCGAGGCGGGGTTATATCCAGAATTTGACGCGCGCGCGATGTTTAAAAATTAGGCTTAGCTCTCGTAATGAAATCTGTCTCGCGCTGGTCAACCTCTTATGACGTCACCAGGGGTATATTTATAATTTATTCAGGCTTAATGAAGTATGTGTAATATCAATATTCTTTTTCGTATTACAAAATGAATAAATTTCTATAAGACTTTTTACTTTGGATCTACTGTTATTATAACCCAATTGATGTTTTAAAACGAAAATTAGCCACTTTTCAAAAAACATGGCACTAACACTTTAAGCAAGGATAAAGAATGCGCGTGAGGAAATCTGTTTTCACGCTATAGGATAGGCAACTCCCTATCTCGAACGACAGCTTATTCTGTATATACTCTGTTACAACATCGGTTGTCAGCACGCGCAAACCTAGATGTCTATGCAACCTAGCTTTGTACGTGCTGTCAAGAGACCAAAAACTTCAGGATCTTCAGGATTTGAAATATCCGCGAGTTTTTTAGCCCAGTGCACGGACCTCTAGGCCTTAGTTTCAAATACAGCCTGTATAACACGTATTTAAAACTAAGGCCTAGATGTCCGTGCACTCGAGCAAATAAAACTCGCGGATATTTAAAATCATGAAAATCCTTTTCTATATCTCTTGTCATAGCTTGATTACATAGAGACCTAGCGCAGAGAAATTTCTCCGCTGGCATTCTTTATCCATGGTAAACTTTTTAGACCTGTGTGATTTCGGTGATCTCTGACTTTTACCAGACTTAATTTTAATGCTTAAGATTTACTAACTTTTCTAAGACTTTGTTTAATTCTTAAAATTTCCTGACTTAGTTTAAATCATTATATTTCCCCCAGTTTTTCGCAATTTTAGTAAAGTTTTCAGCAATGTTATATACTGGGGTTTAGGAAAGTAATCTAGGGTCATGTTAATTAAGTTATATTTTTTAAAAAGTAGACGAAAAAAAGCCTGAGGGCGACGGAAAAAAATTGAGGGAAAAATGGAGGAAAAAATGGACGAAACCTCCGTCCAGGAGCAACCCTCCACCGAGCCGTCTAGGAGAGCGTAAAATAATAAAAAATATTTTAATGTAAGTCAAGTTAAATTTATTAACTTGAATACAATTTCAGTTTTATTTCAAGAAAAATGATGTTGAGATTATGTTTTTCGTAGGTTCAAAAATAAACTGGTTTCCTGTTTTGTTTTTTTTTAATTCTTTTTTTTTTCATGTTTTTTTTAATTTGTTTTTTTCCGTTTTTTAAACATCTTTAAAAATAAAAGAAATTAGAAAACAGTACTTGAATTTTATTGAATTTGAAACTCTAAAATCCGCTTTCATATTTACCTCCGCTAATTTCAGTAACTTTAGGTAGAATTCATAAACATTTCAGAAACTTTGACTTCTTTGAGAAGGCTTACTTGCAAAACCACTAAATTTTTTTTAATTTGTTTTTTTTTTTTCGTTTTTAAAACATCTTTAAAAATAAAAGTAATTAGAAAACATTACTTGAATTTTATTGAATTTGAAACTCTAAAATCCGCTTTCATATTTACCTCCGCTAATTTCAGTAACTTTAGGTAGAATTCATAAACATTTCAGAAACTTTGACTTCTTTGAGAAGGCTTACTTGCAAAACCACTGAACAGTATTTTACATATTTAACATAATATCATGTAATTAAACATCGTGTTATAATCGACTTTAAAGAACTCGGCCTCAAAATTGCGGGAGCTACGTTGGTATGTCAAAACTAAGAAAACATGTTAGAGATTGAATGAACAGCAATGGCTTTACCTTTAATGTAGAATTGGAATTTAAATAAGGCGAATGTTAAATGTTATTAAATGAAAGAATTTGTACTGTTCGGTTTGTCATAATTTCCATTGAAAAGTTATGTCCAACGTTTAGTCAGCGGAGCGGAGCTGGAGGTTTAAACATTAAGGTGTAAAATTTACCTCTACAATGTGTCCCAGCTGTCACAAATAACACTGTAGTAATTGATTGATCTACGAGTAAGATAAATAATTAATTTGTTTATAATTTATTTGAACCTACCGACAGTAATCGTAATGTCTGGTTTTTGAAATTACCAAAGTTGATGTTGCCGAAATCCCAATGCCTATACATTATTGCCTAATCATAACGCTATTTTGACCGAGGCTTAGCGAAATTGCTTAATAATAATAATACTCTGGTGATTTTAAAGTTTAAAAATAATTATAGTAAATTCCAATGATGTTTTTGTTACGAAAACAATAAAAATCAGACCTAATTAGACTCCATTTTAATTCCAATTAAAAAAACTTTGGTTTTAAGCAGTTAAAGGCGCGGGTGATCTAACGCCATGTTTTTCTTGCTTAAGTCCCCCTAACGGTGTGAATCACGACAAAAACGCCGTAAGTCCTGGTAAGTCCAACATAAAAAATTACGAGTAAATTGCGTGTCTCTATCAGTGATAAAACGCCGTAATTCCAATACCCAAAACAACGTAAGTCAAAGTATGTGTTAAAAATGATTAAAACCAATACTTAAACTTAATTGATGTTTATGAAACTTGAAAAGTAGGTACATTGAAGTGTTATCTTTCATTTAAGATGGTTCCCAAACGTAACGAGTGAATGTTCTTTTTAATAAAATTCCCATGTTATGTCTATGGAAAAATATAGTATCTTTCGCCAAATGTCGGATTAATTTTATGGATTCTAAAACCACCCTTAGCAACTTCATTCTTTATAGAATTAACTATTAGATGGATCTCTTTGAAATTTTAAAAAAAAAATTAGGGCCCAAATTTTAGTTCACTTGCAAACTTTCAAAGCAGCAAACACAATACGAAAAATGTGGGTCCTACTAGTTTGCACACCTGGCGCCTGCAAACTGATTATGCAAATTTGCACACTTTTCAAAAATTCACCTAGTTTGCACACCTGGCACCAGCAAACTGATTTTGCAAACCTTGCACAACTTTCAAAACTCCTACTAGTTTGCACACCTGGCGCCTGCAAACTGATTACGCAAACCTTGCACACCTTTCAACAACACCCCACCCCACCCCATACTACTTTGCACAAGTTTATAAGCAAACCTATTAAGCAAACCTTGCACACCATCCTCCTTCTCCCTACTAGTTTGCACACCTGCCGTATGCAAACTAATTACGCAAACCTTGCACACCTTTAAAGAACAAACACCCCCCTTACCGCATACTACTTTGCGCAACTTATAAGCAAACCTTGCACACCATCCTCATTCTCACTACTTGTTTGCACACCTGTCACATTGCAAACCTTGCACACTGTTCAAGAACACGCCACCCTACCCCATATTGCTTTGCATAACTTTATATGCAAAACTTGCGCACGTTTCGAGAAGTCGTAACCCTACCCTACCCCATACTACTTTTCACAACTATATATGCCAACCTTGCACACCTTAATATTTTTCCGCAAACCCTGCTCAAAATAGCACATATACTTTTAAAAAGCTCCCCATTTAATTTTAAAACCACTATCTAACCATTTTTCTTAAATTTTAAAAGGTTTGCACAGGTTTTTCGTCTTGCACACCTTTATGATTTTCCGCAAACCGTGCTCAAAATAGCACATATCGAGTAAAAAGCTTCACTTTTAAATTTAAAACTAGTATCTAACCATTTTTCTTATTTTAAAAGGTTTGCACAGGTTTTTTGGTCTTGCACACCCTTATGGTTTTCCGCAAACCCTGCTCAAAATAGCACATATCGAATAAACAGCTCACGTTATATTTTTTAAAAACTAATATCTAAGCATTTATTACAGTTTATCATGGTTTCACAGGATTTTCGTCTTGCAGACGTTTCTCGTTTGCAACTTTACCTCATAGTACAACATATGGAATAGAAAAATATTCATGTATTTTTAAACCTACCAACATTTTTACTTAAGTTTTAACATGGTTTGCACAAATTTCAACATATAGAATATAAAGCTTCCTTAAAACTACCATCTTACGACTATACTAAAGTTTTAATATGGTTTGCACTGCTCTTTCGTCTTGTACACCTTTCAATAAGAGCCGAATAAGAGCTTTTACCATTTTGTAGTTACTTCGACCTACTTTACACAACCTTCTCGTCTTGCACATGTTTTAATATTTTTGTAGTCAAACCTGCAATCGTGTACAAACTTTCAATTTTTATTAATATAATTGTCCAATACATTTTACGACGAACTTCAACTTTATGTGTTAAATTCCGTATGGTGTAAAACTGGATTCGAAACAATGTATGAAGGAACTTATCAAACTGATCATCATTCAAATTTTGAAAAGGTTGGATCTAATAAAATTGTCTATCGCACTAATAAATAGGAAATAGCCTATGCCTATTTCTGTATTTGAAAGTATGTTCCAGAGCTTAAGAAGAGGGAGAATATTTTTTTAACTAATTTAGTTCGCCGTGTTTTCTCGCTTGGTGGCACTTTTAGTACCGTAAAATAAAAAATAAGTTCAGCCTCGTGACCCTGTCGACTGCTACAATATTAGGTCAAGGCATAGACGTAGAGCGGTGAAGTCGAGGTCGCTCCGTTCCAACCTTTTCAAAATTTTGATGTGGATTAGTTTAATAACTTCTTTCATACATTATTTAAAATCCAGTTTTACACCATACGGAATTAAACAAATAACGATGAAGTTCATCGTAAAATGTATTATTGGACCGTTCTATAGGAAATTTTTTTTAATCAAAATTGAAAGTTGTTACACGATTACAGATTTGACTACGAAACTTCTCACGGCATATTAAAACATGTGCAAGACGAGAAGGTTGTGTAAAGTACGTCGAAGTAATTGCAAAATGGTAAAAGCTCTTATTCGGCTCTTATTGAAAGGTGTGCAAGACGAAAGAGCAGTGCAAACCATATTAAAACTTTAGTATTATCGTAAGATGGTAGTTTTAAGGAAGCTTTATATTCTATATGTTGTAATTTGTGCAAACCATGTTAAAACTTAAGTAAAAAGTGTTGGTAGGTTTAGAAAAACATGAATATGTTTTTACTCTATATGTTGTATTTGGAGCTAAAAAAACGTCTGCAAGATGAAAAACCTGTGAAACCATGATAAACAGTAATAAATGGTTAGATAGTAGTTTTAAAATTAAAATGGGAGCTTTTAATTCGATATGTGCTATTTTGAGCATGGTTTGCGGAAAACCATAAAGGTGTGCAAGACGAAAAAACTGTACAAACCTTTTAAAAATTAAGAAAAATGGTTAGATAATAGTTTTAAAATTAAAAGGGGAGCTTTTTAATAGTATATGTATACGGTGTGCAAGGTTTGCAATGTGCCAGGTGTGCAAACAAGTAGTGAGAATGAGGATGGTGTGCAAGGTTTGCTTAATTGGTTTGCTTATAAAGTTGTTGTATTTAGAGCAAAAAAAACGTCTGCAAGACGAAAATCCTGTGAAACCATGATAAACTGTAATAAATGCTTAGATATTAGTTTTTAAAAAATATAACGTGAGCTGTTTATTCGATATGTGCTATTTTGAGCAGGGTTTGCGGAAAACCATAAGGGTGTGCAAGACCAAAAAACCTGTGCAAACCTTTTAAAATAAGAAAAATCGTTAGATACTAGTTTTAAATTTAAAAGTGAAGCTTTTTACTCGATATGTGCTATTTTGAGCACGGTTTGCGGAAAATCATAAAGGTATGCAAGACGAAAAACCTGTGCAAACCTTTTAAAATTTAAGAAAAATGGTTAGATAGTGGTTTTAAAATTAAATGGGGAGCTTTTTAAAAATATATGTGCTATTTTGAGCAGGGTTTGCGGAAAAATATTAAGGTGTGCAAGGTTGGCATATATAGTTGTGAAAAGTAGTATGGGGTAGGGTAGGGTTACGACTTCTCGAAACGTGCGCAAGTTTTGCATATAAAGTTATGCAAAGCAATATGGGGTAGGGTGGCGTGTTCTTGAACAGTGTGCAAGGTTTGCAATGTGACAGGTGTGCAAACAAGTAGTGAGAATGAGGATGGTGTGCAAGGTTTGCTTATAAGTTGCGCAAAGTAGTATGCGGTAAGGGGGGTGTTTGTTCTTTAAAGGTGTGCAAGGTTTGCGTAATTAGTTTGCATACGCCAGGTGTGCAAACTAGTAGGGAGAAGGAGGATGGTGTGCAAGGTTTGCTTAATAGGTTTGCTTATAAAGTTGTGCAAAGTAGTATGGGGTGGGGTGGGGTGTTGTTGAAAGGTGTGCAAGGTTTGCGTAATCAGTTTGTAGGCGCCAGGTGTGCAAACTAGTAGGAGTTTTGAAAGTTGTGCAAGGTTTGCAAAATCAGTTTGCTGGTGCCAGGTGTGCAAACAAGTAGAATTTTTGAAAAGTGTGCAAGGTTTGCATAATCAGTTTGCAGGCGCCAGGTGTGCAAACTAGTAGGACCCAAAAAGGTTACGGCCAATAAAAAAAACCCTCCTTAAGCGTTAGAGGCAGTTCTAAGAGAGCGACCGCTCTCCTAGAATTAGTTTTTTTTTGATAATTCGCGAGTTAACTCACAAATTAAATGCAACTTATTAATTTGTAAATTCAATTAATAATTTAATTTGTAATTGAGTTTATCACAAATATGTAATTGTAATTTATAATTTGTAATTGAGTTTATCACAAATATGTAATTGTAATTTATAATTTGTAATTGAGTTTATCACAAATATGTAATTGTAATTTATAATTTGTAATTGAATGATTCAGAATTTGTAATTGTAATTAGTAATTTGTAATTTAAGGTTCTAGTAATTTGGCCAACCCTGTAATTTAGGTATAACAAAATTTTATTTTTTTTATGGAAAATTTTTTCCAAGAAGTGATCTGGTATTATTGTTCCTATTATAGGAACGCTTAAGCTAAAAAAATTCCTAAGTTGTTCTTAAAAATAAACAAGTTGGGAAAACCAAAATATTACCTCTCCGAGTAAAGAGGACTACTTACAAACTTATTTACCCAGATATGGAAAGGTTTCTTTTTTTTATGAACAAATACTGATTTATGAAATATTAAAGCAGTATACAAAGCATAGCAAATATACTGTAAATCCAATAAGGATATACTTGTACACATTAAAATCATCCGATGGGGGGAAAATGGGAAATGAAGAGATAAAACTTTGGAGGGATATTACATTTACGTGTTTGTAAAGGCCCAATTTTCTACTCCTCAACTGTATACCCTCTATGTTCAAAGCCATATTCACAACAGGGTTACCATGTAAACACTATCCTCTCGTTTCACCTCAACGATTTTCTTAGCTTGTCAACATGACTGTTAACGTTACATAACACCAAAGCTAATTTGTGGCTACACACACTGAGGTAAATGCGCACCATAAAAAGCATGAAAACACCAAAGAGAGTATAGGGGAGGAGTGGAAAGAGGGGAAAATCTTGTCACGCTTTTCTACCGCGCATCTTCAATGCGCAGTACCGAGGCATTTCCGTTTGAGACATTAAACGGTATCGTAGGTGGCGCGACTGAGCCGGAAACTCCCTCGTACCGCTAGTATAATTTAGGCGAGACATAACTATTTACGCTTGTGGAGCGGGAGAGCTTCCACTCCTCCCTTATATTCTCTTTGAAAACACGAAGCTATAATCCGATTACGATCAGACCTTTCACTGGTCTGGGCTGCGTCCAGCAGGGCTCCCCAAAATGACAGCGCATTTTGGAAAACGTTTACCGGTGAGATCTGCCGTCATAGCTTTTCTCCGGTCATCGGTGTTTTAAAAATGACGCTAGCGCAATAAAGCGTGCAAAGTACCAAGGTTTAACAAAAATTGTATGATAACATATTTGAAGAGATAGATAACAACAAGTTTTATAATTACAAGTTGGGAAAACCAAAATATTACCTCTCCGTGTCGAGGAGATTATATGAATTTAAGTATTCAATGAAAATGTCGACCTTTTTGCCCTCATCCTTTCCCGCGCTTTGCGCTTCCGCATTTCATCCTAACTCTCAACATTATGTTCCTCCATTTTACATACAAAAATCAAATACTCACAAAAAGAAGCGGCTAAAACCTGCTGGCTCTTTACAACCACTTAATTTGACTTAATATCCAACTTCCAAACACAAATATTTTCTGGTAGATAAATTAACAACCTACAAGCAAAGAAAAATTCTCAAGAATGTCTCCCGCAAATTTAATAGGTCTATTTTCAACTAGGTTGGTGTATCTGATTAGATTTAAAAAATATATTTTTGAAATTTTTGGTCTGGCTGTTATCTACACCTACATGGTTTTCAGTGAAACAAACAAGGAGCATAAACACAATAGTGGAAGCTTCAGTCTTATTTAAAACATGTAAAGCAATTATCATCTCTGCAAATAGCTTACACATGTCTTTTTTACCAATGCCTAACCGTTTCGATTTTTCTAAAGCAATCTCAGCACCAAAAAATATTTTTTGATACAAAATAAATGTTTTATATTCTTATTAAGAATAAAACACGAGGATAGAAAAGGTCTGTCCTCTCTTAATTTTTTAAAGCTTTTATCATGATTACTCTATACAACAGTAACAAGGAGTATAAACCCATTAGTGGAAGCAGTATTTTTTTCCGAAACAATCTCGCTTATGTTTATCCTCTCTAGACTTCGCTAAAAACGTATTACTCCTACGTAAAATATTAATAGACAGGCAAGGATTCATACCATTAAAGAAGGAGCGCAATATTATCCATATTTTCATTTCATATACAGAGAAAAGAAATTATTATGTTTCTGAGAGGAGCTTCCCATTTTGGTTGTTGTTTTGAAAAATATATGGCAATGCACGGGCCTTGATAGATATAGGAGGGAATGAAGGAAATATATGGCATGCACGGGCCTTGGTAAATATAGGAGGCGATGATAATCTCTCTCTTTGCACGAGAGGTTCATCTTTAATATTTAAATAAATATAATTATTTTTAATTATTTTAATCTTCAATAATTAACATTAATAATAGTTAAATCGTTTAAAATAAAGTTATACCTATTATCATCTCAAACTTTGCTAATATTGACGTTTAAAGTGAAGGGTACCCCTCTTGCCCGCTTTCTTCAAATTTTGGGGTATATATACGATTCGTTTCCATTATAATAGTAAGGAAAAAGCGCAATTGCGAAAACCTTTGGTGGCGATCCCACCTTAGGGAGGTTAGACGTTTCTCGTAACCCTAGCTGATCGCCGCGTATATCCTAAAACCAAACGATGATAATGGAGTAGAAGCCAATGATACAGATTGGTGTCTATGTGGAATAGACGGAAGACCAGTGGATGGTGGTGTTAGAAGCCAGTGTAAGTGCAGACTGGTGTCAATGTGGGATTGACAAAGAACAGAAGATGGTGGTGATTAGAAGCCAGTAAGAACATTCTGGTGTCCGTGTGGGATGGACGAAGACCAAAAGATGGTGGTGATTAGAAGCCAGTAAGAACAGACTGGTGTCGGTGTGGGATGGACAAAGACCAGAAGATGGTGGAGTGAGAACTCAAGTAGAGGAGCCATTTCCGTGACTGTGAAGGCAGTTCGGAAATGGCGAACACGTTTGCTCCGATTTGGAAACTGCGAACGCGGTCACGTGGGTTTAACAACAGACACACACACCCACACACACGTCGAAATTAGAACCTCTCCGTGACATACGTCACTCGGAGAGGTAAAAACATTTCAGTAAAAATAAAAAACATTTAAGTATTATTTTTCAAGTGCTTTAATAATTTATTCTATGAGAGCGATAGCTCTCTTAGATAAGACCTCATACCGACTTCAATGTATAAGGATGGTTTTTTGATTGGTTATAACTTTTTTTGTATCGTATTAACTGCTTTGAAAAAATTCCACAGAACTACAATTCGGGCCCTCAATATGTGGTTAAAATTTCAAAAAGATCCACTCATTAGTTTATTTTATAAAAAATAAAGTTGCTAAGGGTGGTTTTCATTTGCATAAATTTGTCAGTGTTTTTGGTGAAAAAGTTAAATTTTCCCATAGAAATAACATGGAGTTTTTTTCAAATTTAGCCATTTTGTGGCCACCTTTTTGACATGAAATATTCGTTTGTTACGTTTGGGAACGGTTTTATATCAAAATTGAAACCTTTTTCTAGGACCATTTTTAAGGTTTTTGAGACAAATTAATTTTAAGTATGTTTAATTTTAAATTTTAAAAATACCCCAATCTGCGATATTTTAGCATTTATACACTGTTTTATTAGGAAATATCAGCGAGACCAATGTTGGCCTTTTTTAACGTATAGTTGCCTCATAATAATCCGATTGTTTCTTCTTAATGCCTTTTGGTTGGAATGGCCTATCGATAGTGAGATAAGACGGCTTTAATATTGTTGCAGTGACGTTGACGCGGCCGCTACAGCGACGCCATCAAAACACACGGGTCTAAATTGTCGCGGATATAGTCAAATTCAAACTAGCTTAATGGACATTTTAACTTTTCCCTACTAATTATTCTGGATTACCAATAAAAGATAATTAAACTAGACTCCCAATTAAAGATAAATAAACTAGACTCCCAATTAAAGATAAATAAACTAGATTACGAATTTAAATAATTAAAGTACTTTACCAATTAAACGTTCTTAAAATAAATTATCAATTAGAGTTAATTAAACTAGACTACCAATTAGAGGTTATTAAACTAGATTACCAATTAAGGGTTACTAATTAAATTACCAATTAAGGGTTACTAATTAAATTACCAATTAAGGGTTACTAATTAAATTACCAATTAAGGGTTACTAATTAAATTACCAATTAAGGGTAATTAATCTAGATTATCAATTAAGGGTAATTAATGTAGATTATCAATTAAGGATAATTAATCTAGATTATCAATTAAGGGTAATTAATCTAGATTATCAATTAAGGGTAATTAATCTAGATTACCAATTAAGGGTAACTAATCTAGATTACCAATTAAGGGTAACTAATCTAGATTACCAATTAAGGGCAACTAATCTAGATTACCAATTAAGGGTAATTAATCTAGATTACCAATTAAGGGAAATTAATCTAGATTACCAATTAAGGGTAATTAAACTAGATTACCGACGACTGGTAATTAAACCAGATTACCGACGACCGGTAATTAAACCAGATTACCGACGACCGGTAATTAAGCTAGATTACCGACGACCGGTAATTAAGCTAGATTACCGACGACCGGTAATTAAGCTAGATTACCGACGACCGGTAATTAAGCTAGATTACCGACGACCGGTAATTAAGCTAAATTACCGACGACCGGTAATTAAGCTAGATTACCGACGACCGGTAATTAAGCTAAATTACCGACGACCGGTAATTAAGCTAGATTACCGACGACCGGTAATTAAGCTAGATTAGCGACGACCGGTAATTAAGCTAGATTACCGACGACCGGTAATTAAGCTAGATTACCGACGACCGGTAATTAAGCTAGATTACCGACGACCGGTAATTAAGCTAGATTACCGACGACCGGTAATTAAGCTAGATTACCGACGACCGGTAATTAAGCTAGATTAACGATGACCGGTAATTAAGCTAGATTACCGACGACCGGTAATTAAGCTAGATTACCGACGACCGGTAATTAAGCTAGATTACCGACGACCGGTAATTAAGCTAGATTACCGACGACCGGTAATTAAGCTAGATTACCGACGACCGGTAATTAAGCTAGATTACCGACGACCGGTAATTAAGCTAGATTACCGACGACCGGTAATTAAGCTAGATTACCGACGACCGGTAATTAAGCTAGATTACCGACGACCGGTAATTAAGCTAGATTACCGACGACCGGTAATTAAGCTAGATTACCGACGACCGGTAATTAAGCTAGATTACCGACGACCGGTAATTAAGCTAGATTACCGACGACCGGTAATTAAGCTAGATTACCGACGACCGGTAATTAAGCTAGATTAACGACGACCGGAAATTAAGCTAGATTACCGACGACCGGTAATTAAGCTAGATTACCGACGACCGGTAATTAAGCTAGATTACCGACGACCGGTAATTAAGCTAGATTAACGATGACCGGTAATTAAGCTAGATTACCGACGACCGGTAATTAAGCTAGATTACCGACGACCGGTAATTAAGCTAGATTACCGACGACCGGTAATTAAGCTAGATTACCGACGACCGGTAATTAAGCTAGATTACCGACGACCGGTAATTAAGCTAGATTACCGACGACCGGTAATTAAGCTAGATTACCGACGACCGGTAATTAAGCTAGATTAACGACGACCGGAAATTAAGCTAGATTACCGACGACCGGTAATTAAGCTAGATTACCGACGACCGGTAATTAAGCTAGATTACCGACGACCGGTAATTAAGCTAGATTAACGACGACTGGAAATTAAGCTAGATTACCGACGACCGGTAATTAAGCTAGATTACCTACGACCGGTAATTACCGATGGACGCGCAACGCCCTAAGACTTTTTCTCCCATATTTTCTAAACAATTTTAATTAATATGAAGACTGAAGTGACAGATATTAATAAAAACTGTCATTGTAGACAAAGACTGGAAAGTGTAAAAGATAAGGTTTGAAAATGAACTGCCTGAAGTAACAGATATTAAAATTTTCACTTTTGAAGACATCATTATAAAACATCAATTATTTTAAAAAATTCTTATCTTACTTTTTTTCACCAAAATTACTTCGGGAAAGTATTTTAAAAAGGAACATGCGCGTTATTTTAAAAATACTACGGCTTTACATTTTATTTTTTATCAAAAATTTAAAATTAGGTAGAAAATTGACCCTATAACGTGAGAAAATCGTTGAGAGCTTACAAAATATAAACCGTATTAAAACTTTACAAAACGTATTCATAAATTGTAAAGCTTTCAAAGTATTAAATATTAACGTGCTGTGTTGCTCTCAAAGATCACGATCAATCTACAGATCTTTTCGACACTAATAACTAAATCACAAAGAAAAGGCCTATATTATTTTCCGCTTCTCAATATTTTGAATTTTAAAATATAAAAATTTAAACTCTTCAAGAGAAATCTTTTCAGATATCGAAGTATTTGAATCTCCTAGAATCAAATGTTAGTTGAAAGTAAAACCAGTACCAAGCTAGTATCCCTTAAACCCTTCTAGGTGACAACTACTATTGAGGACAAAATACTTGGTAAATATTGCTGAAAAATATTTTGGGAAAATGAAATTTTGGTGAAAAAAAGTAAGATAAGAATTTTTTAAAATAATTGATGTTTTATAATGATGTCTTCAAAAGTGAAAATTTTAATATCTGTTACTTCAGGCAGTTCATTTTCAAACCTTATCTTTTACACTTTCCAGTCTTTGTCTACAATGACAGTTTTTATTAATTTTATATTGGATTATTCATTAAATTCTTCCAGGGAAAATTTCATCGCGACGAAATTTCAAGAAATCATCGTGGTTATATTTAAATTTCCCGCCAATTTTGTTGTGTAAGAGCGTACGATAATTAAATAATAATCAATAATAAAATAATAAATCAAATGGCTGTAGATATTAAAGCCCAAATTGTAGGCCTAAATAGAAATCCTAGCGCGGCGAAGACAATTTAGGTCCAAAATGTGTGTTTACAAAACCAAAAATACAATTTAGTCCCAAAAATTTTAGATATACAAAATTGGGTTAAATAGCCATCGCTGCGCGAGGGTTGCTGTTTGACGCAAATTTTTACGGAATAAATTTTTTGGTGTGAATAGACGTGCCACGTGGGGCTGGTAATTAACGCCAAAAATTGGTCCTGAATTAATTAAAATATGAAATTTCATCTCTTACCTTTCTCGTTCATAAGTCCACAGGCTCGCAAAGTAAGCGTCGCATAAAAGTAATCACAACACAAAATACAAACACGATTTAACACACGTTTTTGATAGAATTAAAATATTTTCCGTGAAAATCTTGAATGATCACTAACCTAGAATTCAAAGCTATACGCGTGAACTTCAGCTACAGAATAACCTGCAGTAAAAACCTTCTCTATCTCCAGTAATCTCTTGAAGGGGGCGTGTAAAACAGGTTTAAGCTAGGCTTTCTTATCAGCTGACCTCTTCGAGACCATCCATAAACTACGTCACGCGAAAAAAAGCATTTTCTGACCCCCCCGTCCCCCCAGATCACGCTTCGTCACGCTTTTCTCAGACCCCTCCCCTAAAAACAACGTCACATTTCTTCAACCCCCCCCCCCTCCGCACTATGATTTGTCTTAATTTACAAATTAAATTTGATTAATTTCTTGAGTGATATGGGCCAAATATTTTGCTCGGCTGAAAATTCAAGTTCTCTTCCGTTTTAAGCTTTTCCCCTCTGATTGACCTTTAGTATTTTAATGTCTGGATGTGCTTTCTCCAAGCTTCAAAAAAGTTCCATAAAGCTTAGTTAAAGGGGCACACTTTTTAGGTTTCGACACTGTCACCGAAAACAGTCTAATCGAGCTTGAGATTTAGAAAATTGGCCTAAGAATCGAAACCATTTCAATCGGCAGGGAATTTGATTCATTATCACAAATAATAGGGGCGAATAAATAAAGACATAATAGATTACGCTGTTTATTTTAAATGCGCTATTTAAATTGGCTATATAAAAGTGTAAATAGTTGATAATTGCATAAATTTTCTACTGATTTTTCGATGATGGAATAACAATTTTGGTAAATTATTGTAACGGTGGACTATGGAATGTTGTCTTTCTTCTTCCATAACATAAGAGAGCCAACCTGCCTCTTACTGACTTCGTAACAAAATCAATGCTAAATGTGACGTCACGCATCGAAGAACCCCTCCCTCTCCCTTGTCACGGACCGTCACAAATTTAGAAACCCCTTCCCCCCATAAGAGTGTGACGTAGTTTATGGACGGTCCCTTCTCTGATATTCAAGGTTTCTCCCCCTTAAAGTAACAGGCGGCTCCATTATCACCCCTAGCATGCTGGCTAATCTTCTGGACACCAATTTTACCTTGCCAAAGGCAGGAACCAGTCAGACCTAATGCACTAAGTCTCATTGGTTCCTGCCTTTGGTTCAACTAGCCTTTGCCAAGCTTAGCCAACGTGTAGCAGGAAAAGCATCTTTCAGGGGCATGAACGGAGCCGCCCTTTGCTTTAAGTGGCAGTGTGTATTTACAAAGGTTGGCTACATATCTTATCTATGTACATGCTTTTACGTAGGAAATTTCTAGAATTAGAAATATAATTTATAATGATTTTATTTTTTCTTGAAAATGCCTTATTTTGAAGAAATTAATATTGAACTATATTTGTACAATTATAGTAATTTATTCGAGAATCAGTTTTATATTATTTTATACTATAGGGTTGAATTTCCATAGGGTTTTAAAAGACTGAAATTTTTCTAGGATTTTTTTTAAATTCATAAAAATACGTTAAATTGATTAAAAAAGTTATTTAAATTGAAGATTTTTAGCATATAATTGGTAATCAAAAGAATGACCAACAATATTATACTTAGAAACAGTTTTATAGCAAATTCAGTTCTTTGGTACACATGTGTACGACATTTCCACGTGTTATTACACAGTAACAAATAGGTATTTTTCCACGACAACAAAATTAGGTCATAGGCAAGGGCCCAAGGTACGTCTGTATGGGATTTTATTCAAGATTAATTATGTATTTATTTTAAAAACATTTTCCGAAACTGGTAGAAAATCCCTTTTTTCTGGTTAAAAATGACTTTATTTATTAAAATATAAGCATAGACTAATGCGAAAATATCGTTAGTCTATGCCGGTATGGTGAAACCGTAAAATTAACCTGAAAAACCAAAGTTTTTAGGAATCATTTAAATCGGTCATACATGTGTCCAAAAATTTGTTTTTACTTAAATTTGCTTATTTTCGATAATATTTCTATATAAAAATATTTTCGACAATGGCAAAAAATGCATATTAAAAATACTTTATTTCAGTTTAAAATGACTTAATTTCATAAAATGTTAGTAAAACATAAAGCGAAATTCTGAGTAGAGCATGCCGAGGCACGATGAGCGCAAACCGACCTCCCTTTAGCTATACCAATCGAAACCTTAACTAAACCCTACCTATCCTTAACAAAACCCTACCTAAGCTTAACCAAACCCTACCTAAGCTTAACCAAACCCTACCTAAGCTTAAACCTTACCTAACCTAGACTAAACCCTACCTAACCTTAACAAAACCCAACCAAACACTACCGAACCTTAAGAAAACGATACCTAACCTAACCAAACCCTACCTAACCCTAACCAAACCCTACATAAGTTGGTTTAATACAACTGGTAGAAATTTGGAACCAATATGTGAAAACTTTCCGGGTTATTATTTAGTAACTAATATGAAGATTTGCTTATAGGAGTCACATATCACATTGAATTGTGTTTATAATTATAATTATTACTAATGTACATTTTGGAGTTACGTGTACACATGTGTGTCACTAGAACATATGTGTTCAGATGACAACAAGTGTTCCCATAAGATTAACATTATGGAACACATGTGTGTTTTTTTTTAATTTTGAAGGTAATTAAAAAAATTAATTGGACGTTTTAAATAAACGTTAGTACTATCTTATTAAAGAATAAAAAATGGAACCAATGTGTTCCAAGATGGCTATTTGAAAATATGTGTTCCCATAGGATTAACATTATGGAACACATGTGTGTTTTTTATTTTTTAAGATAATTAAAAAATTTTATTTGCACGTGGTTTATAAACGTTAGTACTATCTTATTAAACAATAAAAAAAATTGGAACGCATGTGATCCAATTTTCAACAGGGTCTTCTTTCTCCGCTGTTTTTGCCAAGCCCGTTCCCTTGGCTGTGGTTTCGCTAGACAGTAGATGGGGACAGTGGGAATCTCGTTAATCCATTCATGTGCGCCACTAATTAGATGACGAGGCATTTGGCTATTTTCAGAATTTTGACCTGCATTACTAGGCCTAGGTTTCATCATTAAATAGCCGCCACGAGCATTACGAAGCAACGTTACATGAGGTAAGTCATTATATTTTTTTTCTAATATTAAGTGTTATTTACAGTTAAATTTTAGTTTTAGAGTTTGAATTTACAGGTTACGGATTACAAAGAAAACATCAACTTAATTCAAAATGTTGATATGGACGTTATGGCTCATAGAGACATAAATTTGGTAAGTACGCATAAACTTCCAATTAGCGCGTCGTTGAAAGAAATTTGAGTAACTTGACGATCGGTCAACCCAATTTCCTTTAAGAGTCTAGCTGATTTTTCGAGCACCAGCCCTCTGGCACCAAATATGACTGGTATTAAGACGGTTTCCTTATTGCGCGCCACAGTGTGACGCAAACTTTCATATGTATCTTGCTTCTGATGGAAGACTTGATTTATTGAAGTTATTGTGCTGTCCCACGGAACAGCAACCTCAATGATATAATTTCTAAGTGGTCCGAAGAACACACCATCTGGTTTAACACGTGTTCCATCGGCATAGAGGCGTATCTTGTCAAGCTCGATGTGGGATCCGTCCACATAACTGGCGCACATCTTGGTGACCTTTTCCACAATAACATTGTGGCGCTTCATTCTAGAGCCCTTTACGAAGGGGCATATTTGGCATATGTGAAATGCCGTCTCGAGCGTGACACATCCATGTCGACGTTTGCGACTCGAAGGATTCGTGGATTTTTGGTTGGTCAGACTCCTTGTGGTATAGAGCCCTGCTCTCAAACGGAGAGCATTGATCGTATCTCGAGGAGAAAGGTAGGCATTGTTAGCATTTAGCCAGGAGTTGCTGAGTGGGTGGCTTCTAAATAATTTAATATCTTTACTTTTCAGGGCGTTGGTTTGGGTATCTTGTCGTTGCCTCTTATGAATTTTCACCGCTCGAGCTATCTCGTGAGCGTCGCTAGATGTATACTCCAATCCAACCCGAGTAAAAGCTTTAGAGTAGATATCTCTAATGGTGCACCGTTCCATTAGGTCAGCAACAGATGGTTCCGTCCTTCTCAATAGCCTTCCTATACTTTTTCAGTAGGTGCCCAGAACTTACTGTTCTACGTCCAACAGTCGGAGACCACCTTCCTTCCAAGGTAAACGTAAAAATAAATTTTAACGTAGTGTTGAGTAAAAATTAACAATAAAAATCTGAAATAAACTTCAAATAATTTTGAAACTGGATTTCAATGTTTCTTCCTTACTTAAATCAGTTCTTCTTACGTATAACAAATCCTATGTCCATTAAGTGTTCAAACTAAACTCCCTTAATCTCTAGTAGATATTAGCATGAACATCTCAGGGATTCTCAAAGAACATTTTGGGGATAATACAATAAACATTATATAGATATACTATAATCATTTTGGGGATATATAATAAACACGAAATTCAAAATTATAAATTTGATGACCGTCGAAACGTTTAGGTTCTTGAATCGGTTACATTACCGAATTTAAGGTTACTTTGATGGTGCTGAACTACTATGAAGCAGACTACAGGCAGCTCGATTGTTCATTCCAAATTCTACAATGGCGATTCGTGGCCGTGTTTATTTAGCTTCTGCTGCCTATATTGATGAACGTGATATCGGTGATATTTATCGAAGGAATAGAAGCAATCCATATCTTTTGCCAGATGCAGAATATTTAAGACAATACAGACTGACTAAAGACAAAGTTCGTGCCTTGTGTGACAAATTAAGACCCGAACTCGGAAATAAACCCAAGCAGGAGTATATTTTGACAGTGGAGCACCAAGTTCATGTGGCCCTTTTATTCTATGGTTCTGGTAGTTTCCAACATGTACACGCCAGTAACTACGAGCACGGCATGAGCCAGCCATCAGTGAGCCGAGCCATAAATAACGTGTCAGAAGCAATCATTGCTATCACGAAAGACCTGGTGAAGCTGAAGTGGCTGCGGTAAAGGTTGGCATTATGTGATAAGAGAAACCCTCCCAAGCGTTAGTACGATTTTGGTGGGCATGCGGGGTTTTAGCTTTACTTTTGAATTAAAATCAGAAGTATAGCCGTTTAAAGTATGCTTCGATCATAGCTTCTCCCCCAGCGTAAAGCTCTGAATATCTGGTATATGATTACTTTATAAGCCACATGTTTGAAAAGTACATTGATATTCATGTTCAACAACCGCAAACTGGCCAGAGGCAATCAAAATATTTTTTCCTAAATGTGATTTGGTTTTGTTTTGGTGACATTTGCTTACGTACTTTCCTGCATTTTAAATGGGGTTTTGGCGTTACATTCATCATGCCAAGTTAAGTTTGCAAGAATGTTTTATGGAACCAACAATTTTACGTTAAATTCAATTCAGAGTTCCATTTTTCTTTAACATAGAGGCAATATTTAAAATGAAGTATCTCCTATGGTTTTACAGGCATCATTTAGAGCCCGGTGCCCTTTCCCAGATGTTTTGGGTGCAATCGATTGCACTCATGTGCTAATCAAAGCACCAGTTGTTGAGCCTAATGTACACATGGATAGGAAAGCAAGTTACTCCCTTAAGGTTCAGTTGCTAAATGGTGTACTCCTTGAATGACAATGTGCATACTGACAGTCGTTTTTCTGCAAAATATTTGTGATAATGAAACACGCATAACCGTTGTTGGGGCAAAACATGCTGGTGGGACGCATGACTCGTTTATTTGGCGTTTCAGCGATATTTTTGGGAGTTTTAAGGCTGGAAAAATGCCACAAGGGTATCTTTTGGGCGATAGTGCACGCACTGTTAAAAAATGTTGTCCAAAATTGGATGTAAATGGATCCAAACGGCTGACTCTGAGACAGCACAGTTTTTTGTCTATTTTTTGATAACGTAACTTGTGTCCAAAAGGAACGATCGAATGATAAGCCAGATT